>CM062843.1:2944260-3479307 GCA_031772345.1 Himalopsyche anomala
CAAAGTGTACACTGACAAAAAAAACGGTCTGTGTATACTTTGACTGGTGAACTTTTTCAGCCACCCGTCAAAGTATACATTGACTGGTGAAATTTTTCAATCACCAGTCAAAGTGTACACTGACAAAAAAAAAACGGTCTGTGTATACTTTGACTGGTGAACTTTTTCAGCCACCCGTCAAAGTATACATTGACTGGTGAAATTTTTCAATCACTTGTTGGTAAAAAATATATTATACCTCTTTTTAAACATAACCTTATTTCAATATTATCTGCTTTTCTTTTGTTATCATTTCATATCATCGATTTTTGTTTTCTTATCCATACTCTTAATTTAAAATTATTTAAAAGTCAATCGTGTCAGCGACATTTTGTGTCACCTACCTGAACTCAGCAAAAAAATTTTTTTTCATTATTTGAACCTGTTCGTCATTTGAAAACTGTATGAGAATATTAATTTTATTCATAATTTCTTTCCCGTAATATTGTTCCGATGTTTTAATGCTTATTCTGCTATTCTAGGCAAAGGCGAATTTAATAATTTAAAGATCATTGAAATCAGTGCAGCAATTCTCGAGATATACGTGGTGTAAATAACCCCACTTTGTTTTTTATATATACATATATAGATTATTGCTATTTTTAGAAGAGACGGTTGCAATTTGAGACAATTTGAGACGGGGCATATATCGACAGCGCTGCAGTATTTAAATATTAAATTATTTATTTTTTTGAATAACGTTTAAGTTTTCTAACAATCATTTTTCGTAGTAGCAGAAATAGACTATGTGGCGTATATTGACAGCCTTACAGTATTTAAATAATTTAATTGTTAGAATAATGTTTAAGTTTTCTAACAATCATTTTTCGTAGTAGCAGAAATAGACTTGGGGCATATATCGACACCCCTGCAGAATTTAAATTGTAAATTATTTAATTGTTGGAATAATGTTTAAGCTTGCTAACAATCATTTTTCGTAGTAGCAGAAATAGACCTCTCGGCGTATATTGACAGCCCTGCAGTATTTAAATTATTTATTTTTTAGAATAATGTTTAAGTTTGCTAACAATCATTTTTCGTAGTAGCAGAAATAGACCACGTGGCGTATATCAACATCCCTGCAGTATTTTTGGTAAGTATTTTTTTGTATTGGTCCACTTTTCACTTCATAGCAAGCGCCACAAAATTACAGGGCTACGGTAAAAATAGCGATTTTTTAAATCTCAAACGGCCGTGATACGATGACTTTTGTAATAATACTTGCCGTTTAAATAAAGTAAGCAATTGTGCTTAGTGTTTAATATCGTGTCTCATGTTTTAATATTCCTTTGTCTTACCTTTCGGCCACGTGTGATTTAATATTATGTCATGAATACAGTCAACTATAATGGCAGTCAACTATGTCTACACTTAATAGGCGGGAAACGACAAAAGTCGTTTTCAGCGTATTGTCGGTAGAATGCGGTCACGGCATAAAACGTTTTTTTATATCGTCGCTTGTTTGCGGGACACATAATATCACGGGTTTATTTGTCGGCGTTAAATAAAATGCCACAACTAATTACCATTAGTCCTAATTCTTTGCTAGATTATAATGGTGAAAGTTTGAGCTAAGAAACAAAAAATCAACTGTGTTATAGATTTATTTTGCGATCTCCATCGCTAGTTTAGATCGAGTCGTTTAACGAGTTGGACTATTTTTCATACCGCTCGCGTTCTTTAGTTTATCGTTTCGGTTTTTTGTTATTCGAATATATGACTACTGTATAAGTCGTTATACCTACCACAATGTCTTCACAAAATATTGAAAGTGACGATGAGGTGTATGCCGACAATTTATCAGATTGTTCATGGAATAATGATATTGAAGAGTTTTCGGACAGCGAATCGAGTGACGATGACCAAATACCAACACCTAGGACGTTTAACCGTCGCACGATTCCAAGTGATTCTGATAAGGATATGAGCTCGGATGAGGATGCAGATGAGTGGTCATCAATTAATATTCCTCCAGTACTGGAAACGTTTTTAGGTCACCGCGGCTTAAATTCAAATGTGACGCGGTAAATTTGTTTAAATTTTTCGTAGAAGAATTCAACAGGTATTACCACCAAAATTCACATATGTGCAAAATATATTTTAAAAAAATCGGCAATGTGGAAAAATATTACTCTGAAAGAAATGAAAAAGTTTTTGGGGTTGATTATTTTGATGGGACAGGTTCGTAAGGATGGAAGGAACGATTATTAGTCTAAGGAGCCAACAATTGAAACTCCGTTTTTTGCGACCGATTGTGTAAAGTAAAACCAATGATTGACTATTTAAAAAAAATATATATATAAACATTTACAAACCCCACCAAGAATTAAGTTTAGATGAGGGAATGATACTTTGGAGAGGAAGATTGTTCTTTAGATTGTATAATGCTTTGAAAATTGTGAAATACGGAATACGTATTTTATGTGAAAGTAATAAAGGCTACATTTGGAATTTTTAAATATATTGTGCACAAATATTTTCGTGTCTCCATACATTAATTTATAGCATCATATTTATATGGACAACTACTACAACAGTGTCGAAATTTGTAAATCTCTATTACTAAGTAAAATACGAGTTTGTGGAACTGTTAGAAAGAATAGGGTTCTACCTAAATCGTTACAAACTATAAAATTGAAAAAGGGTGAATCAGCAAATTTGGCAATCAAAAAAAGAAGTAAGGATGATTTCCACCATCCATTCATCTGAAATAAAAGAAAGCCATAACATGGACTGGAAAACACGCAGTAAAATAGTAAAACCCACATCGGTAATCGAATACAATCGACACATGAAAGGTGTTGATCGTGCTGATCATATTATACAATATTACGTAAAACAAAAATATGGACAAAGAGGGTAACTATGTACCTCATAAACTGTGCCCTTTTTAATTTGTTTGCTGTGTATAATTCAATTCATCGACCAAAGATGAAATATAATAAATTTCCGCATGAAGTTGCATTGTATTGGATAACTGGCCAAACACCTTCCGATGATGAAATAGATAAACAGGAACCGGGAACATCGACCCAACGTACGAAGCGAACACCAAAATTTGATCATCCCGGAAGATTGTCGAAGGACATGAAGCAGCACAAATTAAGTAAAATCGTAGGAAAGGGTAAGAGAAGACATCCCCTAAGACAATGTCGGGTATGCGCAGCCCACAAAAAGCGAAGTGTAATATGTTATATGTGCCGATTTTGCTGTGTACCACTTCACCCTGGAAAATGTTTTGAGCGTTACCACACTGTAACACGTTATTAGATTATATAATAAACATTGTTTTTCGTATAGTTTTATTTTATTAGTTATATTTGTATTAGTGTGACGTACTGTTTTATAAAGTTATATCATGTTGCCAAAGTTTCGTGACTAAAAATTGTTACTGACTGTCTCACAGTGATTTAAAAGTTCCGTTCCATATTTTGCTCTGTTTTATTTGCACAGAAAAGAGAAAATCAACCCCCGTACTTCGGTCTAGACTCCTGATATGCAAGTTGTTTACAGATTGCAATGCCTGAATTTTTGTATTTCGCTATCTACTAAATTGATAACAGGTTTTATATTCAGCTTAGAAACATAGTGAAATTATGATGTTATCGAAATGTCCTAATTTTAGTATGCGTGAATCGCGTACGAGACCATACAACCAAACATAAGTTATTTCTACCTACTTGCAAACAATCCACGGGTGACATAATGTACTTCGTTTCAAAATTATGTCGTCTAAAAATCCAAGCAGCGACACCTATTATGCCACCGATTAAAACTATCAATTATGTATTTATTTTAAGACTCTCTAGAAAATTAACGAAAGCTCGTAAAATTATAATAAATATACCAAAGATCAAAAAAATAAATAATATATAAAACCCCAATACATTTTGTGTCTTTTTTTGGTTCGATTGCTAAAAAAATCGTAGTATATAGCTTTGATATTTACCGTTTTTTAAAATCCAAATAAAGCACTAATTACGTATTAAATAAAAAATTGCGATTTGGATAAATAAGATGAATCCTTGAACTATCTTTGAGTTTTTAAATCAGTGTCAAAAACTAAACCGTTAATATTCTGGAAGGTAATAACGAAAGCCTTTATTTTTGCTTTTTTTTTAAATAATGAAGTTAATAATCGACTTAAAAATTAAAAAATATTTTTCTGACTACCTTTAGATTTATTACGACAAATATAAATACTTTTTACATCGTAATTCGACAATGACTTTAGCGTGACTCTTACCCTTAATCAAATGAGAAACATCAAAGGGAAAATGTCATTCAGCTGTGCGTCATTACATCATGAAAAAAACTAAACGAATGAATGAATAAAGGCGTTGGTGATATCACCGATTTTATAATTATATGCTCGTTGATGACATAATACAAAAAAAACCTATTAGAAAAAAATCCAAGAATATAACAATACTAATTAAAGTAAAAAAAGGAGATTTCCAGGCTTGTAATAGTTTTAAACAATGATACCATTCACCAAGACCGGTAGGTGGCAACTGTCAAACGCACACAACAAAACGAGTGTAGAAATTCATCTCGACGTTACAACTTCTCAAACTCAATTATTGTTGTCATTGCAGAGCAAAAACGTTGTTATTACAGTTTTAAGCACTGATCATCTCGAGATATATAGGGTTTAAATTAAATAAATTTTGCTTAAATGTTTTTATTTGCTCATCATTAAAATTGCATTGTATCTCAATCTATGGTCAAGTACAAATAGAACCTTTTCCAAGTAAGGCAACGAGTATCTAATAAAAAACACGAGACCACTCTAATAGGAACAACACAGTGGTAACAACTGAGTAGGAAAAATTATTTCCTCCATTCATTTATACTTCCAAATATTTAAATTGGTTAGTTACAAATATATTAAAAATGAAACATGATTAGGTTAGGCTATATTACTGTTTGCACCCATGAAAAAGATAAGCTGGTATTAGAATGTTCACCATCCCGGGAGGCAGGACCCTTCAGTGATGAAAAATCAAAGTTTGTTCGTTTATTTATATCGATTTTATTTAATACAACGAAATGCATCAAAATTAATACTACTCTGAGAATTTTTTTATTTATTTTCTTTGATACCGCTTAAATTTAATTGTCTATGCCGAAAGAGATTATCAAAAATAGCCATTTTAGTCTATGGTAACGCCGCTTGCACCGTAGTCTATGATTACAACGATATTCTTACTACCTCAGTTACCGACTCGGTATGTGAAAAAAAGGTTATAATGGATATCAATAAGGAACCGGAACATTCATTATCGTCTTCAGATATACCCGACAACGGTGATTATATGTCTAATAATATGAATGACATCTGGAAAGAGGAATATTCCATTGAGATCGAATACGAGGCGCCGGTGAATCTCGACGATGATAATCAAGATCGAAATGACTTTCAAACGGTAATTTTAAATGCTATTTATTCGTTCCTTCGGTGGTTAATATTGAACATATACTTTTTGTGTTTTTTTGTTGATTTTTCGAAGTAAAGATTGCTTTTCAATTGAATTAAACTGACGAACTATATGCCGTTCTATATTCTAGAGTAATTTTAGCAAATAAGCAGGCAAAACTAACCATCTGCCGCTTGTAATAATGTACCTCTAAGCAAATTAAATACGAATGAGAAAATTACGCAAAAAATGTCTTCAAGAATTGCTTTGCAAGTCATAGACTATAATGCATTTACTCAGAGTGGTCACCGTTACCAGTGTTTATGTACTAGTATAATATGCCGTTGACAGGCTATAGATGGTGAAACATAATCGATAAGATTTGCGACTGGCAAACCGGCTCGCGTCTCATCCTGAAACATAACTAGGACGCAATTCCAGATCAGCCTTGACGCCCGATCAATTCCCTAAACCAGGGTGGGAAACCTTTTCTTCTCTAAAGGCCGTATTCATTTTTCTGATTCGACATAAGGCCGCAAGGAACATTGAGTATAGAATCCTTGGCCGGAAGCAATTTCATGCCAATTTCTAAAGCCCAAAAATTTCCCAAATTAGTAGTTTTTTTTAGATCTTCCAAGAATTTTCAGATCCAAAATCTCAAGAATTTACAACAATTTACAGTATTGTCCAGATTGCCGCACCAGAGTAGCCAAAATGCCGCAGGTTCCCCACGCCTGTCCTAAGCCACACCCACCTCATTGATGATAAAATTACTTTTGACTTGATAACGTCGCCATCTTTAATTAATGATTTAGCCGAGCCAGTTTTGGTTTCGTCACATTGATGTCTAATAAAATCTGTTTTTTTTAGTTTCGAAATATCAACACTGATTGTCCAATTACAATCGACCGAACAGCGACGAGTTCCTCTCGGGATCCATTACTCCTGACGCCTTGCATAGAGGAAAGTGCTACCAAAGCAGAAGCATTAATGCGCGAAAGCGTCGATGTAATCATGCTGGAAAACAGTGTGGTCGGTGAACCAAATTTTGTATGCAGCGTTTGTGGCAATGTATTTCCATCGTTACTTCTACTGAATCAACACGTGACTCTTCATGGTAAATCCAGTTTTGATGGGAAAAAGAGGTTTGTTAAATTAATCAGTTGACAGAAAAAATACATTCAAACGTAGTTTAAAAACATTACTGTCTTGTAATCAAAATACGCACTAAATTTAAAGTGATGAAATAATGATTGTTCACACAAAGTTTATCACTTACGACCCGGGATTCGTCTTCCGGCGTCTTTGTGCGTTCATATGCACCGATGGATACCGATAACAAATAAATTTATCGCCTAGCTAAAAGCTATCATGTCGACATGGATTAACTTTGTTACTAATGATTTGGTTTCAATTGGTTGATAAGAATAAATATTAATCAATTAAATAATTTTTTATTACTAAATTTATAGGTTTTTGCGTACTAGGGGGAAAATACAAATATGACGTCCGAATGGATATTGGGCCAGCACGTAAAAATGTTGAAAGATTTTTTTTCTAACGATCGATAATCGACTTAATAGATCGCTGCTTTAGCAATATGCCGCTGTCACAATCACTAAAGATAGTTGCTAGCAGCTAGTTTTTATGTGTTCCTTTGTTTGTTTTCATGTAAAATACGCAGTGAGAAGTTGGGAATGGATTTTAACATAGAACCGAAAGATGGACTGCGGTCATCAAATAGCTTGTATGATAACGACAGTCATCGAAATAACACGAGCGACATCTGGATTGAAAATTATTCGATTGACATCGAATACGAGGCACCCGTAGATCCCAAAAAGGCAATTCGCGATGAAAGTCAACGCAAGTCTGGAAAGGTAAACTTTATCATCAATTACTCGTAAATCAGTATTGGAACATTGTAAAATCTTTTTGTTTATGCTTTTATTGTGCATAAACAAAAATATACATTGTATCTATTTATCTTTATATGTTAGAAATAATCAGTTTGCATGATTTGAATGTGATTTTTAAAAAATCTTACCTTTCCTTTTTCGTTACAGACACTTCAGATAGCGCAAACTGGAAACGAGTCTTTCGAATGTGACCAATGCAGTTTTAAAGCTGTCAATTCTTGCCTCTTAAAAAAGCATAAAATGTCACACATTGACAATGATAAACCTTTCAAATGCGACAAATGCACCTTTCAAGCTGTCAGCTACTACCTCCTACATAAACACAAACTGTCACACACAGCGGAAAACCCTTTCAAATGCGACCAGTGCACATTTCAAGCTGCCAGCTATTATCTCATCAAAAAGCATAAAATGTCGCACAACGATGAAAAACCTTTCAAATGCGACCAGTGCAATTTTAAAGCTGTCAGTTATTACCTCCTAAAAAAGCATCAAGTGTCGCACACCGGAGAGAAGCCTTTCCAGTGTGACCAATGCGACTACAAAACCGTGTTCTCCTATATCCTAAAGTCGCATCAAATGTCGCACACCAACAGGAAGCCTTTCGAATGCGACCGATGCGATCATAAAAGTGCCAAACTCAGCGATCTCAAGAGACACAAAATGATTCACACGGGAGAAAAACCTTTCAGCTGTGACCAGTGCGCGCATAAATTCGACCGTTTTTACAGTTTGAAAATGCACAAAAGGGCGCACCTCAGAGAGAAACGTTTTAATTGTGAATAATGCAATTTTAAAGAGCAAATGACTTTTAAATCTGTTCATCCGACTCGAAAAAGTCATACAAGAAAAAAACTATCAGCATGTAATCAATAAAATTCAAATCAATTGGGCCGAGAACAAATAAATATTTACATTCAGATTGTAAGCTACTCAAATGATGTTTGTTTTTTTTTTTATTTATCAACAACCTTTTCCTTGTACTCTAAAACAACATACCATCTTGCTTTTAGAAGGAAAGCTTTTTACCATATTCCTATAGATTGAGTGTGTTTTTAAGCATGAAGACGAAATAGGATGTTTATTAAAAAGTCTATACAAGTATAATTTAAGATATCGACCGAAGGTGCTCGGTGAAATTTTGATATTAAATAGTTCAAATTATGTAAGTTAAAAGTGAGACATACTTGCTATCATGACAGGTAAAACAGAGTGAACAACTATTTCCTGTTTAACCTCCCATAGCAACATTTTTCTAGGATTTGTTATTGCAAACACTGACAAGCAATTATGTTTATTTATTACATTTTATTGTAGCAAACATTTTTGTTTGTAAATATGAATAAATCATCGTAAAATAACTCGCTTTAAGCCTAATTGCCTTTTAGTGACTTAACAACAGCAATTAAACTCAATACATCGGCGAAAAAAAAAGCCGTTTAAAATTACATTACTAGTAAAAATATATTCTGACAAAATATTTTTAAGCACTTATTGCTGTGTGCCATGGAAGGTGCAATAAATTAAAATTAATTTTAAAGATCAGCTTGAATTATATTTTTTGAAAAAGACATATGTTAATAATTGATATTAAAATTAAAATATTCACAAATTACCAGCACCCATATACAACGATAAAGAAATAAAAACGTCAATAATATTTTTTGTGTCTATCTTTATTTTACAAAATATTCAAGAGATTTTTTTGGACGGCACTGTCACTTTTTTAATTCGATTTACTTGTTGTTGTTTTTTTTAATACAGAAGCGATGGACCCTACGCAAAATCGTGTGATAAAATTCTGCTCTAAGCCTTGTTAAAATACAATGACTTAATTAAATTCGTTGAATAGCAGAATTCCCGTTCATAAATTTAACCACCGAGAGGAAATTTTTACTCTGTGTCTATGGTCAATATAATATATTTAATTATCGTGACATTGTCTATGTCAATCGTTGAAACGCTCTGCGTAAATATTATTTGTTGAGCCAGCGTAGACAAAAATGGATTTCAAGCTCGAACCAGTCAAAGAAGAAGAAAGTGGAGATGGATATCCGTCAGAGGAAGATTCGCCCGTGCGGCCGTCAGAACCTGCGATAGGTTTCAAGGTTAACTTACTTTACTGCCATATCATTCCATTGACTCGGAATCAAGTCACTGTCATTTGTATACTCATCGAACGTTCTGTTGACACTTTTATTAATAATGTGCTTCAGTGCATGCTGCGTTTTTGCTGACTTAATCCCACTAATGACTAATACAAATGCAGTTCACTTAGACAAATTAGTTATACCATAATGTCGAACCAAGTAATTGGATTTTACTCGAAATATGGATATAGTATCACAAATCACAGTAGATTTGAAACATGGCGATGAAGTTTTGGTAAAATTATGGGTTTTCTTTATTCCAACGTTCGTTTTTTGTGAATCGATTTGTATAGTACCTAAATAAATAACTTGTATTAATCTAAGGTGACCAGACGTCCTCCTTTTCGAAAGTTTGTCCGCCCATAGGGAAAATTGTCCTCGTCCAATCAAATATCTGAGATTTACCATTTTTAAATTCTCCAAACAGCTAACAAAAAAAGTTTACCATTGATAGCTATTAATTTTTCATTTTTAGAAAGGTTTATCAACTTACATTAAATTGAGACCCGGGTCAATACTGTGCTGCCCCCTTGGACATAGGTCACAAATGAGTATTTAAAATAAGTTTTAATCAGTGTTATTTTTCTCAGGGGGAAATCTTATCGATGAAATCCGAAGATGTCTCCAAACACTCGCCGAAGGGTGAGGAGTTTCAAGATGAGAGGGAATTTTCTTCTTCGCAGAATGTGATAACACCTTATTAATTGTTTATTATTATTAATAACGCTTTGCTCATAAAGCCCCGGCTTCCTTTAGCTCTGAACTTCGTCTTTTTTCCCCCAATACCTCATTTGAACATTTTGCTGAACGAAGATACCTTTTACTGTAATCATTCAAAATGATTTTGTTTTTTTATAAGTTTTATCGATCGGCTTGTACTTACTGCGTAATTTTTTTTGTTGTTGTTGAATTCTTAGTTGCCGGAGAGAAAAATGAGCATCAAAACCGAGCCAGTAGACGATGAAGATAATGCAGCGAGATGTAAACCGAATGAAGATTGGTTTGACGTGCCCTTGGTGCCGTCAGGCCTAACAGGAGATTTTAAAGTAAGCTTTCTTTTGTTGTAACACTTGATAAATTGTAATCGAGAATGTATCATTCATTCATTGTTCTCCTTGGCGCTAATTTTCCAAACAAAATAAGTAAATAATTTCAAAAAACGCGACATCATCTTCACGTTTAAACAAGTTCATTTCATCAGTCTTAGGCAATATTATGGAAATTGAGGTATTTTATGGTACGGTGGGATGAGAAAGCCATCTTTCCTTTTATTGAAATATAACTTGAATGCGAGAATTTTTAGAATAAAGCTAAACTAATCGGTTCTTTTTCTTAGGATATCCATTTAGTAAAAACCGAAAATGTCTCTGAAAATTCCACAACCAAAGAAAGAGTCATTTTTTGTTCGGTAAAGGATGAAAATTCTCAAGATGTCGGTGAATGCTCTTCTATGGACGAAAATAAGGTATTGTGTTTTTTTAATTTTATTCATTGACAGAACTCTAAAATGATAACAAATTATTGTTTTCTGAATCACAATATATATTTTTGTTTACTGAAACTTTTAAGTCACAGTCAACTTTGATAGTTTATCATTTTTTCTGACATTCAATACTACAAATCAATTTGTTATTATGTTTGTATTTCAGTTTCTACCGACAGAACCAGCCACTGCAGAGAGAGGACGTCCTTCGTCGAAACCTTCTGCGACCTGTTTATCCCTGCATACTCGCCAAAATGGTGTCGCCAACCAAAACATGAATAAAAAAAAAGAACTAGTCGCCGTTATTGTATTGGAAAAAAGAACATTCCGAGGACGTAGCTTCGTTTGCTGTGTTTGCTTTGATGTATTCGCATCGCAAAGATTACTTAGAAATCACAATTCATGTCACAAATCTGACACGAATGTTACGCAAGCTTTAAAAAGGGACGATAATCATTTGCAAACTTCAGTTCGAAAACATATAGAATGCGATCAATGCAGCTTTAAAACAGCGCGCTTGTCACATTTAACTAAACATCAAATGATTCACTCGGGCGAAAAACCATTCAAATGCGACCAATGCAGCTTCAAAACGGCGCGCGTGGCTTATTTGAACCAACATAAAATAATTCACTCGGGCGAAAAACCGTTCAAATGCGACCAATGCAGCTTCAAAACGGCGCAATCGCATTATTTGAAGGAACACAAAATGAAACACTCGGGCGAAAAACCGTTCAGTTGCGACGAGTGCAATTTTAAGACGGCGCATTTGACTTATCTGAAACAACATAAAATGAAACATTCAGGGAAAAAACCGTATAAATGTGACCAGTGCAGCTTTGAAACCGCTCGCTTGTCTCATTTGAAGCAACATAAAATGATTCACTCGGGTGAAAAACCGTTCAAGTGCGATCAGTGCAGCTTCAGCACGGCGCAGTTGGCTAACTTTAATCAACATAAAATGACACATTCTGGCGAAAAACCGTTCGGTTGCGATCAGTGCAGCTTCAAAACTTCGCTGTTGTCTTATTTGAAGAGACACAAAGTGAAACATACCAGACGAAAACAGATTCACTGTGATTCGTGAAAGACTCGCTGGGCAAATGTAGATATTCATCGGTTTGAGAGTGGTTCCTTGTGTCTCTGGATAAAAATATTTTTAAACTCGAATTTGTGTAGAAAAGTAATCAAATTTAAAAAAAAAAATTATATGTATAAAGATTCAAAATTTGACTATTCACCTTATTCTCTCTCGTTCGTGAACTATATTGTTCAATGTTCACTTTTAGGGTGTTCACTGTCATTACTTGTTGGAAATGCATTATATTAATAAAAACACAATATTCCTTTTTACTTTATTCCACTTTATATAAAAGGTCAGTACCGGTTTCGCTCACTGCGAACATTGTAAGCTGATAAAAAATATACGAACAGTGTTTTTTATTCAAAAATAAATTGCAATGAAAAGGTGTAAACAACAATTGACACAGAAAAGAATATACAAATTACAATAAAAGTTATTCTTTAATTACATAAAACTAAAATGCTTAACACCTCTAACATAAAATTAATAAATTTCATAATTTAAGATTTCGACTGAAGGTGCTTGGTGAAATTTCAATATTTAATTTGAATCATTTAAATTATGTACACTCCCACTGATTTTGTCACTAACGACCCGGGTTTCGCCTTTCGGCATCTTCAGGCGTTCAAGCGCACGGATGAACTTGAACTGACGCTAAGTAAATGAATGTTTCGTGTTTATATATTAAATAAATGTATCACTGAGTCTAAAGCCATCGCTGGCGAAAAGGGTAAGCTCATGGGAATTCCCAAAGATTTGAGTAGTGAGTGGTTTTAAGAATTATATTTATTTGTTTGTCGGCAAAGGTTTTATGATATTATTTATATAGGGTATAGAAGTGGAGAGCCCGGAAGGTTTAATATGTCGTTTAAATTCGGAAGACTATGTAACTGTGCCCTATTAATTTATAAAATTTCCTGCGCTTGAACGCCTGAAGATGCCGATAGGCGAAACCCGGGTCGTTAGTGAGAAAATCAGTGGGAGTGTACATAATTTGAATGATTCAAATTTAATAAATTTCAAGTGGTGACTGATGGTAATTACCGACATTCTTGTCTGAATAAATCATATAATGATATTTTTGAGCTCATAAATTATCGTATACTACTGAAAAATATTTTAGACGTGACTTAACAGCGATAATCGATAATTCATTACGTAAATTTATATATCGCCACCAGATCACTACAAGGTTATATGTGAAAAGTTTAGGTTACTCACAAACTATGACATATATTTTGAGCAAATAACTTTTATAGAAACACTTAAATAATATGAACAAGTATCGCTTAACTGCACGTCTAATCATACATCAATTAAATTGTCTATGTAAAGACAGGCAATATATTTTGTATTGTTGTCTATGGTGCTACCATATTCTATAAAGCTTGTGCTTGTATTTCTACTGATACAATCAATTTTCTCTTGAAATGAATATCAAAAAAGAACCAGACGATGAATTTCTGTCGACGGATTCAACTGAAAGCGTTGATTATAGCGATAACCATCTTCAAAACGATGTCAATACTGTTTGGAATGAGGAACCGTCGATTGACATCAAAGTCGAGACACTCGTGAAGCAGAAAGGAACTTATGCTGACGATAAAGATCATCGGGAGACTCATGAGGTTGTCTTTAACATTAAAAGTCACTAAGTTGTTTTCAAATCATAGAAATACGGCGTTATGGCTATCACGTGGAGCGATCATGCGTGATTTCTCTTAGGTTATGTATGGCCTTTGAATGTTGTTTAAATTGAATATCATTGTGAAATAGCCGCTTAGTAGTTCTATCATTGTGCGGTAAAAGTATCATACCGCGATTATTTCGTCGAAAGATTTCTCGGTAAACTCCCAAAGTCGAGTCGTTTATTATTTGACGCCTTATCCAAAATGGCAGTGCTGACAGTGAAGCAGGAATCATTCGTGAAATAAATGTCTTTAAATTTTGATTTAATTTATTTCAATGCATACAATAATATATTTTCAATGCGAAAAAATCAATGTTTGTATTGCATCTAAAGGTACCATTTTACAATTGGAAATCTTCAAAATTTAAGTTGTCTTGTATCAAATGAATATCATTTTATCAAAAGTGTAATTATTTAAAACCCATTATAAAACAGGATACATTTTGGCTGTGAGTGTTTCTTCTTCTGCAGTCAACTTTAACCTGCAGATTTTTGATGTCTTGTTCCTTGGTGGACCCACAGCTGTCTCTCTCTTATTTTTCCCATAAGAGCGAGATAAAAAATTGTCACGAACCACAGCCATGCAAAAAGACTACACTACATTCGCTGTCTCGCTCAGTCAGCTAGCGCTATCTAAATAAAAAAAATGTAAAATGTATAGAAAGTTCTGGTATTCAAGTCATATAAAATGTATTAAACTTAATTTTGTTTTCTGTTTGTTTCAGTCTCAAACTAACATTACCAACTTTAAAGATATCATTGAAACACCAGCGATAACTTCGTCTCAAATTAATTTAGCTTTGACGTCTCATATAAACCGAGTACATATTAAAAACGAATTGTCACTGCAAGAAGTGAACGTTGCAATAATTCTTAGCAATGATGTTTTCTATGAGCGAAACTTTGTATGCAAGGTCTGTTATGATTTATTCCCATCATCACGCTTACTTAAGCAGCATGTTACCATGTACCATGCTGTATATAAATTCGATGAGGAAGACAGGTTTGTCATACCTTCATTATTCAATAACTCACGTTGCTATGGCAACAACGTAATCAACGTCTTTCATTTGTTCTTTTATTTTATTTCATGTAACAATTTAGAATGAAGCCTAGAAGCGATTTCTCGGTAAAACCGGGCGATGACTTTGCGTCTTCAAATACTTCAGAGAACTCCTCTCGCAATAATATGGATGACATCTGGAATGATGAACACTCCATTGACATCAAGTACGAGCCGCTGACGAGTCACGAAGAAACAATCAACGATCAACAATCATCTCAAAAGGTTATCTTTAAAATTGTTTGTTCGTTTTATGTATTTTTTAAATTATAACACATTATTTTATGAGAATTCTATTCGAGGTTATGACTCATTCATTCAGAAGGAATACAAAAATAGAGTAAAAATACTTGACTAGGTACTGTCATTTTTCTTTTATGAAAAAAAAATACTTAACACTTAATTATTTTGATTTATTTTTTGACGTGACAACGTCTTATAAATCGATGAACGCCCGCTGCACGCACGAAAAAACATGACTCATTGTCCCGTTTGTCGCGTTACGCCGAAGGCAAGCGTGCGAGCGAGAGCGCGGATAAGCGATAGAGGCACGATCGGCCTACCGTTCGGATTGTGCCGCATCTATCTCTCTTCCACTCGTATCATGTTTCACTCGTAACATCAAAGTAATAAACATGTTTGAATTAATGAGTGCGAATAAAATATATCAATAAAAAATTGTAGATTTCATTTCACTCCTTCTTCGTATCCATACAAAATAATGATAATTCAATAAAAATGATTTCATTTTATTCATAAAAGTATGCAATCATTTCATCAATGTTTTCTTATGACGTTGTCACGTTAAACTTTCGTCCGTAAACCGACTTTACAGACAACCAATTTTTTAAATTACAATTTAACAATAAATCATACAATGTCATATTTGGTAGAACTAAAACTTACATGCTTCCATCATGTTTTAGTCAATTAATCGTTTGAATGCCGCGCAAATAAATCACTAATGTCCCAGAGATACTGCGTGTTTTTGAGAAAAATAATTATGCCTAATATACATTCGAATTCGATGTTTTAAAAAACAAAATTGACTCAGTGTTGATGGCACTACACATATTCATCAAAATATTGCTTTCATTCTATTAGAATATCAATTATTTGATTTTTTTTAAATATATTGGACAAACGTGTTAGCTTGTATATGTTCAGAACACCTGTGTTCGTTTGGGATTCAAGTGGTTAATATAGTGTTTCCTTATTTTTTCAGTCTCGAAGTTACAATACTAATTTCCCAGTAACAAGCGAACCGAATCAGACAAGCTCGTCTAAAAATCAATCAGTTACGAGCAAACAAAGCACAAATACGAACATTTTACAGGGTGACGCTGTCGCTGTAATCGTGCTGGAAAAAGTTGTGTTTAATAGACAAAATTTTGTGTGTTGCGTTTGTTTTAGTATTTTTCCATCGTCGTATTTACTTGATATACATGGGACACTTCATAAAAAATCGAAATTCTATGAGAAGATAAGGTTTGTAAAATCATCAACATATATATATATATTTTATTATTTATTTAACTCTCGCGGCTCGGAGACTAGAAAAATACTTCTCGGCCGATGGGGGTCTTTTAGGGACCCCAGTGGTTTCCTCATTATTGGCCTTATTCTTATGAATTTCAAAAAAATAAATAGTCTCAGGGCTTTAAAATATCTCTCTGCATCATTCCTAATACATTTTTTTATGAAAATCCGTGTTTTTTTTTTAATAAATAATCATATTTTAAGTTGCGCGTAAAATATACGTTGTTTCAATGCAAATATCAATATTCTACTGGCGCGCATTGCTTAGCGGCGTTCAGCCTATTATCTTACGAACGATCGCTGATAAGCGGGCGCTTATCTCTTATCTTATCGTATTTATATAAACTACAAAAGGTCCAAAAAACTATGATATAAGAATACCTTAATTATAAACATTGTATCACCCATATTAAAATAGATATTTAAGAAAATGTGGGTATTGGGGTCGCATTTCTTGAGCTTAGAACCGGAAAAGTTAACCTTTTGTTCTGTTTTCATGTAACAATTCAGTAAAATGCTTGAAAAGGATATCAAACTAAAAACGAAACACCGACTACTGTCATCGGAGACCTTGAATGATAATAATGGGAATGGCATTTGGATTGAGGACCATTCAATTGACATCTACCACGAAAAAGTAATAATATATGAAAATCATTTTAAATAAATAATTATTTTCTCAATGAATGTTGAATGTTGGCTCATCAAACAAGGACGATGCTGTTTTTAAATTGCTTTTTTTTTTCTTACAGAAAATTTCGAAATTACATTCTACAAAAGAGATATTTCAATGTGACCAGTGCATATATAAATCTGCTTATTCCGATGCATTAAAAAAACATAAAATATCACACACCGGAGAGAAACCTTTTGAATGCGACCAATGCAATTATAAAACTGTTTATTCTAGTGCACTTATATCGCATAAAAAGTCACACACCGGAGAGAAGCCTTTTATATGCGACCAATGCAACTTTAAAACTGCCTTTTCGGGTGCACTCAAATCGCATAAAATGTTACACACTGGAGAAAAGCCTTTCGAATGTGACCAATGCCATTATAAAACTGCTTACTCCAGTGCACTTGTATCGCATAAAAGGGTACACAAAGGAGAAAAGCCTTTTCAGTGTGACAAATGTAGCTTTAAATCTACTCAATCCTGTCACTTAAAAAAACATCAAATGTTTCACAGTGAAGAAAAACCTTTCAAATGCGACCAATACTCTTTTAAAACTGCCTTTTCCAGTGCTTTTATATCGCACCAAAAGTCCCGCACACGAGATAAGCTTTTTGAATGTGACCAATGCAATTATAAAACTGCTTATTCGAGTGCTCTTAAATCGCATAAAAAGTCACACACCGGAGAGAAGCCTTTTAAATGTGACCTATGCAATTATAAAACTGCTTATTCTAGTGCACTTAAATCGCATAAAAAGTCACACACCGGAGTTAAACCTTTCGAATGTGACATATGCAATTATAAAACAGCTTATTCTAGTGCACTTATATCGCATAAAAAGTCACACACCAGAGAGAAGCCTTTTAAATGCGACCTATGCAATTATAAAACTGCTTTTTCGGGTGCACTAAAATCTCATAAAATGTTACACACTGGAGAAAAGCCTTTTGAATGCGACCAATGCAATTATAAAACAGCTTACTCCAGTGCGCTTGTATCGCATAAAATGGTACACACAAAAGAAAAGCCTTTTAAATGTGACGAATGCAATTATAAGACTACCTCTCCGGGTGCACTTGAATCGCATGAAAAGTCACACTTTTGAGAAAAGCCTTTTTAATAATATTACTAATTGATTTATGTCTTCTTATAAACCAGTGCACTTAAAACTCATAAAATGACACACAAAAGAAAAAATCTTGATGTTAATTAAATTTAAAACTGTCTTGTCTGGTGACTTGAAAAAGCAGTCATGCTTGCAGATAGGAGAGAACCTTTATATTTGCCATAATCGTGCCAAAAATGTATTCGCAGTCGCAGATCGACACATATCTCACGCGATATTTATATATATATATTGTTTACAAGTACGAGTTTTTTTTACATCACATTTCTTGCCCAATCCCTCAAAAAACACTCAGGGAAAACAGAAGCAGGGTGCCAGAATCAAAATTCTGTAAGGCAACTAGAAGACTGGACGTGTCTCTATTAGATTACATTTGAAACGGAACGGAAGGAAATCCGTCAAAACAATATTACTTATAGTAAGTTTGCGAAAAGCATATACATTCAACCTTCTTTTTATGTGATTTTTTGCGCCATTTTCAAGTTAAACGTTTTTTTATAAATTCAAATTTAATCATAGAATAAAGAATGAATCATTTACACGTTAGGGGGAAAAATGATCTTTTCAAATCATGCTGCATCTACCATCACTGATTTAAGGCCAAATTATCTCTCGCGGCTCGGAGACTAGAAAAATACTTCTCGGCCGATGGGGGTCTTTTAGGGACCCCAGTGGTTTCCTCATTATTGGCCATATTCTTATGAATTTCAAAAAAATAAATAGTCTAAGGGCTTTAAAATATCTCTCTGCATCATTCCTCATACATTTTTTTATAAAAAACCGTGGTTTTTTAATAAATAATCATATTGTAAGTTGCGCGTAAAATATACGTGGTTTCAGTGCAAATGTCAATGCGCGACTGGCCTGCTTGCTTAGCGGCGTTCAGCCTATAATCTTACGAACGATCGCTGATAAGCGGGCGCTTATCTCTTATCTTATCGTATTTATATAAACTACAAAAGGTCCAAAAAACTATGATTTAAGAATACCTTAATTATAAACATTGTATCACCCATATTAAAATAGATATTTAAGAAAATGTGGGTATTGGGGTCGCATTTCTTGAGCTTAGAACCGGAAAAGTTATTGGAATTCATGCTGGGAAGCAGTTTTACAGTTGATGAAGCCATTGGGAGAAAGATTTGATACTTTTAGTAAAAATGGTACCGACAAATTGCTTTTGGATAATGCTATGAATGACGATGATGTCATTCATTTTACCTAAGCTATTGACAAACACAAAGCGAAAACAATATGTAAAAAATACCCTTATTGGAAAATTTGATTCAAGAAGAACTTAAACTTTGTAGTAAATGAGAAAGTCATTTCATTCTTAATGATTCAACTTATAAAAAGTACTATTAACTTTCAGCGAGAGATTAAAAAATGTATTTCTGGGCAAAGCAAACTTCGTAAACAATCAATCATCCCATTTATCTAATTGTTTCTTTGAAAATAAATTCAGCAATCTGAGGTAAAAACTTGTGGTGTAAATACCCAAAACAGATGCGATGACATTGTCAATAATTTTGATCTTTTAATGGTCATAGCTCATTCACAATAAATAATCAATTGATTACCTTTGACAAATATCAAAATGACGGGACATTAATACTTACTATGGTCAGTATTAATGCAAAGTAAAGCACTTTTATTTTGCGCATAATTTAATTAATTGATAGAAATACTATGTAGATACAACAAAAATCTCGCGGGAACTTTTTTTTACAAATTGAGAACCCCTGTTCTATATATATCCCCTGGTATAAGCCTTCTTTCTTCAGTTTCAAAGGTAGCGTATATGGTCAAAGAAGAAGAAGACGGAAGCTGCAACTTAAAAGGCCTCATAATTGGCTGTATTCCACACGCTAAGATTTAGACTGCTTGAAAGGTCTTTACCCCGCTATACAGTTTTTACACTCCAAAATGGACAATTTAGAAAAATCAATTGGAATTATTAAACAATTGGATAATTTATTAAATCTCGAGGCTCGGAGACTAGAAAAATACTTCTCATCTGATGGGAGTCGTTTAGGGACCCCAATGGTTTCCTCATTATTGGCCTTATTCTTATGAATTTCAAAAAAAAAAATTGTATTAAAATATCTCTGCGTCATTCTTCATACATTTTTTAAAATAAATAATCATATTTTAAGTTGCGCGTAAAAAAGACGTCAATCCAGCTCAAATATTAATTTGCAACTGACGCGTTTACCCCAGCTATCTTACGAACGATCGCTGATAAGGGGACGCTTATCGTGTTATCGCGTATTTATATAAACTACAAAAGGTCCAAAAAACTATGATATAAGAAAACCTTAATTATAAACATTTTATCACCCATATTAAAATAGATATTTAAGAAAATGTGGGTATTGGGGTCGCATTTCTTGAGCTTAGAACCGGAAAAGTTAATAAGGTCAATAGTAACTAAGCCCGTGGCCGCGGTTCATATTCTGTATGAAGGTACAATAATATTTCACGAAAATCAACGTACATATACATTATTCAGTGTGTACCAGCCTTTTTATACCCTAGAGCAGGCACAGGCAAACCACGGGACGCGTGAGGCCATCCACGTATTTTTCTGCGGCCCGTGAGCAGTATTATATTTTTGAAAAAGATTTACGTTTTCATCTTTCAACGCATTTTTAAATAAAGATTGAAAATGAATAAATTAATCGTCATTTTTGGATCAACCTACATACGTGAACAAACATAAGCAGCTTTAAGAATCTCGACTGCAAAATTAACAATAGAATTTAAAAAGTGTTAACAGTTCCATTCCTCTCATAATATTGTTTATTTTTTCATGGTAATAAATAACCAACATATAAAAATGGTATTTTAATTGCGGCCCGCCGCTCATTTTGAATTCCTGAATTTGACCCTACATCCGAAAAGTTTTCTCCCCCCTGACCTAGATTGCGTAAAATCTTTAAATTTTTGGGTTATTAATAACCTTAAAAAAATAAACGATTATTACTATACATACTTAAGAAGAGATATAAAAAAAAATGGGTGATAAAATAATATAAACATTGTTTAGTGCTCAAAATCAAGTGTCATTGTATTACTTGTTCGAAAAAAAAAATACAAAAATAAAAAAAACTTAGCTGCTAACAGGAACATAGATCATTTATAAAATGGAAAGAAAAATATTAATTATACTTGTGGCAGTCAATACAATAAATTGTACAATTAAAACTATATAAAGATTCGAATCAACCTACTGTCCATCACATCAACCGCCAGCAAGTTGTAGGAAAAGGTCGACTCATGATTTACTGGTTTGTCTTTAACCCATTTTTAGCTGTCGGAGGGGCAAAAATAGGTAAAGACAGCTTAATTAATACTAATGATTGGTCTCATTCGAAAGCTTGTCACCAAAAAGAGCAGCTTTATAATCAAAGTTGTCACATTCAAAAGAAATTTCTGGCGTGTGTGACTTTTTATGTTTTGTCAAGTCAAAAGGGCGACAAGTTTTATAATTGCACTGGTCACATACGAAAGGCCTTTCTCCAGTGTGTGACATTTTATGGGTTTTTAAGTAATCACGACGAGCAGTATTATAATTGCATTGGTCACATTTGAAGGGGTTTCCTCCGTTGTGTGATATTTTATGCTTTTCTAAATTACGTGAACGAGCACCTTTATAGTTGCATTGGTCACATTCGAACGGTTTCAATGCCGAGTGTGTCTTTTTGTGTTTTGTTAAAGAACCAGAGTGAGACGTTTTATAATTGCACTTGTCACATTTGAAAGGCTTTTCTTCCGAGTGGGTAATCATTGTATGCTTTCTCATAAGATCACGACGGTCAGTATTAAAACTGCATTGGTCACATTTAAAAAGATTTTCTCCGGTGTGTGTCATTTTATGCATTTTCAGATGAAAGGAACGAGCAGATTTATAATTGCATTTGTCACATTGAAAAGGCTTTTCTCCAGTATGTGACATACAATGCCTTTTTAAATCAACAGGATAGTCTGTTTTAAAACTGCATTGTTCACAATTAAAAGGCTTTTCTCCATTATGTGTCTTTTTATGTCTTTTAAATGCATTTTTAGAAAGAAAACCTTCATTACATTGATGACATTTGAAAGGATTTTCTCCTGCGTGTAAAATTGTATGCCTTTTAAGGTTATAAAGACAAGACGTCTTAAAATTGCATTGGTCACATTGAAAAGGCTTTTCTCCAGTGTGTGACAATTTATGTGTTTCAAAGCGGACACGGCGAGTAGTTTTGTAATTGCATTGGTCGCATTTGAAAGGCTCTTCTCCGGTGTGTGACATGTAATGCTTTTTGAAATCACCACAGTAGGAAAATTGATGACCGCATTTGTCACACATGTAAATCTTTTTTTCTCCATGATGTACTGTTTTATGCGTCTTCAAATCACCGAAACGAACAGTTTTATAACTGCATCGGTCGCATTCAAAAGCTTTTTTTTCTGCGTGCGACAAATTATGCCTTTTTAACTCACCACTAAAAGCAGTTTTATAATTGCATATTTCACATTTGAAAGGCTTTTTGTTCGAGTGTGTTATTTTATGTCTTTTTAAATTTCGTAAACGAACAGTTTTATAATTGCATTGGTCACATTTTAAAGTTTTTTCTTTTAAATGTTCTGTTGAGTTTGTCTGCAAGTAAAAAAAGGAAAAAATGATAAAGTTTCACTGATAATATGATGTGTATAAATTCTTAATCATACAGTATTAAAAAAATCTTTAATAAATACATCATTAATATAAAATAAAATAACTTAGATTATTCCACGAATTGTGCTACAAACACGTGTGACACGTGTTGCTCCTCTTTCAGAGAAAGCAGTCTGTCTGAGGATGCCTCTGAAAGAGGCGAAACACGTGTCACAGTTTATTTGTGTAAGTTATTTTACATTTAAATCAACTTCCACAAAGTTACCGTCGAATCCATTTAAAGTATTAAAATACATCATTGACTAACATCACAGTTATGACTTTGTCTTAATTTAGTTTGGGTTGAAATTAATTAAAAAGGGTTGTTAGTTAGGCAAATGATGAAACCAAAATTCCAAAACCCATCAGCACTGATATATGCATTATTTAAAAAGTCATGTTTATTTGGCAAATAATTAATAATTAAGAATACCTTTCTAGACTGGCGGCGGTCTGTGTGTTTAATTACTTTTTCGTCGACTTCTGGTGCTTTGATTTCAGTGTCAATTGACTTATCCTCGATCGAAACTGCATCCATATTATTTTGATGTCTATCGTTAGAGTTCTCTGGTGACATTTGTTCATGCTCTGGTTCTATTTCGATAGTAAGCTTCTCGCTTAATTGTCACATGAAAACACAACAAATAAAGGGTTAAATATCAGCCGCCATTTCTCCGTATTGTGCTTTGTTTATACGACCAGATATAAAATAAATATCTATCAAAGGATAGTAATGGTTTCGAGGGCAATTCGTGTTTTGATTCAATTTTGATATCCATTTTAAGCTTTTCGCTGAATTGTTACGTCAATCGACAGAGTCTCTGTGCATCTTTTAAATAATCACAAATTAAAACAGACAGCCATGCATTCGAACAGAGTTCAAAACTAGAAAGAAAAATCATATGTTATATATTAAGTTATATGATACAAAGCCTTCCCTAAAACAGATTAATTTTAAATGAAAGAAATCGCCTGTTCCGGAAGTTGGCACGGCAATAAGCTCTTTCTGAATCAACTTACATATGAGTCGTCTGGTATCAAAACCAGAACTGTTCTATGCGTGAGTTCTGCTTTTGATACCAGACGACTCATATATCAATTTTCGTTTACCGATATTTAGTCAAGTTTAAAATATTTTCCACTAATATGCGACAATCCATGAGCTCAAAGGTATCATTATTTGATTTATTCTGACAAAAATTTTGGTAATTACCATCAGTCACTATTTGAAATTGATTATCTTTGATGATTTTTTAATTATATGTTAGAGGTGTTGAACATTTTAGTTTAGTGTAATTAAAGAATCACTTTTATTGTAATTTGTAAATTCTTTTCAGTGTCAATTGTTGTTTACTTCTTTTCATTTCAATTTTTTTTTGTATAATTTTTTTTTTAACATGTCCGCTCCCAATGTGGAGCATATGGACTCCTAAAGGAGTTTACCTCAACAGAAGTATTTTCACGAGAACTGCATGTTACTCAACCTCTCTTTTTCCAAAGAGATTAGGAATAGAAGAAAAGGGCTAGGACAGGACTTGTGGTTAGCTAATCGCTCTAGACACGCCCTGTTCATAGAATAGGATGGGTGGGAGGGGGAATTCAAGACATCACATACATCCATGCCTTTGAACAGAAATCAATTTATAAAACTGCCCGTACTGGGATTCGAACCCGTGACCTCTGTAGCGGTAGCCAACGACGTTGGCCACTCGACCACACAGGCGGCAAAATAGCACTGTTTATATGTATTTATATTATCAGTTGACAATGCTCGCAATAAGCGAAACCGGTCCTGACCTTTTGAATAAAGTGAATTAAAGTACAAAGGAATATTGTGTTTTTATTAATATAATGCCTTTCCACCAACTATTGACACCCTTAAAGTGAGAAAGATGGAAGTTGATCGAATGTGAGCAGTGCATATTTGAATTCTACGACAGCGAAAATTCCAAACAAGATGGTGCCATCTGCTTCCAGAATTTAAAATCATTTTTTTTAAAATTTGTTGAGTGTTTTAATTCAGAATGGAAAATGATTTAACAAACCTTTTTTTCAGATAGAATTTTGATTTTTCATGATGAAGAGTCGTATGTTCATGAAGAGATTGCGGCGACGGGAATTTATCAAAACAAACGCTGCAGACGAAATTTCGCCCAAGAAAAACACCGTTTTCTAGCTTCACTACAGCGACAACGTCGCACTGTACTGATTGGCTTTGAGACGAATTTGTCGAATTCGGTTTGCTAGTTACTGGCAAATGAGTATTGCCATCACAAAACTAAAAAAAAAAAATAGGAAACACTATATTAATTCACACATATTTGATGAAACCAGTTCAACATTATTTATGAAGACATTTTATGAATGCAAATAGTATTTCGTATCATTAAAAGGTGTTATTTATTGCAAAAATGAAATAAGACTCTTATGGATTTCTACCACAACTGTTTGTTACTCAGTCGCTCAACCTCACTTTTTTAGTGAGTTTTCACTAGTGAGTAGTAGGGAAAGAAAGCTAAAACAGGACTAGTGGTTTACTAATCGCTATTGCTACACCCAGTTATTAAAAGATCAGAAGTGTAGGAGAGGAAATAGTGTAAATTGACATCACAAGCACCCAGTCTTTGGTCACGACTTTGAATTGAATAATTCACTGCGATATTACCGGGAATTGAACCCAGACCTGCGTGATCGGTAGAGCAAGCTCTGACCAACTGGGCAACAGCAGGCGACACTTTTTCTCTTCAATGTTGTTGTATTGTGAATATCTAACATCAAATCTAAATCAGTCCAGATTCGGATGATAAATTTATCTGTGATTTTGATTAATTTTGAAAAAAAAAAACAAAAATATAACACCTAAAAAACAAAATTGCTTTACCATTTTTAGAATATTGTGTGTCATGATTTTAGAAACTATTGGACGAATTAATACTGTTTAAGATTACCTTTTGAGATGATTGTTGATCTTGATGATCATTGATTGTTTCTTCGTGACTCGTCAGCGGCTCGTACTTGATGTCAATGGAGTGTTCATCATTCCAGATGTCATCCATATTAATGCGATAAGAGTTCTCTGAAGTATCCGATGACACAAAGTCATCGCCCGATTCTATTGAAAAGTCGCTTTCAAGCTTCACTCTTCATTGTTATTCATGAAATACAATAAAAAAAACAGTTGAATACGGTACAAACAAAGAGTACAACAATTATTATCTCATTTTCATTGTTGCTATGGCAACAAAAGTTATTTGATAATAAACAGATAACTAACCTTTGTTCCTCTTTTATTTCCGTTTTTATGTTTTGTTCGTTGATATAAGCTTTTGCTTGGAATTGATTCGAAGGCAAATTCATCGATGATAAGTCGGTGTAAGACGAAGAGATGACAGCTTGAAACTAAAACCAAAAATAAAAATATTACAAACAGTTAATTTTCATTGCAAAGTTGTAACTACATTGAGATTTTTTAATTAAAAAAAAAAACAGATATTTATTGGCGTGAAAAATCAAATGCAAACTTATATATTGAATAAGCCAGTCTGATTAATTCTCAAAATGGATTTTTTTAAGAAAACATCCAGCCTATAAAACAGGATTGTAAACAAATACGCAAAAAGCGGAAGAAACGTCAATTTTGGGCATAATAAAACAGGGTCCCACTATAAAAAGTCCAAATTTAAACAAAGTTAAAAGAAGAATTCGACTCATAGACAAAAAAAAAAATATTTGGAGTATTATCTAATCCAGGGGTTACCAACCTTTTTGGACCTTAGAGCGCAATCTGAAATATTGGCAGGGCGGCGAGCACCACATTTTATCAAAATCTCAAACCAAGGAATTTACCGATTTTCCCAAAATATCTCCGAAAATCGTATTTTTTTTTGCTGACCGAGTAATTTTAAAATCTCGAAATTATTTCATTAAATTAAATTTGGAATCGGTCGGCGGGCACGGGGTTGGTTACCCCTGATCAAATATATAAAAATGAATGTTTGTTCGTACTCTATCGATCACTCAAGAAATCAAACATCGTTGCAAAGTGTTTTTTTTTCCAAAATTACTAAATGAAAAAAGAAGGAAAAGAATTCAAAAGAAACAGATAACCTCAAAAGGGAAGAACCGAAAAAACACGTGCAACGGTAACAAATAAAAATTCATTATATTCAACGAAATTCCAGTAAAGATAATAATAACACAATGAAAGTTTATTGATTTTAGAACGATTAAACGAATAATAAAGTTTACTATTACCTTTTGAGACTCGTGATGATCAAAATCGTCAATTATTTCTTCGCGTTTTAGAAGTGTTTCAAATAAGATGTCAACGGTTTGGCTATCGTTCCGGGTGTGATTTTTGAAGATTTCTGAACGATTCGATGTCCATAATTCGTCGTCTGGTTCCTCTTTGATATCCATTACTAGGTATTTGGTAGAAATGCGGTAACGTAAACACGCTGTAATTGTAAGAAATTGAATTACCATAGACTACAATATCATTGCTTCATAGACAATAAATTTCTTTTTGCTTTCCTTTTTAAATTCAATTGATTTTATATGTATAGATTTCAAAGAAATAAACTGTAAATTTTGTATTGGCAATCCTAGATTCGTCTTTAGCACTAATAAAGCTAAGTTTCCAACCGTTTTTCGTTAAAAAATGGTCCAAGCCGGTTTGCAAGTGGCGCAGAAGAACCGCCAAATTTTTGTTGTGCTGCCAGTGCATTAAATAATTATATATTGTTTTTTTTCATAGTGGCAATTTCTTTATCTGTAGCCAGATTTCCATTTAAACTTACAAGCGGCAAAACCAAAATAATTAACAATCGACATGAATTTCTTTTTGATTCAGTCTCATTTATAAGATAATGGAAAATATATTATTTTTATTTGTTGTATTATAAAACTTTGTTCGCCATTTTGAATATTATCACATTTGATGTTAAAAAAAATTGAATTGTATGACAAATACGTAGGTACTGCAGTTCTTAAAGTATCTTGATATATTGATAAAAAATACATCTTTATAATTAACTAATATTGAAATTGTTGTCAAACAAATTCATCGTACCAAATTATGTATAAACATAACCTAATTTCAAAACTATGCTATTTTTGTTTGTAGCTTCATGCTTTTCAGGTGCAATCAAAACAATGTTTTTAAGCCAAATATTTCAATAATCTTCTGTCATGTTGAATATTTGTTTACTAACTTTTGTTAACTGTCAGTTTGACATTAAGTTTGTTAAGTTGTCGATACAAAATTCAGCAAACAGGTGTGTTGTTTTTGCTAGAAAGATTCCTTTTACTTCAATAATGTTAGCGCTGTGGTGGGACACCTGTCTTATAGAGAAAAATCTCTTTTTATTGTAGAAAAGAACATAATTAAAATAAACTTCCACAAAATTACCGCCGAATCCATCGAAAGTGTGACAAATTTATTAATATAAAATTAAATTTGATAGCTTTGTTATTACACTTGTACTGCTACTACCTGTGACATGTGTATCGCCTCTTTGAGAAGCATCATCAGACTATTGCAGCGTTTACGAATAAACTAGATAATATTCAAATCTAGGGTTTGACCTTTTTTTCTACTGGACGCAGGGAGTAACACAAACTATATAATAGTACTAATTAAGAACTAAATACTTTCATTAAGTGTGATAAAACCTAATGGAATTAAGTTTTTTTTCAGGATACGATTGATAAAAGCGGACATTAATTAATTAAAGTGTTCTTCCCGGAATTCACACCTGTAGGGGTCATCAATCATCCGGCTACGGGAGTGACTGTTCCGTTTGTCGTTCCTACATTTCAAATAATACAGTTAAAAAATAAAACAATAGACAATTAAATAATCATTACGATTTTATTTTATACGATTTTATTTTATAAATATAAAGAAAATTCAGACATATTTTTAGTATAATATCTATCATATACTTAATAATTTCTATTCGCTTGTCGTAGGTAAATAAATATTAATTTAATTTTAATAATAAAGAAATATAATTTCAACACATACTCGGAGAATCATCACATGGTACAAATTTACAATTACAGATAAGGGGTAAACAACAATATGAAATTCGTATGAAACAAAAATGTTTATTGCATATAAAAATATATCAATTATAAATCATTTAATTAAGACTCCAACGGATTAATTCGAGAGGTGAAGTCCGTTAAAAAATATATTTTGATTTGATTTCCATTTATTTGACATACCAACTGTCGACAGGAAAAAGGACGTAACCCACACATATCAAATTTTACAGGAGGCGCAAAAAACGTGTTTTGATGATTTTGGGCCATATGCAAATTTTGAATTATACACTTCCTTGAAGTGCACGGAGACTTCTAAACTGGTGTTTAATTGACATAACCTAATATTAATTAAAGAAATTGTCTAGGAAAAACCTTTATTTCAGTCTTTTTTCTTGGTTTTAATATTTTACAAGCTCATCTTTTTCAAACTTAAAAGCTAAATATAGATACTAATTCAGCATTTGTAATTACATTCTTTTGATAGAACATGTATCAAGTTGGATGGATATATTGTTATTATCGAAAAAAAAAAGCTGTTTTGAATAAACTGTGGGTTACATCCTTATTCCTTTCCACAGTCGATATGTAGAATCGAAGTGGTCAGTAATTCATAAGACATTAAGTTGATATTCAGGATCATATTCCTGGAATTTTTTTCCTATATTTATGAGCCCGGTAAATCTAAATGAGACGTTATAAAAAAATATGCCAATATTGGAAAAGGAAAAAAACTTCAGATTTTCTCTCGCCGTCGAAAATAAAATATAAATTATGTCTTTGTATATTTAGTCATAAATCATGAAAGTTGAATAAAATTAAAAGTACTTTTACACGTACGTTACGACATACTAATTGTAATTTAAACGCATTAGCGCGTACGTGGAATTATAAATTAATCGATACGTTTGACACATGACAATTGGTCCCGTCTACGACGATTTGATACGTAGAATGATTAATGTTGTACGAGAAAATATAAAAAAATAATAGTAAAAAAAGTACTCGTTAAATAGGCTGACGCACTTTACGCCGCTGTAAAACGAATTGCCTGTCTTTACTGTTGATGTTGCCATGGCAACTCAAAATATAATATATATATAACAAAGTACCGTACAGTATTCCGAAATTGCCATTACTCGAGAGATTGGAGAATTTAATTATGCGTCGTTTAAATTTAATTAAAAAAAAAAACTAGAAAACATGCGTCACCACGTTTACAAAATTTTAACACTGAGCACTACTACGCGGTATGAATTGCCTGAGCTAGATATGGGCAACTTTCGCACGCACGTTTTGAAACTGACATTTCACAAAATATGGACCCATTAGAGGTGAATTGAGCCAACTAGTAAAATGGTAAAACTTTTTTCTTGGACCTTTGAGTACTTCTTCTTCTTTCACCATAATCGCTGCCTATATGGAGCATATGCACCTCCATGCTTCCTCCCATGACATGCCAGCATCCTTCAGCTAAATATACGGTTAAAATGAGCCTTCGTCAGGTGCCATGATTCGCTACTGTATAGCAGTACCGGCCGAATGCAAGCGTTGAACAAGTGAGTACAATCACATCTTTACTTTGTGTTCTGGAGGATTGCATATTTTTAATTTACGGAGACAACACTAATGTAATCCGTATTAACCAAAGCTGTGGAGTCGTGTTTAAAAGAAGACGACTCCGACACCGGATTTAAAATAAAAAAAACGACTCCGACTCTTAATTTTTTTTTCAATAATTTAATTTAATTTAATCTTATATATACATATGTATTCCATGAGATAATTCTCATTTTTCATGACTCCGACTCCGGCCAAAATACAGCGACTCCACGACTCACGACTCCACAGCCCTGGGGTAACGTCACTTTTACGATACTTTAAGACGTGTAGAATATTACAACGCATCTACAGTTTTTTTTTTCTTAACGACCACTTGGCCCACTTTACCTGTAATGGGCCCAATGTAGAAATTTCTGACACATCTAACTTGTTGGGATCCAATGAAGCCGTTTATTTATCAACGGACCGTGTTACTTAAAAATCGCGTAAAAAAAATTCGAGTGTACTGTCTACAGTGACGGTCAAATTCTGTCAACCTTTACCGATTTGGCACGACACAGAACAGTCTTCGAGTGAACAGTAAACCCTCGCGGAGATGTTAAACATATAAGAAGACAATTAACCCTACTGAACCGCAAATGGCATACGGCAGAACGAGTGACTAGAATATTCTAGAAGGCTACGTCGAGTAGTGCGCTAAGCGCCGCGCCCCGTTTAATATGCGATCGAACGGGCGGCAGGAATAATTTGTCTTCTACTTCAAAGACGAATTCATAAATCGATTTGACTTTGGAGGATTGGTGATCTACCAGCCCGATTCTTTAAACGGAGCACAGCAATTAGCTAATATAATTCACGATCGTAACAAGATTCAAACCAACAAACGCAACCGAGCAGTACAACGTCGACGACTAATCGCCGCTATTGAGCGACATTAGTATCTGCGCAGGGTTGCTGGAGTCGTCGTACCCCGAATCCGAAGAATAGTCGGCTGAAGGTTTCTGCAGCGGCATCTCGGTGTCTTTTGAAGGTTCCGTCGCAGGTGTCTGGTGCATCGCGCAAGGCTTGTACAGACTCGGGTCGATGATGATTTCTGAGTTAGTTCCTTTCCAAACGACTCCGCAGCAGACTGTCTCGCTGGAATCAAAGAAAAACAACTTCAGTTTACGTTGGGAAGCTCGCTGTGACAAAGTGCATCACAGACTATTGACTGACTTTGCATTTATATGGTAGAACTCCATTATAATAAGGTAAAAATAGCAACATGTTTAGTTCTACAGTTTTTTTTATATGTTTATTAGTTAATAGCTATTTCGGCTTTCGCCATCGTCAGAACTTTGGACACAAATTTCAACTAATAGACATAATCAAGCCAGTGACATCTTTAACAACCCAACAAATATCAATCAATCATAATAATTTTAGATTTCGACTGAAGGTGCTTGGTGGAATTTCATTATTAAATTTGAATCGTTAAAATTACTTACATACACACAAGTTTTGTCACTAACGACCCAAGTTTCGGCATCTTCAGGCGTTCAAGTGCACGGAAGAACTCCTCCCAAACCTAAAAAAACTGGGCGCAGCGAGAGCGATTAGCCGACCACTAGTCCCGTCCTAGTGCCATGGTTCCCATCCTATTACTCACTTGAGTAACGAGCAGTTCTCTTAGAAAGATTTCTGTTGATATAACTCCATTCGCTTCTTTAGAAAGGGTCATCAGATCATTTTTAGTTTATTCGTAAGCACTTCAATGGTCTGACGATGCTTCTCAAAGAAGCGAAACACGTGTCGCATTCTGTTACACAACAAGTGGAATAAAAAAGTTATCGAATTCGGTTTTATAATTTAGAACTTCGACTGAAGGTGCTTGATGGAACTTAAATATAAAATTTAAACTATTTTGATTCTGTACTCTTCTACAAGTTTTGTCGATAACGACCCGGGTTTCACTTAAACTGACAGTAGATAGATGAGTTCAAGTGAATGCGTGAAAATTTTCTACGAGAAACTGTTTGTTACCCAATCATTTAACATATCTTCATTGAAAAGAGTAGTAAAGACAGAAGGACGGGGCTAGGACAGGACTAGCGGTTTACTAATCGCCTTTGCTGGATAACACAAACACCCCCGCCTTTGAATAGAAATTGGTAAATATAAATCAAATATGAATTGTTTTGGTTCTGTACTCTTCCATAAGTTTTCAAGACAGTTCAAGTGCATTGATAAAACCTGAAGACGCCGAATGGCGAATCCCGGGTCGTTATCGACAAAACTTATTGAAGAGTGCAGTACCAAAATAAATCAAATATGATTTTGTATTAAAAATGAACTTATAAGGCAACAAGATATTATACAATTCAATATGGTTACCTTTTCCAATATGAAGAATCTACGAGGTCCGTTCGATCCGTCGCAAGAGCCTTGTTTTTGATTGGAAGGTACGCTTTTCGCTGACGGCGGGGAGCTGTCTGATGAGGAGTCGGCTGGCGGGTGAGCAAAATGCAGTCGTCGTCACTCTCCGAAGACTCCTCGGTGCTCTCCAGATCAGATTTGCTAGCCCAGTAGTCGCTACACAGCGTCGGCCGGTTTCGGGGAATTTTCACGACAGCGTTCGTCGGTTTCTCCCGTTTTTCGAGACGGTCTGGCACGAGCATCTGTTTGTCGTGTTTTTTCTTAAATTTATTCATGCATTTCATGCCAGGACCGGCGCGAGCGTCTACAACCTGGAAAGAAGAAGACCTACGGTCAGTTTGGCCGTAGAATATTAAATTCAACATCTACATACATATGCTCGCATATAAAAATGAATGTTTATTTGTTTGTCCCTTGTGCGTTCCTATACCGCTCATCCGATTGCGATGAAATTTTGAAGTTGATGTGCGGACGCCCAAAAAGGTTTATGAATCAGCGGTGGGTTGCCAATGAGTTAATTTGTTTGTTTGTCCCGTATGTGCTCCTATACCGCTCATCCGATTTCAAGGAAGTTTTGGCGAGTTGTTGTGCGGACGCTTGCAAATGTATATGAATCAGCGGTGGGCTGCCAATGGGTTAATTTGTTTGTTGGTCCTTTATGCGTTCCTGTTCCTATACCGTTCATCCGATTGCAATAAAACTTAATAGAACCAAATCTCTAGAAACGGAACCAACCCGAGGAACGATAGTCAATTTTTCCTATGATTATTCCAACAGAATTTTTTCTACGAGAACGGTTTGTTATTTAGTCGGTCAAACTCACTTCTTGAACCGAGGATAGGCAGAAGGACTCATAGTTAGGTAATTGCTCACGATATGGGCCATTTTAAGGGATAGTATATAGAAATTTAAAAATTTAATTTATCCTCATTTCCAATGTGGTGAAAATTTTCTTTGACAAACTGTTTGTTACTCAATCATTTAACATCTCTTCATTGAAAGGAGTAGTAAAGATAGAAGGATGGGGCTAGGACAGGACTAGTGGTTTACTAATCTCTCCCGTTAGATAACACAAACACGCATGCCTTTTATGTAAAAGAAATCGATAAATATAAATTAAATTTGCATTATTTTGATTCTGTACTCTTTCATAAGTTTTCCGACAGTTCAAGTGCATTTGTGCACTTGAAAAAACCCGAAGATGCCGATCGGGGAAACCCGGGTCGTTATCGACAAAGCTTGCGGAAGAATACAGAATCAAAATAATTCAATTTTTTTTATATTTTGATTTTTGGAACCCAGTTATCAAATTATAAGAAAATAAGGTTTTTTTCGAAGCTGGCTTTATCCGTTTATCTGTACTCTCTTTTTGTAAAAGGCAGTAAAATTTGCTTATTAAATATACAATATGATAAAATAAATAGTCAAACTCGGTTATTACGATCACGGAAATAGCGAGAACTCCGATGTAACGAGAAACTATTCGTTGACATTTTAGTTTACAATTTTCTCAGTACATTTATTCACTTTCACAACGAGCCACGTCACGAGCAATGTCCGAGAAGGACATAACGAGCAAAAATATTAACCAAAATTTTCACCATCTCCAGAGCTCATGATATATTGGACGAGCTGGTCGAATTTTTCGCACAGAGCGCTGAGACCGCAGTCTTTTAATGGGTTGAATGCTTTGAGAAAACAATGAAACGAGCATCAATTTTTAAATTTTATAAGTAAAATGGATTGACAGAAAAATGTAATATGTATGTAAATAAATTCTCATTGCGTATTTTTGTTTGAATGCTACTCATTGTGTTATGTGACCTCTCCGGATACTTCATGTCTTCATGCGATGGGTATGTTTGTAAGCATTGAAACATACCTATTCTCTGATATAACGAGTAATGCTTGTAATGAGCAAATTCAGTCGGTCCCGTCTTCCTCGTGAATAACCGAGTTCGAATGTATTTAAAACTAAAATTGACAACATAGTTATTCCACTGGTCGTGTGGCACGTGTTTCGCCTCTTTGAGATCCATCTTCGGACTTTTTTTTTATCACGTCGACATCGAATCGAGATATAAACGAAAACAATAAAAGACAATTATTTTCAAATTTATTTCATTAGGTGTTCTTATTTGATCGATTGATAACTTTGTTATTCTACTGTTTGTGTAACTATACGCATTGAAGAAAAAAAAAAAAGTCAAATTTAAGTTAAGTAGTAATTCTCACATGTCCCCAGTGTCTCACCGATCCGGCCGGGAGACGTTTGAAGCGTTTGACGAGCAAGACGCAGGCGTTGCATATAACGCCTTGCCGTAGTGTTGACAGTTGAAAACAAGCCCGGAACTCGTTTTCGTATTTGAGGGAGTCCGTGAATCTGGAGCTGGAAATGAGGAAAAGTTTTGTTAGTGCATTTCGCATGGGAGATTTACTCATCGTATTAATTCAATTATTTATAATAAGAGGTCCCTGCTTAAGCACGCCACTGGCTCCAGGTTCATTTTTTATAAATAAACTTTATTGCAATATGATAATAAAGAATGCCTAACTCAACTGGGTTGATTTGAAAATCCTATTAAACTGTAATTTAAGATTTCGACTGAAGCCGACTGATGCCGACTGAAGATGCCGAAAGGCGAAACCCGGGTCGTTCGCCTGCTGTGGCCCAGTTGGCTAGAGCTCGCTCTTCCGATCACGCAGGTCTAGGTTCAATTCCCGGTCAGATCACAGTGAATTATTCAATTCAAAGTTGCAATTGAAGACTGGGTGTTTGTGACGTCAATTCACATCATTTCCTCTCGTCCCATCCTTCTGAGTCAACCACTAGCCCTGTCCTAGCCTTATCCTTCATTCTCTACTACTCACTTTGAAAAAGGAAAATTAGGATGCCATATGCTCCACATTGGGAGCTGTCATGGATAAAATATAGGTGTCTCTGTAGACGGCGACCCTTTAAATGCCACGCCTTAAAATTTGGAAATGATTTGTTACCTGCTCGATTTGGCCTTACAAATGCAGCATCCTATCAGAGTGCGGTATACCCTCGGCTTGTGAAACGAGAACATGGTGGACGATCCTGAAAAGATAAAGACAAAAAGTCAACGATAAGTGTAATAAACAGTAAATTACCAAATAGAAGTGCTCACTTTTAGGGTGTTCACTGTCAATACTTGGTGGAAAGGCATTATATTAGTAAAAACACAATATTCCTTTGTACTTCATTCCACTTTATTTGTACTTTATTCCACTTTGTACTGGCAGTAATTGATTACCGATAAAATTGATAAAAATTAGTCAACTATACCAGTGCTTCCCAACCTGGGGTCCGCAAAAATTGTTTCAATATTCTTTGTGATAAAAATTAAAACAATTTTCGGGGGTCCGCAGATTATTTTTTTCAGATTTAGGGGTCCGTAGCATGAAAAAGGTTGGGAAGCACTGAACTATACAAAGAGATTCTGTTTAGAATAGCTCAATTGGTGCATCGATTACACCAGTTATCTAAAAATAACCATTTATTTGTGAAAACAAACGAAAAATGCAGGAAATCTTCAAATTATACGAAAATTTAATTTTAGCTTTCTTCATTTAGACCAGTGGTGGGGAACCTTTTCATTTCTGAGGGCCACATTCATTTATCTGATTCAACGTAAGGTCGCAGCAAAGAAGTCATTGAAACCTTTTGAGAATTTTTTTGATTAAAAAAAAAATTGGCACTAGTCAAAAGGCTGCATCAGAGTAGCCAAGATGTCGCAGGTTCCTCGCCACTGACTTAGAAATATTATTTGTGAGTTAGAAAAAATCGCAATTTACGAGTGAAATAAGAAATATTCAACAAAAACGATCAATCCGGAAGACATTTGTGACTGGACCATAATGGTAAGACGATAGATCGAGGAAATCGGTTTTATTGAACATTTCGGAAGCGAATCATGGCACCTAACGAAGACTCTGACCAACACGGGACAGATCAACGAGAGGGTCGACAGCTTCTGTTACCTTGGTGTACATATCCCCGAAGACGGTTATACAAAAAAGGAGCTCGCCATTCGTCTAGGAATGAATGGGACCACATTCAACTCAATGCGGACCGTCTGGGAATTACATCTGTGCTCAATTAAAACCAAATGCCATTTATTCACCGCTCTCATCCTGCCAGTACTGCTTTACGGTAGTGAATCATGGCACCTGACGAAGACTCAGACAAAATAAAAACTATATACTTAGCTTCGAGAACAGATAATGGATAATGGGGGTGAGGTGGTTTGATTTTGTGAGGAATTCGGAGATAAGGGAACGTACAATACAGCGCCCTGTCATGTCAGTGGTTACGGAGAGACGTTGGAACTGGCCGGGTCACGTGCTGCAGATGCCTCCGGAAAGCCTCAATCCTGCCCGCCTCTTCTTTCGTCCGTCGGGTACTATCCATAGGATGTACCCGTCGGAACTGAGTGATGCTGGCATGTCATGGGAGGAAGCAAAGCAATTGGCGGGAGACAGGGATACACGGAGGTGCCATATGCTCCACATAGGGAGCGAATAGGGAAAGAAGAAGAATTTAGCATTGATCTTATGGGTTTGGCCGGGACTATGAAAAATAAACGATCGGGTTCCTACTGTATTCTAATATTACGATTGTCAATAATGAATGTTGGAATTTTTCATCTGCTTGTTTACACACAACTATCAATCTTGCACTTACCAACATCTTAAATTTGAATCGTTCAAATTATGTACCTTCACACAAGTTTTCTCACTAACAACCCGGGTTTCGCCTTTCGGCATCTTCAGGCGTTCAAGTGCACGGATGAACTTGAACTGACGCTTAGCAAATGAATGTTTCGTGTTTCTATAAGAAATAAATGTATCATTGAGTTTAAAGCCATTGCTGGCGAAAATGATTAGCCCTGAAGATACCGAAAGGCGAAACCCGGGTCGCTAGTGACAAAATTTGTGTGAATTTGCATAATTTGAACGATTCAAATTTAATATTGAAATTCCACCGAAAGCACCTTCAGTCGAAATCTTAAATTTTACCAACTTCTGCCAGAAGGTGGGCGATAAAGGATTAATTTAGACATTCGAGTGCACGAATAAACTCCGACATAAGTCGGTAAGTGACGTATATTGTTTTCCAGGCCAGCAGTGATAAAACTTATAGAAGTGTACAAAATTTGAACAATTATTTAATTGCGTCAAGCGCCGTCAGTCGATATCTTAAATCGTGAAAATGGCATACGTGTGTCTGCTGTAGTCTTGCTGGTTAGGTTGGGTTAGGTTAGGATCGTTCGAGCAGGACGACTGTGGGATCTGCATGTGCTAGCACCCAGCAGCAAGACGGCACTCGCAGACATTTAGCTTTGGTCTTTTTTGCACAACAGTAGTTAGATGGGGTAGCGCGTACTTCAAATGCAGTGACAGTGGCTTAATGGAGTCGCATATCCTTACAATCAGAATAACAAATGTACGACTTAAAAATCCGTTGGCGTAATATTTATGAAACGACGATGATATTTAACCAAAAATCAAGGAACAATGAGTGGATGCTTTAACACAGATGATGCAGTATAGAATGACCTACAATAACTCTTTTAACCTTTTGGTTGCCGTAGATAAAAGTACGTCTCCACCTAGCACGCTGGCTATATTTTTTTTATTTAATCCACGTCCGCTCCCAATGTGGAGAATATGGCCTACTAATGGAGGTATCTCAACAGAATTTTTTTTTTCTAGGAGAACTGTTTGTTACTCAGTCGCTCAACCTCACTTTTGTCGAAGTGAGTAGTAGGGAAAGAAGGATAAGGCTAGAACAGGACTAGTGGTTGGCTAATCGCTATCGCTACACCCAGTTATTAAAGGATCAGAAGGATGGGAGGAGAGGAAATGATGTGAATTGACATCACAGACACCCAGTCATCGGTCACAACTTTGAATCGAATAATTCTCAAATTGACTGTGATCTTACCGGGAATCGAACCCAGACCTGCGTGATTGGTAGAGCAAGCTCTAACCAACTGGGCCACAGCAGAATATAATTAACAAATATAAATTTAATTAGTTATTGATGAGATAACTCGACTCTGGCGTGTTGAGCACAAACAATTTGACAAGGTATCTCGTCTGTGGCAGACATCCAGTTAAAGTATTTCAACAGTGAGTAGTATCGTAAAAATAAAGTTCAGTTTGCAATGATTCAATTAATTTTGTGGCAACATCAAAAGAACATGTCCATACGTCAAGCAGGAGTCTGTGCCAGCACTACAACCGAGTACGGAAAAGGGCAGACTCATGTCTTTGTCCGGGACTTTAAAAATCAAAGATATGGCCAGGGTAATTCTACTGTACAATAAAATTATGCTGTCTTTGCATTGCAAGATTGTCAGTAAACAATATAGCAACCAATTAGGGCCACACGCAATACAAAACAACGTCGGTAAGTGTTGACGAAATAATAGCGCAAATAACATCAAAAAATACAAACATTTAAAAATCCATCGTCTGCACAAAGAAGGCGAAAACAATATTCAAAATAAATGCTAGCTACTGAAATATCAATCGAACTGCATATTTAGCAGGTGAGGCGCAATATCGATGACTAATTGACATCGGAAAATCGCAAAATAAACAGAAACGCGTTCGATTCGCAGTCTTTGATAAAACTTTCGAAATGAGGGCAAATTCGAATGAATACTCAATAATAAGTATCCACAGAGCAGATTATGTTATTTTACGTTAGTTTAATACTGTAGAACACCGTGACAATTCAAAATATAAGTAAATTATGCAAAGTTTACAACTGTAGCATAACACGGGCGCAAGACAAAACAACGCCATTTCAAAATGATGAATTTAGGCTTTCAAACACAAAAGAATTATATGACAGCACGTTTTACGGAATAATCATTACCCTGGCTTTAATAATTGATACGTTTATAGCCGTTATTTTGTGAATAAATACGATAAATAGGTAAATAAAATAATTCAGGACTTACACTTCGGCGTTGTTGAAGGTATAACCATAGACTGACGTGCGTAGAAGTGCAACTCTAGAGGGTCAAAAATGGCTGCCTGTAGACTGAATAGTGAACTAATTAATGTCGCAATGTTAATAAATTTAAAAATAGTTCAAAGTAAAATGCATTATTCGGAATAAATAGTATTGATGAAAGTATTAATCATAGAACAGCGATTTCCAACCTGGGAGGCGCGGACTATTGTAAAAGGAGACGCAAACAGTCCAAAATATGTATTTACCCTTTAAAACGTGTCTTCATTACTATATGAAATAAAGGATGGGGAGAAGGACGATATTTTTTTTTCAAATAGAGGCACAGTAACATAAAAGTTGGAAACCACTGACATAAAGAGATGAATCAAATAAACAAAAAAAATACATAATTTAAGATTTCGACTAAAGGCGTTTGGTGAAATTTCAATATCAAATCTGTAAGCATTCCCATAGGTTAATCTTTTTCGCCAGCAATTGTTTGCGACTAAGTGATACATTCATTTTATATGCGTAAGTTCAAATTCAACTATGCACTTGAACGCCTAAAGATGCCGAAAGACGAAGCCCGGGTCGTTAGAGACAAAACTTATGTGAATGTACATAATTTGAACGATACAATTTTTTTTAAATCATTATAAAAATGAATTATTCCATTGCAATTTTTTTCAAATTAAGCAATCAAATATATAAACTGAAAGATTATTTATTATTTGACAATGAGATAACAGGCCAACTAAGTATTTTTAAATAATTGATTTCATTTTATTGCTGTCATTTGGAAATAGTTTCTATGGTTACTATAAGCACTGGTAAATCTGTCAACATATTCTTTTTTATTTTGCTAATAGACGTTAGAATGAATACAAATTGTGAAGATGTGTGATTGTGCTAACAGAGTTTTTTTTAAATAAGTAAATTTCTTGCAAATTGCATTGTTTTACATAATGTTGGCTGCCATTGGCAAAACAATCTCCAGGGTTGCAACATGTAAAACTTGTACTATTAAATTAAATGAAATATAGGAAAATCTTCGTCATTGTTCTTCACTAAAAAAAAATACAGGGACGTTCCACTGATCTGGTAGTGCCCACACTTGCTTTTCCGACAGCCTCAGAAACACCTACACTAGGACTGTTAGATATCTTGACATAAAAACCGGGACATTGTTGATACTTACTTACTCACAAGACTCATGACATTAATTTCGGTAATACAGGAAACAGTGTGTACAGCATCTAATGGCTACTAAAGCTGCCAGTGCCTCCCAAACTTTGTATGCCACGACCCCCTAAAATCTAAAAACCAGCGCGCCCCAGTTTGGGAATCACTGATATATACCATCCAAAATTGTATTTGACGATTTGCTTGCATGAATATATAGTCTTTAAACATTTCACTTGGACTATTTACACTTTCGTTTGGTTTGATACAGGCCGGCTTTAAAAATATGATATGACACGTGCTTTTGTATACTTATTTCATTTTTGTAACTGCAAGGACTCAGTATAACTGACAATAATGATAGTTTAACTAAGACCGGGATTTTAGACTGTCCCGAAAGATCTTTTTGCGACGCCGGGACAAACCCAGAATACCGGGACGCCTGGTAGCCCTAACTTACACCCAACCTGGTTATTGCACTTTATTACACGCATTCTACTAATGATAATATTATATTTATCTAACAAAGAAGTTAGTAGACTATTTTTTACCTAAATCAAACATCTCGAGTGAGCATTTTTCTTTACGTTTTTATTGTATTGTCTCTGATTTGTATCAGTTTCGTTGACTTACATTTTTTTAAGGTTTATGGTTTGTTGTATTCTTTTTCTGAATCCTCATGGCTGTTGGAATTGAAATGTATACTACTTACCTGCGTTACCCAAAGCAGTTTAATTAAATTGTCGTTTATTAACTTTTCCGGTTCTAAGCTCAAGAAATGCGACCCCAATACCCACATTTTCTTAAATATCTATTTTAATATGGGTGATACAATATTTATAATTAAGGTATTCTTATATCATAGTTTTTTGGACCTTTTGTAGTTTATATAAATACGATAAGATAAGAGATAAGCGCCCGCTTATCAGCGATCGTTCGTAAGATTATAAGCTGAACGCCGCTAAGCAAGTGTGCCAGTCGCGCATTGACATTTGGACTGAAACCACGTATATTTTACGCGCAACTTAAAATATGATTATTTATTTAAAAAACACGGATTTTTATATAAAAATGTATGAGGAATGATGCAGAGAGATATTTTAAAGCCCTTAGACTATTTTTTTTTTGAAATTCATAAGAATAAGGCCAATAATGAGGAAACCACTGGGGTCTCTAAAAGACCCCCATCGGCCGAGAAGTATTTTTCTAGTCTCCGAGCCGCGAGAGTTAATAATATGATTAATGTAATTGTCATCATGAACTATATTGTAAAAAATTCCAGATTATAATTACTTTCGAATTTGCATTTGCAAATTATACATTTATTTGTAAAAGGTAATAAGCATTTAGTACAGTCAATTTAATGTATTGATAATTCTATCATACACTTTTGTGGTGACCACTGACCACTGTCAATACTTGGTGAAAAGGCATTATATATATATACAGTAAAAATCGTTAGTTCAAATGAAATTAATGAAACAAACATAAATTTTAAATTTGATTAAAAAATTGTATTGACTGAAAGTGTAGTGTGTGTAAATAAATTATAATTGTGTATTTTTGTTTGAATCGCGACTTTTTGTGATATGTCACTGCTCCAAATACTTCATGTGTTCATGTGATGGGTATGTTTGTAAGCAATTAAAAATACCTATTCTCTGATATAACGAGCAAATTCGGTCGGTCCCGTCTTCCTCGTAATAAGAAAGTTCGAGTGTATATACGTATATTATCCATGTCCGCTCCCAATGTGGAGCGCATGGCAACCTAATGGAGATATCTGAACAGACTTTTTTATCTACTGTTTGTTACTCAGTCGCTCAACCTCTTTTTCAAAGAAAGTAGTAGAGATATAAAGATAAGGCTAGAACAGGACTAATGATAAACTAATCGCTCTCGCTACACCATAGTATTGGTGAAAGGGCATCACAAACACCCATACCTTCGAACATAAATCGATTGGAAAAAGTCCTGTCAAACTATTGAGATCCGGCATGGAAGCTCACAACGTTAGCCGCTAGGCCATATGAACTGACAAATCATTGATTGATCAAAATTAATTAATTTTAATTTATCTTTAAATACCTTTCATATTTATATTACCACATCCTTTATTTAATGTAATAATTAAGACGAATTTCAAAGTGTTTGCGCCTCTCTTGGCAATAGTCTACGCCTCCCAGTTTGGAAATCGCTGCTCTAGTTGATAGTGCTAGTCATGAACGAAACCGGTCCTTATCGTATGAACGAAAAATAAAGAGATTACCGAAATGTAAATAAATAATAGTATACTTGCACTTACAGAGTAAAAAAAAAAGGTTTTTTAAAGGATTGTAAATAGTAATCAAAAAATAAGCAAAGCACAGTTGACTTTTAACACCGCCACTGTTCACTGTTTGGGAAGGTTTCTTATGACAGACAGTCAGACACATGTATGTTGAGTATATTGATTATTGTTACAATGCATCTTACAATCAAATTGTTTACGTAAATCTAAAGCAGTTAAAGTGTACACAAATTACTTAAGAGAGCTTATCGATACTGCTGTAAACAAATCGTGGTGTAGTATTCAAATTTTATCATTTTTATGTATTTTTTTGTGACTTTTTAAATGCCTCAATAGCCTACAACTGAAGTCACAATCGCCGCACTTTAACATATTTTCACCGGAATGTATTGTTTTGTGTATTTTCAAATTCCTCAGCCGTTTGTATTCATTATCGCAAACGTCACACTTGTAAGACTTTTCAGTCGTATGAATTATCTTGTGAGACTTGAGACTCGCCAGAAGTCTACAGTCATAACTGCACAAGTCACATTTGTACAATTTTTCACTCGTGTGTACCAATTTGTGCGTCTGTAAGTTACATAATTGCCTGCATTTAAACTGACATATGTCGCAGACGAACGGTTTAATATCTGTGTGAATTAATTTGTGACTTTTTAAATGACTCGCTTGGTTAGTCTTATAGTCACAAACATCGCAGCAGAACGGTTTTTCGTCGGAATGAATTAATTTGTGTTGTTTCAGTCTTCCCAGACGTTTACATATATAGCTGCACATGTCGCATTTGAATGGTTTGTCGTCAGAGTGTACATACGTGTGTTTGTTGAGTATTCCTATAGACTTACATTGGTATGGACAAAGATTACATTTAAACAATTTTCCTTTATATATATTTGAGTCGTTATTTACTAGGCTAGTATCTAGTTCTTTTACTTCAAAATTAGCAGAGCTGTTAACACTTTGACTGCAACTGGGTAACACTTCATTTGAAACTGTTTCAACTGCTATGCCTTCAGAACTCAAATTATTTTGTTTTTCAATATTGTTTATAAAGCTGTCATTATTTTTTTTATCTTCCGAGTCTATATTTAAATTCAAATTGTTGGACAGTGTTTGAACCTTTTCAATTTCTTTGTTGACATGTGGTTCGTATTGAATTTCAATTTCGTGAAATTGTAAACTTTTTGTACTATTTTTAACAATTGATTCAATTTCATTTAAATTTGTCTCGACTTCAATTTTTGGGCAACCATCTTTTGTTGAATCAATCTGAAACCAAAAAAATGGTTATATTTTACAATTAAACTAAAATCACTCGTGTATTTGAGTGGTTAAAAATATTGAATATGAGTTTTTTAACAAGAACTGCTTATAGTTTAGACTCCTATTCTCTTATTTTAATTAAAAAAATAATAAAATTTAAGTCAGAGCTTGCAGTTGGAACTTGTTGAATAGAACTGGAAAGCATTTTTTTATATTCATGTCCGCTCCCAATGTGGAACATATGACCTCTTAACGTAACTTGACAGTAGTTTCTTTCTACGAGAACTGTTTGAGGTCCAAGAGTTTGAGAGTAGTATAGATAGAATGATAAGGACAGGACTTGTGGTTAACAAATCAATCATTGGAAAGAGTGGGAGGGAAATTTGAAACATCACAAATACCCATGCCTTTCGGCATCGGTCGAAAAAATGCTGGGAATCAACCCAAGAGATCCGGCACACAACGCTAACCGCTGCGCCATAGGACCCCAATATATGGGACCGGAAAACATAGAAAAGGGATAATTATATAAAGGAACAATGCTAGCGAAATCACCTCTTTCGATGAGCTCCACTTGGAATGAGAGAACTTTTCTTCTTCTTCTTCAGTCTTTACCGTTAGTTTTGGATTATATTCTTCGATTTCATCATCATCATCATCATCGCAATCAACTTCGGATTTTACTTTATACTGCACCGTGCTCTAAAACAGAGGACTCCGTATCAATACGTTTATAGTTCATGTCCGTTCTCAATGTGGAAGATATGGCTTGGTAATGGAGGTATATCAACAGATATTTTTTTACGAGAACTGCTTGTTAGTCAGTTGATCAATCTCCCTTTTTTTAATAAATTAATCACAGAATAATATGGCTGGTACAGGACTAATGGTTAACTAATCGCTCTCACTTTGCCATATTAATTTTAGGATATAAGAGTGGGAGTGATAGATATCACAAACACCAAAGTCTTCAAACAAAAATCGATCGTTGAAGGTCGAATTTTGGTTCTGATAATTCTTTTTTTACTGATAAAAATCAAAATAAAATTTTACGAACATTTATTTGAAACATTAAAAATGACAGGAAAAAAGGTGCCGGAACGCCGGTCTACCGCGTTACATGATAAAAAAAGCACTGATTGTATTGTATAATATAAACACCGGAGATACATTTTTTTTTCAATCGTTATTTTGTTGCTCGCCTATGATGAATATTTTGGTAAATATTCTCTACAACACGTGTTTCGTCGTATTGTCATACATGACAATCAGGAAAACCGATAATTTACGTGAAATACGAATATAATTTCAGTACGAAAAAATGACCATAGCATGTCAAACGAAGCTTTGCACAAAAAAACCATAGAGCAAATTTCAAATATGGCGACGAATTTTCGTATTAATATTCGAATTCGAATATAAAGTCGATGAGAATTTATTGTAAGTCACTCGAGATCAACAAGAGGTTAATTGACATCACAAACACCAATGCCTTAGATCACGAATTAAAATTTGATATTGACCTTACTGGGAATCAAACCCAGACCCTTTTGGTCGGTAGAGCAAGCTCTAACCAACTAGACCACAGCGGGTGACAATTATTTAATCTGCAATTAAATATCTTTTTTTGAGAGATCTTTGAAATTTATGAGAAAAAAAAAGAGTAGCATGTTAAAATACAGTCCATCGATTGCCTTAATAATAATATTAATAGTGAAAATGGCATATTTTTACATCTAGAATGACATATTTTGCAAATGCCACGATGAAATGTCAAGGAGGGGTTGCTAAGCAACCAGATACATTTCATATTGTGTTTTTAATTAAAATACATTAAACAAATCAAAAAGGAAAGATAACTATTGCAATTGTTTCAAAAACTAAAATGATAAGCGACAGTTGTGTACATATAATTCAAATCTATTCAATTTACCTCGGATTCCTCACATTTTACATACAAATATTTACTGATATCAATGTTAGGTGTTGTGTATTCATTATTGGCGCCCTGTATACCGTTTTGTTCACCGATACAAGGTGCGTCATCTTCGGGTTCCTGTTTGATGTCCATTCTTTATTAATATCTCAAAACACACCAAAGATAATATTAAATCAATGCGATAGTAAGGATTTTCATTTCGACAAGTTGTATGTTGTAGTCGTTGAACTTTTTATGGCGTAATAGTGCACTCATAAAGATTTGTGTACTGGTTATACTTAAACATATGTGTATACTTGAACTTAAATAAATTTAATATTAGTAAAGTTGTTTTTTTCGGGTCGTATAATAACATTAATAAGACTTACAAAATAAAATGACAGATAATATAATTATTCATAATCATAATTTTTATCTAAAAAATATTGTACTTTGCCAAGTAAACAATTGATAATTACTTTCAATGGATTCGGCGGTAACTTTGAGGAAATTCATTTTAATATTATAACTTTAATTATTCCTCTTATTGTGCTACTAACTATGACACGTGTTTTGCCTCTTTCAGAGACATCTTCAGACAATTTTACTTTCACAAATGCTTGTTTTAATTACGAATGATTTTAATTTTAATATTCTAACATGATAAACTATACAAATAAAAATGGGAAGCAAGAAGGGGAGGATAGAAAAACAATAATTATACTACATATGACACTTACAATACAAAATGATTAACTAATGAGTTGCATCAATTATGATTTTTACGTTACTGCTCTGATTACATTACATCGAGTAAATAAAAAAAGTTTAAAAATGAATAGTTAAGAATTAAATAAAATTATCAACAATAAAGAAGTCTTATTAAATAATATCCTAAATAGGACAGGCTGCTCGCCACTGATAAAAAGCTTTTATGAAAACTACACGAGTCCACAAGCCCGGCTGTATAAAATAGTCCAAATTTATTGCATTTTAGATAAGACCCGATCATCGATCACGTCATAAAACTCTCGAAAAAAGTTTTACAGCGACATGGCGGATCATCCCAACCAATCTATTAAAAACGGCGGAAATTGGAGCATGGCTCCACCAGCCCCGAAATTCGATGTATGGATCATGCATTTAACACAGGGGTGGGGAACCTTTTTCATTTATTTGATTCAACACAAGGCCGCAGTAATGAAAAAGTTTATACCCCTCTCATTTTTGTCGACTGTCGAACATATAATGGGTTGATTACGCTATTTTTCCAAAAGCTTGCGTAAAATGTTTTGATCAAGTCAAAAGACCGCAGGTTCCCCTCCACTGATTTAGGATATTAATTTTTCGACACTTGGCAATATTTAAGTAAAACACATTTTTTTATTCAAAAGTCATTTAATTATAAGAATTAAAATTTATTTCAATTTTTCATAGTATATGTAGCTTACAGCAGAGCATTGCTTTTAAGCAGCCGAAGCCAAGAGCATGTTAAGTCATGCTTTATTGTTGAAAGATAATTTATTACTATCTGCCTGATACTGCCCTCTAAAAATCCACGAGACATAACATCGTAAAACTGACAGAAATTGTGTTATTAATTAGTGGCGACAGTCAAAGTGTTGAACTGGAATAAAAGTTGACAAAAAAATGATTAATTTATAATGACAACTCCGAAGAACTTCATTTGGAATAACTGAAGGCGTATTTAAGTACAAGTGCACTTGAATTTTAATATTCAACATCTGTTATGTTGTCATGGCAACGACAACTTATAATGACGACTTCGAATGACTTCATTTGTAATAGCTGTATTCAAGTACAAGCGCACTTGAATTTTAATATTTGACAACTGTTATGTTGTCATGGCAACGACAAAGTTGTGTTGCTGTGGCCGTTGACATAGCTACCGTAAATAAACAATAATATAAATGTCACGCATAATAAAATTTTAATACGGAAAAGAAAAAAGACGTAAGCCACAGCTTTTTGGCGATAATCACAATGCACCAAACTTGATATACGTTCTATCAAAAGGATACAAGCTGCAAATGCCGAATTAGTATCGAAATTCAGCTTTTAAGTTTGAAAAAGATGACCTTGTAAGAAATTAAAACCAAGAAAAAAGACTGAAATAATGGTTTTTCCTGGACAGTTTCTTTAATTAATATTAGATTACGTCAATTAAACACCAGTTTAGAAGTCTCCGTGCACTTCAAGGTTGTGTATAATTCATAATTTGCATATGTCACAAAATCATCAAAACACGTTTTTAGCGCCTCCTGTAAAATTTGATATGTGTGGGTTACGTCCTTTTTCCTATCCATAGTCGATATGATTAAAAGAAAGATTATCAAGTAATTATTTTCGTCAGATTCTCAATTGACATTTAAGTTTGTTACAGTTTGTATTTGAAATAAATATTAATACAAAAGTAAGTTTATATAATTATTACAACTAAATCTTGAAGCTATTGAATATAAATAATAAACAGAATTTACTTCCATACTATTCAATTTCTATATTGAAGCACTCTCAGTCGATATCTTAAATTATAAAATTAATATTACTTAAACATAAAAGAAAATTCATTTTTTTTTTAATTTCAATTAATTAAATTATTACTAACTTTGTTATCTTTAGAAATAAGAACAATGCAGCAACTTTCACAAGAATTCAAGGATATTTCTGAAAGCTATTTCGGCATCACGCCATCACTATTTTGATTGGAATATATACCAACAGGTCTCCGAAATTCTCGGGTTCGAATGCAACAACACTAGCAAGCTGTTCTCGTAAAATTAGCTAAATTAGAGTTAACTGTATGCTTCTCATTGTTAGGAGAAATTGTCACAAAACATTTGTTTTATCTTTTAAGTAGGTAAGAGTAAACCAAATGGTTGCGAAAGAGTCTTCAATTACACCAGTCTTTCAATTAACACGGTAGATATTTTTTCAAAACTTGGCGTAGCGAGAGCGATTAGTTTATCACAAGTCCTGTCCTAGCCTTATTCTCCTACCCCTACTACTCTCTTTGAAAAAGATAAGGTGACCAGACGTCCTCCTTTTGAAAAGTGAAACTAAACGTCCTTCTTTTTCCTCAAAAATGGTGCCTTCCTTTGTCGTTCCTTACGGAAAAATTTCTTTCTTTTCTTCTTTTAATCAAATTTGGGATTATTTAGAATAAGAAATTCTTTTAAGAGGTACAAAAAAGATCCCACGCTGGTTATTTGGGTAAATCTGGGATTTATGATTTAAAATTCTCGAGCCAAAAATAGTGTCCTCTTTTGACATTTTCAAAAGCTGATCACCTTATAAAAGAAAGGTCGAGCGAATGACTAACAAACAGTTGACGTATAAAAACCTGTCGATCTCAATGTTGAGGTATATACCTCCGTTCGAAGATTCGACTCCCAGTATGGACAGTTGACTGAATTAAAAAAAAAAATATTCCGAAATTCTGACATCCATGTTTTCCAATACAAATTTAATTAGGGTGTCCACTGTCAATACTTGGTGAAATGGCATTATATTTATAAAAACACAATATTCCTTTGTACTTTATTCCACTTTATTTAATAGGTCAGGACCGGTTTCGCTCATTGCGAGCAATTTCAACTGAACTGTCAACCGAAACCGGTACTTACCTATTAAATAAAGTGGAATAAAGTACAAAGGAATATTGTGTTTTGTTAAAAAATTTAATTAACACTAGGATTCGAACCCGACCAAGACGTGTACAGTAACAAAGCCAAAAACGTTTAAATCTAAGCAACGGACCGTGTTAATCGAAGGCTGCATATCGAGCACCGTGACAAAGCCAACCGTGTTTGAATATCTATTCAACTTACTTCCTTTTCAAAATTTTAGCAAACGGAACAACTTCAGGCTCATCCGTGTGTTTCAGTTTGTGCCTCACGAGTAAAAAGTAATGCGTGCACGCGTAAGGACACACGTCGCATTTGTAGGGCTTCTCGCCCGAATGCGACACGAAATGCCTCTTCAGATTCGAAGAAGTCACCGATTCGTAAGGGCACAAGTTACACTTGTAGGGCTTGTCACCCCCGTGCGTCATTCGATGTATCTTCAGATTGAAGGAACGACCGCATTTATAATCACACACGTCGCACTCGTACGGCATATCGTCACTGTGCGTCATTTTGTGTTTACGTAACACCGAAACCTGATCACATTTAAAGTCACACTTATCACATTTGAATGACTTTTCTTCAGAGTGTAATTTCAAGTGTCTTTTCATAGCGTAAGAATGCGGTGTTTTATAATGACACTGGTCGCATTCCAGCATTTTTTCTGGAGTGTGCTGGTACTTATGCTTGCGTAGGATGGCTGGATGGTCGCACATGAACGCACACTGTACACATTTGAGCCGTTGGCCTTTAATATGAGAGTTGTTGTGCCATTTAAGACTTGCGGAATGAGCGAACGACCGTACGCAGTGTTGGCATTTAAAAGGTTTTTCCCCTGAGTGTTTAAGGCTGTGTCTTTTGAGTGCGAACGGACGTGACGCTCTATAATCGCACTGGTTGCAACCGAACGGTTTTTCCCCGCTGTGTGACATTTTGTGTATACGCAAATCGGACGATTGGACGCATTTGTAGTCACAAAAATCACAACTAAAAGGTTTAACTCCCTTGTGGGTTATCAGATGCTTTCTCAAGTCGCCAGACTGCACACATTTGTAATCACAACGGAAACATCTGAACGGCATTTGCCCGGTATGTGATATCTTGTGTGTGTTCAGAGAGTAGTACTTCGTAGAAATGAACTCGCATTGGTCGCATCTGAAGAGCTTGGTTCCGAGTTTGTGTGGTGCGCTTTCGTGCGTCATATGGAGAGTCTTGTGTGCGATCAACAACTCGGACGATTCGAAAACATCGTAGCAGTAACTGCAAACGAAATTATTTTCGTAGAATAGTATCTTGTCCAACATAATTACAGCTTCCAGTTCGTTTTCCGCGATTTCTTTTTTTATATTTTTTTCGACGATTTCAATTTCGCACGAAGGAGTACTGGATTCGGTCTCAGCGCAGTTGAGTGATGGAGAGTCTGTCTTAAACGAGGGTTGATTGGCGGGCGTCGGTATCTGAAATACAATAAATAAAAGATATTCAAAATATATAAACATACTAGCCGGTTCCCGGCAAGCGTTGCAATGCCACTCAAAGAATGAAAATGTTTGTGTATTAATTCTGTTTATTGAGGTGCTTTTGGATATATTTTTGATTTTCAGTCTGTTGCGTGTACGAATATATCTGACGGTTTTTCAACGCGTATAGCTGTCCATGTGAAACACTTGTTGCGATTGTCCCTGTGCTTAGTTAATGGTCATTTCAAATGCGAGTCGCATCGGAAACTGCAAACATTTAAATTCGAATGGCATATCTGTTGGAATCATTCAGATGGTAGGCAACAGTACAATTTTTTATTTAAAATGTTTAGCTTCGACGATATTGTTCATTATCTTTTTCACTGAAAGCCTGGTATCGCTGCAAAATGGTGAATTTATATTTCGGAGAAGAATGATAGGTTTGCCAATTTTAATTGTTAAAACGTGTGGCAGCATGTCTGCCAAATCAAGTGAATTTAAAAATTCAGTTGGATAATTGACAACTTCGTCTTGTTTTATTACAGTATCAATGGACTTATACGTTGAATAGATAACAAAAAAAATCTCAATACATTCAAAATTTGATTTAAAAAAAATGCGTACAGTGTTTAAATAAGGGGTGGGGAACCTTTTCATTTCTAAATGCCACATTTAATTATCTGATTAAACAAAAGGCCGCAGTAAAGAGACTTCCCCTCCACTTTTTTCGACTGTCATCATAGTCGAAAGGCCGCATCAGAGTAGCCAAGAGGCCACAGGTTCCCCTCCACTTGTTTCAACTAACCAATTTAAGGCAAGCAGTGACAGCTATATTTCAGAAATCCGTTCTGATTTTATATGATTTCAAAATTGTAAGCATATCTCTTGACCACTTTCACTGTAAACACTCAGTGAAATAGTCAATGAGCCACCAATTACACGAACTCGGACAACGCGATTTCAGAAATATTCAAATTGCGCGGAAGGATATTTGAAGAAAAAAGGTACAGCGACTCAGGTTATGGGTCTATTAGAAAAGAAATGGCTGATAAGATTATTCTTACCAGCCCTGGTAGAACTAGAAAATTGTAGGAAAATACTAAAAATAAGCGTGGAAGAGATCACGTTACCTGGTTGTTAGCTTCAACGGATGGGTAAGAGCATCCGCTTTCGTCTTCGTCCGTTTCACATTTGTCAAGACTGTCATTGACACAGATTTCCTCTTTGATATTTTTAGAATGTTGAAAGTCATTTTCGGGTTTCGAATTTTCAACTTTTGCATCATCATTATTCTGAGAATATGAAAAATGTATTCAATTTTTATTATTTTATTGATTTTTATTTATCCATTTCTACTCCCAATGTGGAGCATATGGCCTCATAATGAATGTATATCAACATAAGTTTTTTTTTTAAGACAAGAACTGTTTATGACTTAGTCGCTCAACCTCACTCTTCAAAGTGAGTAGTAGGGAAAGAAGGATAAGGCTAGAACAGGATCAGTGGTTGACTAATCGCTATTGCTACACCCAGTCATTCAAGGACCAGAAAGATAGGAGAAGAGGAAATGATGTGAATTGACGTCACAAACACCCAGTCTTCGATCGAAACTTTGAATTGAATAATTCTCAAATTCACTGTGATCTGAACGGGAATTGAACACAGGCCTGCGTGGTCAATAGAGCAAGCTCTATCTAACTGGGCCACAGCAGGCGATATCAATATTAGCAACAAAAAAAAACTTTTTTTTTCTTTAAACCATTTCCGGCAACATATACCATGTGTATAAGAACTACTGCTGGTAAACCAGAACCAAAGAACTAAACTGTTTTGAAAAAAAGAGAGATTGAGTAACAATCAGTTCTCGTAAAAATACTTCCATTAGAAAGCCATATTTCTCTACATTGGGAACGGACATGGATAAGTGTGAGCAACTTTATTTTTTTTAATAAAGCACTGGAAGCCATATGTTTGATATTATACAGGCAAGATGTGGTAACACAGCAATATTGCCTTGTGTTGCTGGAATATTTACAGCCACAAATGTATGGCCGAAAATTTGGTAATGTACCAGAACCTTTGTGGCGCCAATCTCAACAGACTCAGGCGTTCTGCGTTCTGAACGCCCGAAGATGCCGAAAGGCGAAACCCGGGTCTTAAGTGACAAAATCTGTGTGAATGTACATAAATTTGAACGATTCATTTTTTTTTATTTTTACTTTAGAGATATTATTGTGGAAACTTAAGTTACGATAACACGTTGTTATTCAAAACCGTTTTCACTCCCCATGCAGATCATATGGTCTGATTTTAGTATTTCAACAGAGGTTTTTCTACGAGAACTGCTTGTTAGTCAGTTACACAACTTATTAACTTAGAACTGCGGTAAAAAAGACAGGGTAAGAACAAAATTAGCTATTTACTAATTGTCCTCGCTACACCGTGTTAATTTCGAATTTACAGACATCACAAACACTCATGCCTTTGAATATTAAATACTCCCGTTATAAAAATGAATAAATATATGGAGAAAACCATAAATTAAAATGTCAACGAATGTTTCCTCATTACATCCGAGGTCTCGCTATTTTCGTTATCGTAATAACCGAGTTCAACTATATATATTTTCGTATTTCGCGTCAATTTGCGGTTTTCCTGGCTTCCATAAATTTGATTTTTACTATTGGCAATAATGTAGCTAAAACCCTCATAAAACAATGCAATTATCTAGAAAGATAATTGCTAAAACGAAAATAGCCATAAACTTATCTTTAGAAGCGAGGAAACCGATAATTAATTCGAATTAAATTCAACGACAATTTGTCTATGGTTCATGTTTCATTTGACGTATTTATTGTGTTGACTTTTTCATAATGATATTATTATCGGTTTAATGAATTTCACAAATACTACTTTGACACAATCCTATTTTTAATTAATTTCCCACATATCTGCATTTCAATTAGAGGCATTAAGTTTAATTTCAGGTAGAAAAAGATTAGCATGTTGTAATGCAAATTTACTAAGTGTATTAAATAATATTATCGACACAAACTAACCTCAAATTCTCGTAAGCTACCCGAATCGACAATCGGAACTTCAAACCAAAACTCAGCTTGTCTCTGCTCTTCGCAATGAACCCCATCTTCGACTGGTTCAACTTTTATATTCATTTTATCCCAAACAACACGACAGACAATTATAACAACTCATAAGACATCGGTACAAGCTCTGAAAGCTTGTATTTTGTGCCATAGACAAATATTGATTTTCGTAACAAATGTTGCTATATGTAAAACAATGTTTTTAAATCACGGCACAACTGTTATCGAATAAGGCTTTCGGTAAATAAACGGCAGTTACATAAATAATACAAGAAGAATAATAATGCTGCGAGAAGTAATTAACTGTCAATTTGGTCAAAACTTATGTGACCATCTTTTGACAGTGCATTCATAAACTTAAAAAGTCACACATCTTCAGTTTATTTAATTTATTGTAAAGATACGTTTGAATCATTTTCTCAGAGTGGCATCTATCGCCTTACTGGTCAAGACTGTTTAGCTTATTATGTCGGGCACACAGGTGAATTATAAAATGAATCGTGTCAGAAAATTATCACAACTTTGATAAATATAAAATAAATTGAATACTCCATTTAATAATAAAATATTACGAATGAACAGCTTGGAGTTTCTGGAAATAAATAAATTAAAAAATAAAATAATAGATAAGACAATTCGGTCAATACTGATGTGACTATTTTCGCATTGCATAAAGTAAATAATTATTAAAAATCAACTAATGTTGTCCAATTATATTTTATGTAAAATGTGTACATTCAAAATGCCATAAAAAATGTGCCGGAACGCCGTTCCTCCACTGTCTCTCTTATATCTGCCGTCTCTCGCTGTTTTTTCTTAGCAAACAACTCATAATTATTTTTTAAATCGCTCAATTTATTACTTATTTCGTGTGAAACAAATTTTATAATTCTATTGTGTCTTTATTTAGACAATTTAATAATATTTTTTTAATAATTTTGTTGCGGGAAGGGTCATCTTATTACTGTATCTATTTGTGGTCAAGGTGGTTCTTCAAATAAAATGAGCGATGAGACATTTAGTAATAATAATGCTGCAATAGTATTTACTCATATGTATTACTATGGTAAAAAATTAAAATCATATACATCATGCCGTTTATTTTGCGTGTCAAACCAAAACACATGTTAGAAAAAATAAAACATGTTATGGTAAGAAATCATTAATTACAGTGGTTTTAATATATATTTTTCAAACAATGCTTGTAAACTTAGCACGCTACAAAATGGCGTAGACCTTTCATTTAATTGCAGTATGTTACGCTAGAATTTAGCTAGATACTAGGGTATCCAATCCCGGGATCCCGTCCAATTCTGTGATCCCAAAATCTTCTCGAAAAGCAACAGAATTTTTGTAAAGGTGAAAAATACCACGCTTTCTCACTGTCCACGGGCCCAAAAAGGTTGAGAAACTACGGTGTAGAACAGTGCTGGCGATTTTATGATCCGCGAGTCAGACATTGACGCACGAAGGCTTCATCTCATTTTCCAAACGCAACCACTGACTTGGTGACCCACAAGCTGATATTTTTAAAAATAATTAGTTAAATTTGATCCGCTCTTCAAAAAGGTTCGTCATTACTGGTGTAGACGGTGTGCATGTCAGTTTTTGCTAACCGTCGCTGTCTAGAAGCCTGGTGTGTGCATAATAAGGCTTTCAAGATATTTTTTTTTAAAAATTCGGGTCTTATTTGTCTGAAAACCGGCTCTCCGAACCAAAACTATTTTAGCAACCGGCTCGGCAGAGCCGGTGCGAACCCATAGCAACACATCACTGATATTATATAATTATAATGTATGTACAATACTGTACAAAATATGTTGGCACTGTTTTTGTATACTATTTTAACTGTGAAATAATCTGAACCAATTTTCTCAGTAAAAATCAAAGCTTTATAATAATTTAATATTACCTTAAAAATATATATTTCTATTACTCCTTTATTAATTTACCCGGCTTATAAATACTGCTCAATTATTTTTTTAAATAATTACAAAATGCGCTATCAACAAAAAACCATAGATTTATAATTATTATTGTTGTTTTAAATTATTGACACAAAGCATTATTTAAATCATTTCAATTAATCAATTATAATGTGCAAATAATCGGTTTGATGGTAGCCATAAATGAAAAAAATAAGAATGCAAATTTGGTTTCAGAAGATATCGCTAGGGCTGTTCGAAGGTGCAAACTCCAATGTTCACTAAAATGTTGCCAAGCTACAAGATTTTCCCATATTAAAGGAATACATTTAATTAAAATGAGTATTTTGATTCTAATACTAAAATGATTCTATATTCAAGTATTTCACATCTTAATTCATATTTTATGTACACAGATACACTCAATATGACGAAAGACATAATTTTGCTAGAAACATCAAATCAAATGTAATACAAATACTTTCTTTTAAATTTCATTCAGTTTATAAATCAAGATTCAGGGTAAAAGTAAAGATTAAATGGGCTTTGCCACCTATGTGGTCAAGTGGTCAACGTCGTTGGCTTCGGCTCCGAAGTTGACGAGTTCGAGTCCCAGTATGTACAGTTTTATAAATTGATTTTTCAATCAATTTATGAATTTCTGTTCGAATGCATGGATGTATGTAATGTCTTCGATGTCCCCCTTCCATCCGTCCTTTCCTATGAACGGGGCGTATCAAGAGTGATTAGCTAACCACTAGTTCTGTTCTTGCCCTATCCTTCTATTCCTATTCTCTTTGGGAAAAGAGAGGTTGAGCAACTGAGTAACAAGCAGTTTTTGTAGAAACACTTCTGTTGAGATAAACTATATTAAGAGTCGAGTATTTAAAAAAATAACCATATTTTAGTCAATCAAATTGAAAAAGATAATATATCCCTGCAGCAATGTTTCTCAGCCTTTTTGGGCCAATGGCCCCTTATAAGCGTTTTTACTTTTCTGCGGCGCCCATACCATTGTTCTGTCTTCCCATAAAAAATCGAATTTTAAAAACCCAGGAATTTGCTTCTTTCCCAAAATTAAAATGTCAGCGTGGGACCTTTTGTTTAGCTCTTTCAAGAATTTCCGAATCCAATTTTTTTTTCTATTTCTCTTATTTATTAAAACTTTATTGTGAAATAGGCCTTTTAATTGCTTAGTTTACTATGTTTAATGTAATATGTACTTAATTTTGTATTGACTATTTTTATATGTATATTTATTTTTAAATTATCTATTTTTTAATAATTTATGTATCATGTTTCTTTCAAATTGAATAGCCTTTTTTTGGAACAATTTCTGTATCCGCCACCGGTAGCTATCAACTAATATTATAAAAACTGTACAACTAAGTACGTTGCTATTTTTTACCATATTATAATGGAGTTCTACCAATTCAATCAAGTAATAATAAGTTATAAAATAATTCGCAAAACAAATTGGGGAATTGTCGTTTTATATAATGGCAGTTCTAGATAGTCTAACACACACTAAGATAAAATCCAGTATGTGTAAATTATTTGTTTTGGTTGGACGTCGGCCGGAGCGATGTTGAACAGAAGTGTTTATTTATGTTTTATAAAACTAGCAAAAAACAATTGATTACCGCAAAAAGCAAACAGAAACGACGTGACTGTGTATCCGAATACAAATGGTGGTATAATTATACGTGAATTTCGTTGAAAATTATGGTGTTTTCGTGAAAAAAACAAGTGAATATTCTAGGTTAGGCATCCAGCACGTAACTGTCAAGGATAAATATATACATCGGTTGTTATGAGTGAGTGTTTACGTAATTTTTACGCATTTATTTATAGAATTGTTCAATTTAGATTATAAAAAAACGACTAGACGATGTTTCTTTACGAACTTAATACGCGAAAACATGATTTTATACATTGTCATTCAGCGGAATTGCCGTTTTTCATGACAGAAATATGAATTGTTTTCACGGCTTCCAACCAGGCCTCGGCTGTTTATAAGGAAGTAATAATTAATTATGCGTAATTACGACATATTATTTTGGCCTTGTCGCATTAAAACATACAATAAAAAGTGTTTTTTTTTTTACAAATATGAACGTATGTAAATGTACCTATTAGGTAATACAATTTTGTCACATACATTCTTTTATTTCGAAAGGAAATAATCACTATTCGAAATTTAAAATTATATTATAGAATATTTTTGTGCAATGATTTGTTTTTTTTTTTTATTCTTTAATGGCTGATAAACTAGCTATTGGTTTTATTTATCAAAAAAAAATACTCTTTTATAATTAAAAATAAAAAATAGGTACGTCTTGTAAATATTTGTACGTTCGCTACATACATTCGTACAAATAAATATTGTAATTGCTATTATATCTCTATGCAAGGGTGGGCTGGAGGGGGCTCGGAGAAGCCCGCGCGAGCCCCTTGTTAATTTGATAACAGATCAAATTAGTATATAACTGCAATTTATGACTTGAATATTATCTACGACAGCTTCAGTATACAAAGTAGTACATTTTTAGCCATTTGCATTGATGAGTTTACGGTAAATTGTATATTTTTACATATGATAAGTGTAATAAGTAACAATCGATTGCTTATTTAAGTATTGCATATAATTGCATAGGAGTGATAAAAAAATCACTTCCCCAGTATACCTACAATTGCTTTGAGATTAAGCGATCCCCTTGTTAACGTATCGGCAGCCCACCGCTGTCTATAGATATATAGTATTTAAATTGCGGCCCTTCGATTAATGGATTTCTGTTCCTTTCCGTTCAAATCCGATCCTAAAAACGGAGAGAAGCGAAAGCGATTAATCAACCACTAGTCATGTCCTAGCTCTTTCTTATATCTCGACTCTTCGAAAAATAAAGACTGAGCAACTGAGTGACAAACAGTTCTTGTAGAAAAACATATGTTGAGACAGATTTAAAGTCATCAATTTAGCTCGGAGCCGTATTAGTTAACTTCAGACGTGAATTGCGGGTAATAAAAACGTTAAAAGCGGAGATCGAACGTACTCCAATCAATCCGGACTGCAAAAATTGGACGCAAATTGTGGAAAAACGCAAACTCTGAGATCCACCTTAATTTGTCTTGCATAGTAATTATAATTTTTCGTACTGGGGCTTCGGCTTGGCGCCGCTGCTTATGGGAGCACGTTGTCTTTCTATTAATGACCTTTCTGCGTCCCCGGAATGTACGTTTCCCGCCGAACACGTGTGACCTTTGGACTCCCGTTTCGATCTATTAAATATTAACATTTTTTTCATTTTTAAATTAATAATTAGACGAATTCTACAGTCGAAAGGATGCCCTCTTTGTTTTTATCCATGTCCGCTCCCAATGTGGAGCATATGGCCTCCTAATGGAGGTCTTTAAAAAGATTTTTTTTCTACGAAAACTGTCGCTCAACCTCTCTTTCTTTCAATGATGGTAATAGGGTTAGAAGGGTTAGGCTAGGACAGGACTAGTGGTTGACTAATCGCTCGCGTTACCCAAGTAGGAAGTAATTTTTCAAAACCTCTGAATATATGGAGCTATTATTCTTTATTATTTTTTTATCCATATGACCCCCTAATAGAGATATCTTAACAGGCGTTTGTTTTTACGAGAACTGTTTGTTTCGCAGTCGCTCAACCTCATTTTTTTTCAAAGTGAGTAGTAGGGTTAGAAGGGTAAGGCTAGGACAGGACTAGTGGTTAACTGATCGTGGGAGGAAAATTTTTATCATCAAAATACATTTCTTTTTATTCAATTTTTATTATTATGAGATTCTTAAATTTACTGTTGGCACGTGGTCGAATAAAAGGTTCGCCGCCGCTGCTGCGAGGCATAGAATTTTTATCGTACGTACCCAAATAATAAACAATTACAAATAAAAACAATAATAACTGTTTAAACAATTATCGTCGTTATCAGGAGCAGTTAAATGCGATAAGCAATCGTGCGAAATTTACTACGCATAGTGTACTTTATGAAACACACTGTATGTATGCAGAGGGCAAAGTATCATATGTCGAAGTATCAGTTTTTTTCTAAATTTATTTCTATCCGACGGCATGGATGTACGTGATGTCTTAAATTCCCTCCCACTCTTATTCTAAAAAACTAGTCTTGTCCTAGCCATGCCATATTTTTAAAAAGAGTGGCTTGGTAACAAGCAGTTATCGTAGAAACACTTCTGTTGAGATAAACTCCACTATGAGTCTATATGATCCACATTGGGATCGGACATGCTTTAGAAAAAATAAGATAAACTCCTCCAAACACAGTTCTGCAATTCATCAATGTCCAACGATGCTTCTCAAAGATGCGAAACACGTGTCAAAGTTTGTAACACAGTCCTTGTAATAACAGATGTATCGAATTTAATTAAGAGACAAATTATTCAAATTTTCGAAGAACCGTCGTCGTTTCATGGCACACTGGTGTGTCCCTACGGTTGCGAAGCGCTGGTATAAATTATGAATGTGTCGGGCTCCTGTGCCGGCGTTGAGGACGAATGCATGCATATCTGAAAGGCTGAGTTCTTAATTGCTACATTTGTTTTACGCGATTTTCTATACAAACATGTTGTTCTTTTGTGGAACGTATTAAAAATGAGTTGAGTGTATACTTAAAATTTCTCATCGGACTAATTATAATCGTCGATGTCAGATTTGCAGCTGGAATTAATCTTAAATATGTGTTTTTATCCCCGCGCCACGTGTCCGATCTGAATGGCTAACAACCAAACAGTGAACTCGTTGTAATCCACCAAAAAAATGTATACATAATGTTACATGTGGCCGGCTTTTCAAGTACATATGTATCGAGTGTGTGTGTGTTTTTTTTTTGAGATATCGTTTGAATTTTTAGGCCAAGGTTCAAGAATGCTTTGCTAAACTGTAATCTATAATGTTACTTATTTGATAGATAAAACTTCAGGATTATTTTTACGGTATTAATTTTTTGCTATGTCATATAATTATTATATTTAATATTAAAATGCATTTCTTGAAGTAAGTAGATCAGGGGCGTAACTATTATAGTGCGTCCGTAATTTTGTCGAGGTCTAGTTGATAACCCGTTTTGGCTTTAATTGCGGTTTCTTACATTGAGGAAACACAGTCCGCGCGTAATTGGCAGGTGCTATTAAGTGAAGCAGACATGTGCGATCACCGTATGCTGTGACAGTCGAATGAATGACACACTATTCCTAATATTTTCTAAAAACAAAAGTTTTACAACTGAGCAACTTACAATTTTCGTAGAAAATCTATATCCTTGCCCGTCTGTTTTAACCAGGAATGTGGAGTCATAAATAACAGCGACTCCCACTCCGGAATCCTTGGAGCGGGTACGGTAAAAAAAAAAGAATATTGAAGCGAATTTTCAATAATTATTTATTTAAATTGACTTATCTTTAGTTTCCCTTATCTGAAGTTTTATTATGTATTTTTACTGCTATCTTGAATATTAGAATCGCTACTATTTACCTCTGTTGTTGGATAATATAAACTAATCAGGGCTTACGTTGATGGCGGTGGGGAAACTACCGACTGCAAAACCGGTCTGTTCCGGTGCAGTGTCTGCCAATCTTTTGTGCCTCGCGCGCCCAGTGGCGGTTACCTATTAGCAACGAGGTCGGAGTAATAATGCATACATATAGTTTTCTATTAAATTTGAATCGTTCAAACTATGTACATTCTCAAAGATTTGTCACTAATTCATATAGTTTTCTATGTTAATTTTTAATTTAAATGTAATTTTGCAGTGCTCTTAAGTTACCCGAAAAACAGTGCCTAAAAAATTGTATTGTCAACATTGACCCTCTCGATGATCTAGTATCCTATCAGGCTCATGGCAATATACAGTCGAACTCGCTCATTACGATCACGGAAATAGCGAGATCTCGGATGTAACGAGGAAACATTCATCGACATTTTAGTTTATGGTTTTCTCCATACATTTATTAACTTTTACAACGAGCTACTGCTCCGGAATACCGAGCGAAAATATCGTCAAAAATGTTCACTATCTCCAGAGCTAATGATATATTGCAGTGCTTCCCAACCTGGGGTCCGCGAAAATGTTCATCCTTTCAACATTCTTTGTGATAAAGTACAAAAAAAAAGAGTCCGCAGATTATCGCTTTCAGATTTAGTGGTCCGTGGCATGAATAAGGTTGGGAAGCACTGATATATTGGACGAGCTAGTCGATTTTTTGTGTTGCACAGAGCACTGATACCACCCAAGAGTCTTTTAATGGGTTGAGTGATTTGAGGGGAAATTTAGGAACAATGAAACAACAATCAATTTTAAATTTTATAAGAGAAATGGATTGACAGAAAATGTAATATGTGTGTAAGTTAATTCTAATTGTCTATTTTTGTTTGAATTGGGACTTTTTGTGTTATGTGGGTATGATTGTAAGCATTTAAAAATACCTATTCTCTGATATAATGAGTAGTGCTCATAGCGAGCAAATTCAGTCGGTCCCATCTTCCTCGTAATAACATAGTTCGACTGTGTTTTATTACTTGCTGGCGAGGGGGGGAGTGGTCTTAAAAAGTTGAGAACCATTCGGAGTGGGGGGAGGGACCGTCAAAAAGCGTGACGACTTTGTTAGCGGGCAGATAATAAGTTTCGCGAATTATCATTCGTTTTTAACGACGCGTGAATTTGCGAGTAATCAATTCAACAATGATTGTTTGTTTTCTTTTTTTTTCACTCTTGTGTGCTAATTTATTTTCTCAAGCAATCTCCACTCGAGAACTGATTGTTCCATCATTGTCCGATTATTTGGTCGTTTGAGACGAATGGAACAGTCACCCTACCGGTGGCGGCCGGTCAATGTGGCATTGGGTCAAATTTGTTTTATCCATGTCCGTTCCCAATGTGGAGCATATGACCTCGTAATGGACGTGTCTCAACAGAAGTTTTTCTGCGTGAACCGTTTGTTACTCAGTCACTCAATATCTGTTTTTTTTTTTTAAAGAGAGTGGTAGGGATAGAAGGGTGAGGCTAGGACCAGACTAGTGGTTGACTGATCGCTCTCGTTACGCCAAGTTGTTCAATAAACGGAAATGGTGGACGGGGTATCACAAAAAAAATTCCGAGGTCCGGCACGGAAGCCCACAACGCTAACCGCTGCGCCATTTGATCAGAAATTGTTAAGTGCATTAAGTAAAGTACTTTGGAAAAAGAGTGGTTGAGCGACTGAGTAACAAATAGTTCTCGTAGAAATTTTTTTACTAGGAGGCCATATCCTCCACATTGGGTAAGGACAAAGACATAAAAAAATTTACAATCGATTGCTTGTTTAAGTATTGCATAGGAGTGATAACAGAGTTCGCTAATTCCCCCAGAACACCGAGAATTGGTTTGAAAGTAAGCGATCCCTTTGTTAACGTATTGGCAGCCCACAGCTGCGTATACTTGTTTAAGAAAAAAAGAATCACATACGGAATTCCTAAGAAACGGATCACGGTCAACAAACTATAAATAAATTATCAAACAACTGTAGAAAAATAAATAATAAACGAGATTTATGACTCGAGACGTTTTTCTAAATTTAGCCGATTCAAGGGTTTACAATACTTTATATTATTATTTTATCAACTTTGGCGTGGATCAGGGCTTCCAATAGCGGAATCGCCGACACCGGGATTCCGGTATTGCAGTGTCTACAATGACGGTACAAAATTATACATGAAACAAGTACTTACAATAGTATGGCCCCAAGTTCCGGGATTGTGATAGTTCTAATTCCGGGATTTTTAGCAATTCATTTTGGCAATTCCGTAAATTCCAGTGTTTTTAAAAATTGGAAATACTAGAAGAGCTAAAAAAAAGGTCTCACGCCGTTTCATTTTGGGAATTTCCTAAATTCCTGGATTATTGAAAATCCTGGAAGAGCTAAAAAAAAAGGTCGTCGAACGCGAAAAACGCGAGCGTCGATTCATTTTGAAAAATTCGTTAATTCCTGTGTTTTTTTCAAAATTGGAAATCCTGGAAGAACTGAAAAAAAAAGTCTGGCGTCGATTTATTTTGAGAATTCCGTAAATTCCCAGGATTTCAAAATCGTCCAACAAAAATATTTCAATCCCGAAACTCGTAGTTCTACACGATTTTATGGGATTAGAAAAAATATTATTCCCGAAATTCCAGGATTACAAAAAGTGACCAGGATTGGAAACCATGGCTTCGATTTCGATATTTAAATTGAAAAATCTAAATTTGATATTGAACTTACCGGAAATCGAACCCAGACCCGCCTGATCGGAGAACAAGCCTTTACCAACTAGATCGCGGCAGGCGAGTTATATTATTATTATATGTGCTATTCATTTGATTAATAAATGTCACTCGCGTGGCGCAGCTGTCACAGGATACTCTGGTCGCATCTTGTAATTCTGCGCAGCGTCAGCAAGCACCAACGACAGATATATATTTTTTCCATATCCGCTCCCTAGTCGGATCATATGGCTGCCACATGATTCCTCCAAGATTCTCTTCCCGCCGCCAGTCTTCTTGCTTCCTACCATGTCAGCTCCGCGGAGTACATCCTATAGATAGTCATCAGTGGCCTTTCACGATGGCGGAATCCAAGAATCAGAAAATCTGTTTTCAAAGCACAGTATACGATTACTTTGTACTTTTGTGAGGTGCCATGACTCGCAACCGTAAATCAGCACTGTCAAAATGTATGCGTTGAACAGAAGGCAATTTGCCTCAAATTAAACATGTCCAAGCCAGGTCCATAGTCGCTTTTTCACGTTGGACGTAATTGACGACTGCTAAGTCCGTTCCCTTATCTCCGTGTTTCTGACAAAGTCCAACCACCGCACTCCCAGTATTGAGCGCAGGCATCAAAGGACAGTATACGGTCGCTCTGCGCTTTCGTAATGTGCCATGACTCACAACCGTAAAGCAGCACTGTCGGAATGCACGCGCGTTAAACTGGAGGCACTCGGTTTCGACATCCGTACTTTCCGCATTGAATTGAAAGTTGCTCCGGCTATCCCCAATCGGATTATCCCCGTCTCCCATGATGTGTACCCCCATATACCAACGACAAATATAAAAACACTTTAAAAAGTTTTCCGACGCTATCGTTTGCAATAAGTTTGAAATTTTATCGATGGACAAAAATAGTAGATGGCTTTGAAAATATGTTTATTTTCACCGCAGAGTGACGTTAAAAAAATATCTGATAGTTTGAATGATTGCCAAAAAGATTTTTTAGTGAATCGAATTTATTCGTTTACGTCTGCCTACCTGTGAAGGTTAAGTTGGGCGTAACTTTTGATTTCCATCTTTCCTGGACCGACGCCAACTCGATTGTTTTACTGTTGATAGTCTATGTATCCAATACAGTCGAACTCGGTTATTAGGATCACAGCGAGATCTCGGATGTAGCGAGGAAACATTCATTGACATTTTAGCTTATGGTTTTCTCCATATATTTATTCACTTTTACAACAAGCTACTTCTCGGGCATACCGAGCAAAAATATCATCAAAAATTGTCACTATCTCCATAGCTCATGATATATTGGCCGAGCCAGTCGAATTTTTCGCACAGATCACTGATACCACCCAAGAGTCTTTTAATGGGTTGAGTGCTCTGAGGGGAAATTTAAGAACAGTGAAACAAGCACCACTGTTAAATTATTTAAGTAAAATGGATTGACTGAAAAATGTAATATTACATATTTAATCTCCAGAGCTAATTATATATTGCAGTGCTCCCCAACCTGGGGTCCGCGAAAATTTTCATCCTTTCAAGTTTCTTTGTGATAAAGTACGAAAAGAAAATTCAGGGGTCCGCAGATTATCGCTTTCAGATTTAGGGGTCCGTGGCATGAATAAGCGTCCCAACGCATTGATTATATTGGACGAGCTAGTCGATTTTTTTTCGCACAGAGCACTGATACCACCCAAGAGTCTTTTAATAGGTTGATTGCTTTGACGGGAAATTCAAGAACAACGAAACAAGCACCAATTTTAGATTGTATCAGTAAAAGTGGATTGACAGAATAATGCAATATGTGTGTAAATCAATTCTAATTGTGTATTTTTGTTTGAATTGCGACACTTTGTGTTATGATACCGATCCGGATACTTCATCTCTTCATGCGATGGGTATGTTTGTAAGCATTGAAACATACCTATTCTCTGATATAACAAGTAATGCTTGTAACGAGCAAATTCAGTCGGTCCCGTCTTCCTCGTAAATAACCAAGTTCGACTGTATTTAAAATTGACAACATTGTTATTCCGCTGGTCGTGTGACACGTGTTTCGCCTCTCTGAAATACATCTTCAGACTAACTCTAGTGAGATACTTTTTTTTCTAATTTAATCGATTGATACATTGTTATTCTACTGTTTTTTTTTTTATCCATGTCCGCTCCCAATGTGGAGCATATGGCCTCCTAATTGGAGGTATCACGATGGAAGCTTTTTTTTTTCTACGAGAACTGTTTGTTACTCAGTCGCTCAACCTCACTTTTTACTAAGAGAGTAGTAGGGATCAGTGGCGGGCGGTCAATTTGGCAAATGTAAAAATTTAAATTTAAATTCTTCGTTTATTTATTGTCTATATAATATATTGCCGCCTGTGTGGTCGAGTGGTCAACGTCGTTGGCTTCAGTTACGGAGGTCATGGGTTCGAATCCCAGTACGGACTGTTGTATGAATTTCAATCGATTTATGAATTTCTGTTTGAAGGCATGGAAGTATGTGATGTCTTGTCTTCCCTCTCCCATCCATCATATCCTATAAACGGGGCGTATCGAGAGCGATCAGTTAACCACTAATCCTGTCCTAGCCCTTTCCTTCTATTCCTACTCTCTTTGAAAAAAGAGAAGTTGAGCAACTGAGTAACAAGCAGTTGTCGTAGAAACACTTCTGTTGATATAAATTCCATTAGGAGTCCATATGCTCCACATTGGGAGCGGACATGGTTAAAAAATAAAAATATATATATTATATATATATTTAATAAAATAAATATATAGACAATGAATACATGAAGAATTTGAAATGATAAGGTGGTAGGGATAAAGGGATAAGGCTAGGACAGAACTAGTGGTTATTGAATGATCGGAAGGGTGGGGAGGAATTTTTAGACATCACAAACGGGACCATGAACAGAAATTGATGTATCGATCAAAAAATGCTGTTCGTACTGGGACTCGAACCCGTGAGATCCGGCACGGACAGCCAGCAACGCTAACCGCTGCGCCATAGGACCTGGCAATAATATTATAATATATTACATAAAATAAATTTTGTTTCCGCAGTTCCCCATTGGAAGTAGCCGCCTGCCTTTGCTCAGAGCGAGCGAGAGAGTGAATAAAAATGGCGGCCAACGCAGAAGCCAGACTCCCAGCGGGCCTCGTCATGACCACCTCCGCCAGGCACCGAGAGTCCTCCGAAGTAGTCGTGGACGCCGCAGACAAAATAGACAAAAAACGTTAGTGCACAGTGTGTGCTATGGTTGGTATCGAACGTTGATTGATTTTTCAATCAATTTGTGTTCAAAGGCGTGGATGTCTATAATTAACGCCTAACCAATCGTAAAAACAGAATGCAGCGAGAGCGATTAGCTAACCACTAGTTCTCTCCTTACACTATTCTGTTATACTTAAGTTGAGCCGCTGAGTAACGATACGATTTCCATAGAGAAACTTCTGTTGCGAAAAACTCTATTACAAATGCAGAAGAACTCGGATACAATAACGAAATGAATGCGCCAATATGAAAATGCAGGTGTTCATTATAATTTTTAGATATGAACATCGCTTAAAACTTCTCCTATGGTGCTAAAAAATACGGATATGTTGCTGGCCCTTTAAAAACCAAGTGAAAAACATGTTTTTTTAAAATATGCATCCTGGGTTTTTGCCGCCCACCAAAGGAAACATGTTTTTACACTTGGTTCTTTGAGGGCCAGCAGCATATCGGAAGTATTTTTTAGCGTTAACCTAACCTAACGGAACGGTTGAGCCGAAAGCCGAGTCAAAAGGAATATAACAAAGACTTAAAATACAAATAGAAGATTCTCCGCGAGTCATCTGTTTTCTCAGTCTGTCTGTTATTGACAAAGCAGTGTTGGTAAAAGATAGTGAACCAGTTCTAATAATTGCATTCTCCGCAAATCGACATAAAATATTTTAAGATTAAGATGTTTGCCATTACAGTTGATGCCGATGCGCCAAATATTTTTTATATTGGAAGATCGTACGAGATACACTCGATGAGAATTTTAATAAATCACTCGAGGAAATTTGCATCGTAACAACCCTTGTTCAGTAGCTTCTTGCAATATTTAATATTTGTCCATTTGTACGTCCGTAACGCATAGCACAACACTCACTGTGTCGACGCCTGTAGTCTAGTTCGGGGGGTGGTTAACCTGCGGCCTTATGGCCAATTCTGTAAATTTTTGTAAATTCCCAAGATTTTGGATTTCAAAATTCCCGTAAGACTTAAAAAAAAAGTTGCCACGCTTCTAATTTTGACAAATGTTTAAATTCTTTGGATTTTAGATTAGAAGATTTCTGGAAGACCTTAAAACAATGGTCCCACGCTGGTAATTTTGGAAAATCCGCAAGTTTCTAGGCATTCGAAATTGTTTCCGGCCAAAGATTCCCTTGTCAATGTTTACTGCGGCCTTATGTCGAATCAGAAAAATTAGTGCGACCTTTAGAGAAGAAAAGGTTCCCCACCCCTGGTCTAGTTCGTGAAAGCTTTGCCTTCGTAAAGTTTTTCAACATAAATTTAAGAAAATACAGTGCAGAGAGAGAGAGTGTATGTGTGAGGTATACTATACGCTACTGAATTATAAAATAAATTGAATATTCACGCAGACAATTTTTATAACAAACTAATGTATCGTGTGTTTTTGCGCAGACCTGGACGGAACTGAAGGCCTGAGCAAGACCCAGGTGGTGGTAACGAGTCTGGCGGCGGGCGCCACCGCAGGGGCCCTCGCGAAGACCACAATCGCCCCCCTCGACAGGACCAAGATCAACTTTCAAACGAGGTAACCAAAAAGTTCTAGTTCAACTCTGGATGACAATCGATTCCTTTGGCAACTTCCAGACGTGGCCGAGCCAGAGAGCTTTAGAGGACTGGTTGTAAGTAATTGCTCACTAAAAGCAACATTTTCAGCATTGAGATAGGGAGGAAACGATGAAACGAAAGGCCACTTTTATCACTCTCGTGACTTACCTACAACCCTCAGTTTCGGCGAGGTCATTATGTGTATAGTATCAGAAAAAAGAGGCAAGCAGGGTCGGGTAATCGGCAGCATGTTACAAAGTCTTTATCAGGTGCCGTGATTCGCTACCGTAAAGCAGCATCGGGTTAAATCGCAAGCTTATTGATAGTGGTCTACGTTACGGATTTCACTGACTTCTTCAGACCCAATACGGGCACCATTTTCTCAACCGATTTCTGTGTGAAGGCAATTCACTTAATCATTAAGTTAACGGGGCATAGCGAATGCGATTAGCTAATCACTGGTCCTGTCTTAGCACTGTCCTTCATTCCATGCGATCTTCGAAAAAGAGAATTCGAGCAACTGAGTAAAAAACCAAAGCTGTTGAGTCGGAGTGGTGAAAAGTGAGTGGAAAGTTAAAATGAAATTATTGAAAAAATTCTCGGAGTCATCTTTTTTTTACACGACTCCACAGCACTGAATAAAACGACTCTGATTCTGACCATAACTCAAAATAAGATATAGTAGCGTGCAGTGGCGTAACTTTTGACAACTCACTCCGGTTAAAACAGTCCGACTCCGTCTCAAGCAGCCCTGGAAAAATATTATTATATAATTATTTATCATATTTAAGAAAAAACAGATTATCATGTTGAAATACTTCAATTAGTTGACCATATGCTACACATTGGGAGCAAACATGGATGAAAAAAAATATTGCATAATAAGTGTTCTTTGAATACAGTGGCAGTGTTTTGTTTAGCGTCGCATGCATATCGTACACGTGCTCTGCGAAGCCCATACACTTACCGGTAAAAGAACAATTAACAGATCTATACAACGCTTCAGACACATTCTAATGTCTTGTAATTTAACATTTCAGCAAATTGCCGTATTCAGCGAAAGCCGCCTTCCGTTTCATCGCGGCGACAGCGAAGGCCGACGGCGTGATCGCACTGTGGCGCGGCAATTCGGCAACGATGGCCAGAATATTGCCGTACGCAGCCATACAGTTCACTGCGCACGAGCAGTGGAAGCAGCTGCTCGGCGTCTCCGATACCAGCTTAAATAGGTAAATATTAACTTCAAGTGAATTTTTATTTATCGCTATTTTTTTAAAACTGCTAGCGAAAAATATGTCGCAATTCATCAAACGGTCTATTTCGAAACCGTGTTATAGAAGTTCTGTGCTATAGGAAACCCAATAAAACGATATGTTTATAAAATAAAATATTTTCACTTTTAGGCTGTTCACTGTCAATACATTACATTAAAAAATTAATGCTCGTCATGAGTGAGATCGGTCCATATTCAATAATAAAGGGTACAAATTAAATGGTCAGAGTTGAAATCATTTTTCAGTCAGAATGAAAATATTAAACGGTCAGAATATTTTATAACCATTTTGATTAGGTTAGGTTTTTTTTCATTTCATTTAAATTATGACTATTCTGACCGATATATTATGACCATTTTACATAAATTCTGACCAATGCAATATAAATTCAGAGTAAATTGTAAATGAGTATTTTATTTTTTGAATTCACATTTTCGTAGCAACACTAATGGATAAACCTTTTTTGTGTTTTCAAGGAGGTCTCCGGGCTTGCTGTTTGTGTCCGGATCCTTGGCCGGAGTCACGTCGCAGTCGCTCACGTACCCCCTGGACTTGGCCAGGGCTCGGCTGGCCGTCACGTCCTCTCTCGAATACAAGTGAGTGGTCGAACGGGGTTCTTCGAAAAAAGAACAGAAGATGCATTTTTTTTTTGCTTTGCCTTTGTATTACTGTTATCTGCCGATATCGGCACCTAGGTTAGGTAAAATTTAAATTAGTAATTTTTCTTAACAAGACTAAAATACGGTAAAGTGAGCCAAGTGAGAATATTAAGAAAGGGTGAACTGGACTCGCCCCTTTTATTACATTATTACAATAAATTTTTCTCTAAAATGCTTTATTTATATTCATTTATTTGATAAGCCACCTGTGTGGTCAACGTCGTTGGCTACCTCTACAGAGGTCATGGGTTCGAATCCCAGTACGGTCAGTTTTATAAATTGATTTATGAATTTCTGTTCGAAGGCATGGATGTATGTGACGTCTTGAATTCCCCCCTCCCACCCATCCTATCCTATGAACGGGGCGTATCGAGAGCGATTAGCTAACCACTAGTCCTGTCCTAGCCCTCTTCTTCTATTACTACTCTCTTTGGAAAAAGAGAGGTAGAGCAACTGAGTAATGAGCAATTCTCGTAGAAACCATTGAGATTAACTCCATTAGGAGTCTATATGCTCCACATTGGGAGCGGACATGGTAAAAAAAAAAACAATAAACTTTCACATCAAATTAAAATTTAATGACAGTTGACACAAAAAAACAATTTAAAATGTAATTGTACTTAAAAGTTAGGTAGAATAGTTTCACCATTTTGCTATTTGGCTCACTTCACTTCTTAAAAGCTCATATATTCCTTAAATAAGTTCTACCTGGCGAATTAGTAAAGTTTATTCATTCCGAATTATTTGGTAAGTATTAGGTAAAACGGAAAGAAATGACATTTTTTGTTATTGCGACAAAAATAATATTAAAAAAAAAAATGATACAATATTATTCTGTTATATAATTTTCCTCGTTGTCTTTGATCGTCCTCCATAAAAGAGGCAACTTTTCGTAAAACTCTGGTGACTTACTGGCAAAATACAAATCCAGGTGATTTTTCACCCGGTCAGCGTTTGTAAATTTTTTGTCACGAAGTGAATGCTTCATCGACTTGAAGAGATAATAATCCGAAGGTGCTATGTCCGGTGAATATGAAGGAAGTGGCAGAAGTTCGAAATCAAGTTCTCTTATTTTTTGCTGAGTAATTTTTGCCGCATGAGGTCTCGCATTGTAATGTTGTAAAATCCGCCTATTGTTATTGACCAAAAAAGATCGTTTTTTTAATAACTCTGCTTTTAATCGTTCTAGTTGAGCACAGTATAGCTCTGCCGTAACTGTTTGACCAGATTTCAATAATTCAAAATGTATTATCTTCGAAACATCCCACCAAACACACAACAAAACTTTTTTAACGTCAATTTGGTTGGCCGAGGAGTAGGCACAGGTACTTGATTTGGTGATAGCCATTGTTTTTTCCCCTGGTATCTCTGTAAAGGACCCATTTTTTGTCCCCGGTAATTATCTTTCTGAGAAATGGATCCGTTTCGTGCCTGGACAATAGAGAAGCACAGATGGTCACGCTTGTTCCAAGGCCGTTTGAGAGAGTGTGTGTTTTTGAGAGAGCTTGCCTGTGTTTTTTTCCCAATCTTTTCAGATGATCTTGCACAGTTGTTATTGGACAGCCAATGTCGTGTGACAATTCCTTCACTATTTTACGAGGATCAGCTTCCACCAATGATTTTAGGACGTCATCATCGATTTTGAGGGGTCTTCCTGTTTTTGGTTTGTCCTTTAACTCCCTATCGCCACTTTTGAACTTTTGAAACCATCTAAAGCACTTTCAAAGTTTCAAGACGTCACCGTAAATGTCACAAATGGTCTTCGTAGCTTTTTTTGGTTTTAATCCTTTACCGAATAAAAACAGCATAAAACAGCGCAAATGTGTTTATTCAATTTCAGGCTTCTCCATTTTTCCACAGCGGCAAAAAAAATATAAAATATGTTGAAATGGAAAGAGTACACACAGAGCTTTAAAATAATACCAACCCCGACGTGTTAGCTCAACGGCAACCGTTGACAAACAGATTTTAAAGTGACGCGCCAGAAAAAATGTCATTTCTTTCCGTTTTACCTAATATATATGCATTAGATTGTTCATGTCGGTAAATTTCGGCTTTGATAATAAACATAATGTCTACGTTTAAAATTGCAGGGGGCTGTGGCAGGTCTTCACGAAGATATGGACGTGCGAGGGTCCGTCGGCGCTGTACCGCGGCTACCTGCCGACCATCCTGGGCGTGATACCCTACGCGGGCGTCTCCTTCTTCACGTACGACTCGCTCAAACACGCGTACAGAGGTAAGTCGGCGTTGATTGCAGATTTGCATACCTCACCGAACGTATCTTGCAATACAGCATCGTTAAGCGCTCTTAAATGATTGCCAGAAAACCTCTCTGAATACATAAAAAAAAAACCTGTTTGTTTCAAAATCTTCTCAAATCCAAAAAGCCTAAAGCGCATTTTGCCAACAATTTTGGTTTTTGGATTCAGATAGGTTTTGAAACTAAGGTGCTCATTTTCCCTCGGTTTGCCTGAGAAGTAGCTCGTTGTAAAAGTTAATAAATGCATGGAGAAAACCATAAACTAAAATGTCAACGAATGCTTCCCCATTACATCCGAGATCTCGCTATTTCTGTGATAGTAATAACCGGGTTTGACTGTGTATTTGTCTCGATTTCAGACCACTACGGCGAGAAGCAACCGGCGCTCGTAAACCTGCTGTTCGGAGGCATCGCCGGTATGCTCGGACAGTCTTCTAGTTATCCCCTCGATATCGTCAGGTGAGTCGGTGACCGCTCCCAATCATATGTTACTTTTTAATTGAATTGGAAGGATGGTGCCTTGTTGTACTGGCTATGGTATTATTAGAAAGATAATAGTAATAGCAGTCTATTGAAACCGCAGCTTTCCACATTGATATTGTTCGATTGGGGAGCGAAAATATCAATAATCATGGCTTTACAGCGCCACAACTTTCTTTCGGGCATCGTTTTTTGAGTAATCATTTTGCGTAATTGGCGTAGGTCTGTTTATTGTTAAATGGCAAACCAAACTGAGCACAAATCGGTTATCAAATTGGCTGTCTCTGCAAAAAATGTTGCTTGTTGGAAAAACAAACCTCTATAATAATAATGGGGCTTAGAATGGCGAAAAAATAAAAAAATATATTTATTTTATTTAGTATTATAATCCTATATATTGCATAGGTTCTAATTTTTGTTGACCGTTAACACTTCCCCTACATTGCTAAAAAATACTTCCGATATGTTGCTGGCCCTCTAATAACCAAATGAAAAAACATGGTTTAACACTTTCTGCCCTTTGATGGACGGTAAAAACCCAGGACGTACATTTTTTAAAAACATATTTTTCACATGGTTCTTTGAGGGCCAGCAACATATCGGAAGTATTCTTTAGCACCGCAGGGGAATTGTTAATTATACTATGTCTTAAATACAAAAACTGTCAACACATTTACAACAATACTAATATCTATGTTTCTCTTCTCTTTCAGGCGGCGCATGCAGACGGCAAGGAGGGACAAGGAGGGAAAATATCAATATACCACAATCGTAGGAACTCTCAAAAAGATATATAGGTACGTAGAATATCTCAATTTGGCTCTCGGGAAGCTGGTGGGCAACGGGTCTAAAAAATTGTCCGTAACCTCTCCCAATGCGGTGCATATGGACTCGTAATGGAGTGTATTTCAATAGAAGTCAACAACTGCCAATTCTGTCCTAGCCCCGTTCTTTTACCCTTGCTCTCCTGGAAAAAGAGGTCAACTGAATGTATAACAAGTAGTTCTAGTAGAACAAATCCTGTTAGGACAGCAAAATTAACCCTTCAAGCCTGGATGTAATGCACAGCACGCCAAAAATATACCCTATTTTGATGTCAATAGATAATTGCAAAAGTTCATTAAAAGAAATCAGTTTTTATTTTTAGCTTGTTCTGATATTCATTGGATATGAATCGGCCTCCATTATAAATCTACTTTAGACAATGGCGCCTGAAGAATTAAAGAAGTGATTGTTTCCGTTTGTTTTTTACAGGGAGGAAGGCGTCAAAGGGGGCTTCTTCAAGGGGCTGAGCATGAACTGGGTGAAGGGCCCTGTTGCCGTCGGAATGAGCTTCGCGTCGTACGACAGCATCCGCTCCAGCCTCAGGGAGATCTGCACGGCGTACAACGCCAGATAGCCCCTCCCGGACACTCCGCACTCTGGACTCTCGCCCCCCAACCCGCGCAGAAACGATATTTTAAACAGCCAACGCTGTTTCAAATCAGAAGAGGGTGTGACCCGCTACTAGAATATTTTAAATTATTTGTCATCGGATGATGTCGCCTCTAAAATAAAATAAAGAATTACAGTTATATTACCTCTAGGAGAACGGTTCTCTCAAAGCGAGGACTGTTGGCGACCTCGGATGAAACTAACGATGTATAAACCGGGAATTTCGGGCGGGAATAAATCCCCTGTGGAATTGGGAAATAAATTGTATGGTTAGACTAACGAAATCTGGGTATACTTGAATCGAAAACAAATTAATGATGCAGACATGCGTTGTTGTTTTCATGTATGGAATTACATTCGGCGAAACGCACATAACCGCATATATTATTTAAACTAGTAATTTCTAATATTCCCCGATTATTTTTCCAATCTTCCGGTCTTATTCCCGGTTTTTTGGATCAAATTTCAATTAATGCATACAGTAAGGATGTAACCCAAAAAAAAAAAGGAAACAATATCTATACTGTGTTAACCCACGTTAAAAAAATATATACATGTAACCAAATGTACAGTAAAAAGGTTGTAAGCCACAAACACATTATTTTTCACTCAATCAATGGTCCACTTGTTTGAGTCCAATCTGCCCGTGGTACACGCCCTTTTTACTCAAACTGAATTATGTACTCGTTTTTTTTCATATACTCACGCCCCTGCGCCATTTTTATGACGGTATAATAATCAACCGACGGCTAGTGTTTATTTTTTATATTGGAAAAATTCATTTTAGACGACCGGTCGTGTTTGAGGTCAAACCGGTGCATACTTTATTCGTTTTTAAACCATTTCAATATGAACCCTTAATTTGGACTTTTTTTTATCGAAAACCAAAAGGGCATATCTGCACGAGAGTTGTTTTGTAAAATTGTGCAAAAAAGATCTATGTACATAAACTTAAGTCTTTTTTTACTTAGTAGATCTATGTTCCACAAAAACTGTCTTTCTTGGTTCTTAAAGGGCCAGCAACATATCGAAAGTATTTTTTTAACACCGTTGGGGAAGTGTCAATCGACAAAAAATAATACTTTGGTTATGTGCTGGGATTTTTATGAGGGACTGAACATGAATCGTTTTCGTTGACGCAACACGGCAGCGTTCAACGCTGTCAAATGACAGCCAAGAGTGTCTCAGAAGTTACCCAAGACTTGATTGGCGTGCATTAAATGAAGATAACTTAAAAATTGAATCGTTCAAATTTTATAAGCTCCCACACGTGTTGTCATTAACGACCCGGATTTCACCTTTCGGGATCTTCAGGCGTTCAAGAAATGTAAGAAATAAATTTACTAAGTTAAAAGCTATTATTTTTTACGAAATGCGGATTGTTAGTGACAAAACGTGATTGAAATTTTATATTGAAATTCCATTATGCGCCCTCAGTCGAAATTTTTAACATTCTCGTTAATTGATAATCTGACTGACACGATTAGCTCGTTCTGCTCCGGAATTCCCGCGGGATGAGACTAGAGTCCCGGGTTGTCCTACCACATTTTCAATAAAGCATATCACTCAAATGACCAGCCTGAAAGAGTTTGTCTGCGAAGCAAGCAGTGGTCTCCTCAACTAGTCTTTTATCATTGTGACGTACTGTTGAAATACTCCTACACCAAAAAACTATATAAATTTAAGTCCGTTTGAGGGTTAGTTCTCTTCACCTCTTGGCTTTCCAATATATTTATACCCTTGGGTGTGGAATTAGTATAGAAAATATACTCTTGTATTTTATTTTTTTTTTGCATATAATTAAAGTCGAGCTTACAGACGCCCATGTCGTTGGATACGAATTCGCGCATTGTAGAGAAAATATAAGTGAATGCTATTTACGCCGAAAGCTTCAGGAGAGAAACATCACAATGTATTAAACCTTTTTTGTTATATTATTATATTTAAATCAAAAAATTGCACAAATGATAAAATCATACTACTAGTGAACTGCTTTTATTATTAACAATAGTTAACAATCAGCCGTTGTATTCGTGCTGAAATTTTGATATTGATTTATCCTTTAGTTGATAGTTACGACGCTGTTCCTGCGGTCGCGGAACTGCGGTCTAAACGTGCATGTAATGCAAGAAAAGGTGGCATTTTGTTTTTAGATTTTTTTTGAAAAAAAATTGGGGCCCAACTGGTTTCTTAGCGCTGGCCCCCGAAGTTATAGTCAAATCGTTCTCTTTATAAAATCTGTTAATATGTTTATGAAATTATATTTTACGTACTGTATATATGAAAATAAAATTTACTGTTAAACGTTTGCACGTAGAAAAGAAACGCAACGCAATTTTTTACAATTGAATTTTTATATTGTCATTGATAAAAATTTATTATATAATTGTTGAAAGAATGATGCGGGGTTTTTACTTATCCCCTTTCTCCGGTCAACGTTTCCTGGTTTCCTGCACTCCTTTGTTACCTTACTGTGAAAAGGTTCTAACTGACATTTTGGCATAAAATGACCTTGTTGTATTTGCCACAATCTAACATGTATATTAATTTCAGAGTCATGCATTTTTAAATAGAGAAGTTAACAGAATTCAAGAGTTCTATCTACAAACTTTCTTTCATACAGTAATTTAACAAGCTTTTAAGAAACAATATGGCTTTTTATAATCGATTTATAAACAACATTCGTCTTACAGTAGATTATTATAAAACTTAAATCTTTTGAACGAAGTTGCGACAACATTCAGCTTAGACAATCGATCGGTAGGTGGCAACACTGTCAAACGCACACAATAGACCGAGTGTAGAAAGTTCAACTGGACGTTACAACCTTTTCAAACTCAATTATTGTCGTCAGTTCAGAGCAAAAAGGTTCTAATTACAGTTTTAAGCACTGATTATCTCCAGTATATATAGGGCTTAAATTAAATAAATTTTGCTTAAAATTAGTAAAATAGTTATGTTTATACTTGCTCATCATTAACTCTCGCGGCTCGGAGACTAGAAAAATACTTCTCATCCAATGGGGGTCGTTTAGGGACCCCAGTGGTTTCCTCATTATTGGCCTTATTCTTATGAATTTCAAAAAAAAAAATAGTATAAAGGCTTTAAAATATCTCTCTGCATCATTCCTCATACATTTTTTTTATAAAAATAGTGTTTTTTTAATAAATAATCATATTTTAAGTTGCGCGTAAAAAAGACGTCATCCCAGCACACATATGAAATTGCAACTGACGAGTTTAGCCCAGCTATCTTACAAACGATTGCTTATCGCGGGCGCTTATCGTGTTATCGTGTATTTATATAAACTACAAAAGGTCCAAAAAACTATGATCTAAGAAAATTTTAATTATAAACATTGTATCACCCATATTAAAATAGATATTTAAGAAAATGTGGGTATTGGGGTCGCATTTCTTAAGCTTAGAACCGGAAAAGTTAAATGTGCATTTTTTCTTTTCAATTTCAAAATATGATCAGTCAAATATTCAAACGATCGTGTCTCAAAACATGGTAAAGTGCAAATAGAACATTTTCAAAGTAAGTAACGCCTTGTCTTTCGACTTCGTATTGTACCCAAATTCACACATTGTTGCTCTGGACTCGATAGACTACATACAAAAATCACCACCGTGCTGGCAGAAGTGAGTAAGTCAGCGATTTCCAACCTGGGAAGCGTGAACAGTCCAAAGTATTTATTTACCCTTTAAAATGTGTCTTTATTACTATATGATAGGACGGGGAGGCGCATTAACATAAAGGTTGGAAACCGCTGAAGTAAGTGACACAAAAATTATCAATGCTAGCGACATTGTCATCATTATGATGAATTTGTATGAACCACAAGCATTATCATCAGCTATAGCTGACGGCTTATACATTTATTTCTTAATCAATCAAAAACCGATTATGTTTGAATCAAAACTACTTATTTGTTTATCTAAATACACCCAGTCCTCTTTTTACGCAATTTTTTGGACTACACAATGATTGACTCACTTTTTTTTTGTGTGTTTTAATCCATGTCTGCTCTTAATGTGGAGCATATAGCCTTCTAATGGAGTTATCTCAACATTAGTTTCAAAGAACTGTTTGTTACGGTCGCCCAACCTCTCTTTTTTTCAAAGAAAGTATTAGGGTTAGAAGGCTAGGACAGAACTAGTGATTAACTAATCGCTACACCCAGTTATTGAAGGATCGTGTTATATTATAATAAAGAATTTGTTAAACTGTAATTTGAATTATTTTGATTGTGTACTCTTCCATAAATTTTGTCGATAACGACCCGGGTTTCGGCCTTCGGCGTCTTCTGGTTTTTTCAAGTGCACACATGTACTTGAAACTGACGAGCAGCAAACAGTTTGTATCGTTTACATACAAACGGGTCGTTATCGACAAAACTTATGTAAGAGTACAGAATCAAAATAGTTCAAATTTGATATTACAATTCCATCAAGTACCTTCAGACGAAGTTCTGAATTAAATGGATTAGTTTTTTTAGGACAAGTTAAGTCATAATTATTTATAATGCATAGATATAGATATGTCGCCCGCTGTCTAGTAGGCTAAAGCTTGTTTTACCGATCACAGGTGGGTCTGGGTTTGATCCCCGGTAAGGTCAATAAAAAAATTTGAGCTGTGATGTCAATTTACCTCAAGTTTATTTCATGTGACTTATAACAAAATTCTCATCGAGTTTTTTTCGTATGATCTTTGAACTTTAAAATATTTGGCGCATTGGCATTAGCTGTAGTGCCAAATATATATTTATTCTTAAAATATAAAATCAAAAAAATATTGTTGCTCATTATTTTAATGTATTCAAGTATCCTTGATAGAAAATCAAAGTTAATTTACATCAGAACCCTACAGTTATTTATTTTTAATTTTGTGCGCAACTGTCAAACTGCATGTTCGTCTTATGTGGATAAATTCAGTAAAATTACTACATATTTTATGTTTACTTTAATGTTTATTTTTATCGACTTGTTGTCTATGCCAATTGACAATTATTCAATTATTGTCTCTGAAATTAAATCGACAACAATAAAAATAAGCGTGATGGCCGCCCTACGCCTTCGTCGAAACCGTTAAAATGTTCGATTATTTGAGCGGCGACACTTGCAGAGTGTGCCTCGTGGTGTCTGCAGGGTCTGCAGACATGACGTCACTCCTCCAGACCAGACTGGACCGAAAAGTAGCCCTGAAGGACCTGATAATGGCCATCACAAACGTGCAGGTTTGTACAATAATATACTTTATTTTTGAAGTAAATTACCAATCATTCGACTGTTCATCGCAACGTTACCCAGAGAATCATTCCAGCTTCCCGCGTCCAATTTATGGTAAAATTGTTTCAAACTAGGTACTTTTTCATTGCACAATCTACCAATGTGTTATTGTTGTAAAAAACGGCAATGGCTGTCTATCTTCATTCTTTACGCGGTTGCATTTGTTTTTTACTAGAAAAAAGGTAAATATACCTTACAACAATGATACTGCACCTTTTCTACTCCAAAATTAACCAACTGCAACTTACTAAATGCAACAGTAATACATAATAGTCAATATCTACTTTACATCGTTGTGTCGTTAAAAATCTGTGATGTCTGGCTATCTTTAATACGCGGTTGCATTTGTTTTTTTTTTTACCAGTAAAAAAGGTAAATATACCTTCCATATATGATACTGCACCTTTTCTACTCCAAAATTAACAAACTGTAACTAACTAAATGCAACAATAATACGTATAAAATGTAATGATCGATATATGTACTTTCCATCGTGTTTTATCTGCGAAAATTGATTAACTAACACTCAAATAACACTAATTCTCTGGGAAACTTTATTATTAATACGATAACTAAAAAGTCACGTTTAATAACAATAAATTGCTGCGAAATATTGTTACGAGAATTCGTCAGTTGTTTTTTAAATTTGCTCTAGGGTTAATTGAGTGATTGGTCGACTGAGGTGGGCTTTTTTTGATTTTACACCAAAATTTTCCGCCGCAATTTCTGGCAAACAGAAACATCGGCACATTGTGATGGATTAACGTTTTTCATCGCTGCATTTAGAAAGTAGCATATGCCCAATTGCAAATTCTCAGAATTTCGTCCTGGTAACCGAAAACTGGCTGAAATGATTGCTTTATCTCTGCGAAAAATTCGGTTTTTCTTTCATCCCCTCGCCTCCCGTTTTTATTTTTATAATATATCAGAATAGTAAAATTAAAATCATTTCTACTTAAACAAGCATTTGTGAAAGTAAGTATGTCTGAGGATGCCTCTGAAAGAGTCTAAACAAGTGTCTCAGTTTGTAGCACAATACGTGAAATAATCTAGGTTATTTAATATTAACCCTTTGATGAGTATCGCCGTACCCGTACGGTGTGGAGAAGCTTGTCATCTATTATCTATTGTCATTCTCATAATTTTTATTGAATTATTGTTATTTCTTCAGATATGGATACTAGACTTATCCACCAGTGTCTTTTGGCCGCCACATTATTTTACACGTACTTTTGTATATTTCTTTCATTGTTTAGTAACTCCGAAGACTCGGCGTAACTGAATACGGATAGTTCAACCAAGACCGGGATTTTAGACTGTCCCGGAAGGTTGAAATTTGACATTGAATGTAATTGAAAAAATGGTTTCATTTAAAAGTGCATATAATACGTCGACACAAACAAATGTTACAAAGTTTGAGGTTTTCTGGAAGCCGTAAACATCAAACGAGCAATGGTCGTAATCAATTGCCTCGCATGTTTATGGGCGTTCGCTCTAATTAAGCGTGTCAATTTTTTTTTATAATTTCTGTTCTTTCGACACGAGTGGAGTGATTCACATTTTTATTAATTATCTACAGCCAAAAGGTTAAGTATCATCGTAAAAGTGAAGTAACCTCAGTTCAAACTAGTTGGCTCACTTCACCTCTCAAAAGCTCATATAATATGTGTTTTTGATTGTCAATTAGTTTTTCGATTTTTTGATTTTTTTTTCGACATGATTTATGGATTGAAAGCATTATGGCCAATGTTCCCTCTAAGCTGCGTGCAGCAGTTGGGAAGCCCCCACGCACTCATTTCGGGTTGGCGCGCACTACAAGACAGTTGTTCAATTGATATTTGATTGGTCCGCGCAGCTAACCTCTTGTCTTAGAGGGAGCGTTTATTATGCCTATGCATTTTTCTCTTCTTCTGGGGCTGAGTTAATAATCCTGAAATTCTCATGGCTATTGACTTACATGCTTCCAATTTATTCTTACGTGGGCGAAACTATAACCAAAAAAAATTGTTCCTCGGATGAGTCGCCAGTTGCAAGGGTTGTTCGAATGATCGTATCATCGCCTAGAGAAGTGGACATTTTCAGTAACAGTATTCGTGGACTGTTTGTTAGGTTTTACTTTTTATTATTAAGTATATTTTGATGTGTTATGTACTGCTTTTTATTTTGATTTTATTTGCCAAGTGCTCTGCGAATTGGCATCGGCTGTAATGCCATGTCTGTTGTATTCGTTACTTAATTTGTGACATTGTTCGTTATTAGATATGCGAGGAAGACGGTCTGACGCTGATGGTGTGCGGCAAGTGCATGGAGGACGCGGAGGGGGCTTACGACTTCAAGATACGCTGCGAGACGTCTGACGCAGTGCTCAGGACCAAAGCCGAGGTAACCATAAGCCAACACCTGAAACGAATCTTGTAATAGTACTGACCCGATGTGATGTGCTAGTTTAGCTAAACTTTTTAGCGTTTTTTAACGTCTCGTGCTCGGATTTATTGATGAATTTATAATTTTACTGTCTTAGAAGGTGACCTAAAAAATCCCATTTGAAGTCTGGTATAAATTCTGTTGGCATTTATGAATTACCACAAAGTTTTCGTTGGAGAGGTAAAAAATTGAAGTAGCTTGTTATAAAGGTGAAAAAATCTATGGAGAAAACCATAAACTAAAATGTCAATGAATGTTTCCTCATCACATCCGAGATCTCGCTATTTCCGTGATCGCAATAACCGAGTTCGACTGTATGTATGTTGCAGAGTATCGCCTTGGCCGCGCCCAAAGCCGAAGACGAATCTAAAGTCTTTGAAGATTTCCGAGTGAAAGAGGAGCTCGAGGACGTCAAGTATGATCCCTACGTCAACGATGACGACGGCTTCGATCCGATGGACACCCTCTGTCTGAAGGAGAGTCTCGGCTTGCGAGACGATGATCTATTGTACATCAGAAGAGACGGCAGTAAAAAGAGTAAACGAAGTAAATCAGAGAGGAAGAGCGAGAGGCGGCAGAAGAGGGAGAGGAGTAGAGGAGTTCGGGTGAAGAACAAAAAGGTCAGACTGAAATTCGGCGCCGAGTTGGACGACGCGCCCAAGAACGCGGAGAAATTGTGAGTATGACGGTAGTGCCTCTTGTTTTGTATCTTGTAAACGAGCAACTTTTTACAGCAATGTGCTGATGGTCGTGTGTGGCCGTATGTGGCCCGGCAACGCCCAGTACTATTGCTGTACGCTGCCACTTGTTGCCTCCCCGATTGACCATGCTCAGCTGCGGTTTAGATCAACGATATTTTGAATATCGAAAATATGGCAATATTGCTGGTGTATATATATTTTTTCTTTTCCTTTGTCTAGAACAGGAGTGGGGAACCTTTTCATTTCAAAAAGCCACATTCATTTAGCTGGATCAACATTAGGCCGCAGTAAAGAAAACGTTGACACTGCCCCCCTTTTTTTTTTCGACTCTCGCATTGACCATGCTCAATGACAGCTTAGATCTGTGGTGGGGAACCTGCGGCCTTGATTTGATCGGCCAATTATGTTAGTTAAAAAAATAAAGCTTCGCTTATCATTTGGGCAAATCTGTAAATTCTTGGGATTTTGAATTTCAAAATTGACTCGTTGACTGTAGGCTCACACCCCTCAAAATCACATTCGACAATGTTCTCTGACCAAAACTTCTTCCGAGCGGAAGTGAGGGTCCTCTCGGTGACCCCTTCCCACGCCTTGTCAATCGTCTTGAGGCAAGCAACGATATTAAAGTGATCTTTCCGAAACCCTGCGTCACCCGTTGTGCGAAATGTCGCTCGTTAAGGGAGCGTTGTTTTCTCAAAACGTTATTTCGATCGTGAAATCGGCGACGACCTCGATTAAAAATCCCCATTCGACGCGCTCAACACAAATTTAAACGAAAGATTAACGAGTCGGTCACGCAATCATGGATATTGGAGCTGTTAACACACTGGCTTTGTTAACACTGTAATCGGGCAGTCCAAACAATAGCCTGTAGCGGGTGTTTTTTTTTAGTGATTAGTGCAATATTATATTACTATCTTAAAATCAACACAACTTCTTAACCAAACAATATTTTCGGCTGAAATTTTCAAAGAAATCATATGTTAACTATCTGATAAGTTTTAATTACAAAAAATCAGCTGTCCATTTTGAGTTATCGCATGTTTTGTCAATTACGACTAGAAGATTTGTAAAGAAGAATAAATTCACTTGTATAAAAAACTATGAAAACTAATTTAATGACTGCACCAGAGTAACTGTTACATTTTGTGTTGGTTCGGCTAGAATTTTATATAACATCGTGTCTAACAACCCGCAGAACGTACTCGTGTGATTTCTGCAAGGCCATCTTCCGCAGCGCCCACGTTCACCGCAAGCACCTCAAACGCGTCCACGGTATGGCGTTTGTCCTGCCGACGGTGGTCGCCGCCGAAGACGGGGAAATCGACATCGCAGAAAAGGCGGCGGAGGACGAAGACGACGACGATGGGAGGGGCAAAGGCGACAAGGAGTACAGATGCGAATGTTGCGAGTTCAAGACCGCCATGTTCAGCGTCCTGAAGCGTCACACGCTGGAGCACACCGGCAGGAAGCCGATATTCTGCGACGAGTGCAACTACAGGTATGTTGAAATGTGTGCATCGCTCGTGATATAATTTGATATCTCGTATCCCACACAAAACACCGTCACGGTGGAAAAAAACACACGATCTAGCAAAAATTTTGCACTACAAGAATGATTTTGTCCGCTTGTCTCGCCTTACGAATGATTGCTATATATATCTTAATGATTGAATTGGCATTTACTTGGTGGAACGTCATTAAAATAGGGTAAAAATAGCGGCATATTTAGTTCTACAGTTTTTATATTATTAGTTGATAGCTATTTCGGCTTTCACCATCGTCAGAACTATCATTATTCCCATATAAATTATTCAAAAAGCAATTTAAAAAAAACTTTATTTATCTATTCTAAAAAAAAGTCAAAATGGCCGCAAGTTCTCCACCACTCGTTTCTCATTCGGCTATCACTGGGAAAATATCGGTTATGCGAGCCATAGCCGAGTTTGGGGGGGGCATTGTTACCCTAAATACAATAAACCTTTTATTATTCATTTTATTTTTTTAACACCATGCAGTGACGTAACTTTCTTAAACTGTGATGGGGCTAAAATAAAATAAGCCTCCGACTCGAGAACCTATCAACTGGTCCCACGTGTAATGGGGCCACAGGCTCAAAAAGGTTGAGAAACTGTGATCCAGGGATGGGACGGTCCTGGACTCGGATGTCCCGCTTGTGACTGTCTGTACTAGGATTCGACTAAGCGGACAATACGTCTGTATCGGATGTCAAAGAGCATTGACAATTCGGCTACAGGTCTGGCATTCTGTCTTGGAATCGGCCCGTTCTCTAGGGCAAAAGATCTCTTGCCAGTCTGTTTTGCAGCGTCGTCTTTCGTTTGCAGGTGCGTGGACGTGGGCTCGCTGGTGAAGCACAAGCGAAAGCACTCTGGGGAGAAGCCGTACGCCTGCGACAAGTGCGTGTACCGCGCCAACACGCCCTACTCGCTCAAGACGCACATGGCCACGCACAGTTCGCTCAAGCCGTACGCATGCAAGCTGTGCAGCTTCACCTGTAAACTCTCCAGCAGGTCAGTGAGTGAACACGCCGAGCCTACGATAACTATATTGATATTAAACTGCCTAACGACTGCACGTTTTTTTTTATAGAATTTTGCCTGGCGGCCGGGCAATTTTGTGAAAAATTCGCAAAAATTGTAATTTTACTAAATTCACTTTAATTTGTTAACCAATTGAGATATCTTTAGCAAATTTAATTTTCTTAGCTTCCAGATACTTCGCCTATACGCATATATGAGTCCGCCGGCTAGCAACCTTTGTTTTTCAAAGACTCGTATACGCGTCTGCGGTCTTTAAGCTGTTAAAATGACATTTGGGGTACCGTATGTCGGAGCTTATTAATGGCATCATGTGTACACTAGAACAGTTGTCTAATCGCTTTTGCTACGTCCTCTTATAGAATTGGAAGGGTGAGAGGGAATTTTTAGACATCACAAACACGAGTGCCTTTGAACTGACATCGATAGATCGATTGAAAAAATGCGTACTGGGATTTGAACCCGTTAATTTCTTCAAACTGTGTCAGGAATTACGGCAGTGATTTGTGAACTATTTTGATCGGGCGTGGGGAACCTTTCTTTCTCTAAAGGCCGCATTCATTTTATGCGACATAAGACACAGTAATCGCTGACTGGGAAATCTTTGACCGGAAACAGGAATCTGCGGTCAGAATATGTCAGGAATTTACGAATTTACAGAATTGGCCAGAAAGCCGCACCACAGTAGCAAAAAGGCCGCAGGTTCTCCACGCCTGATTTAAGTGTTAAATTTGTTTTTTTTTTTTTGTTATAGTAAATATAGAGTACGGAATTGCCAGACTGATCAAGATTTCGGGATCCCTGATCCTGGGATCGGAGACCTTGGTAGAGATCAGGGTTTCTCAACGGGGGGCCACGGGCAAACTTTCCGAAATCAGTAAATTGTGTTGTAGAAATTGTAATGTCAGAGAAGCGCTTAAAAAAGGCTCTAATGGCGTTCATTTTGAGAAACCTGTAAATTTCTAGGATTATGGATCCGAAATTCCCGGAAGAACCTTAACAAAATATGTCTCGCGGTGTCCATTTTGGGAAATTTGCAAATTCCTGGGATTTTGGATTTGAAATTGGGGGCACTCGAAAGGCCACGGGCCCTAAAAGGTTGAGAAACACTGGTTTAGATGTCTACTAGTTAAATTTCTTCAGTCCTGCGTTTGAATTGAAAGCGCATTGAGAGTGAATAATGTGTTTTTTTTTTCCAATCTTAGTCTTATCCAACACGTGGCGAGAAAGCACGAGCGGCGGAAGGACCACGCCTGCCCCACGTGCGGCAAGAGATTCTTCAGCGTGTCCCACATGCGTATACACCAGCGCGTGCACTCCGGTGAGAAACCGCACGTCTGCGACAAGTGCGGCACCGCCTTCTCCCAGGTCTGTTATTTTCACTTTTATTTATCGAGATCAGGACGGGGTCAACAACTGATATAATTCATTTCTTAATATAATGCCTTTCTGACGAGTGTAGACAATGAACACACTAAAAGTTACAAATAAAAGTGGTATGTGACCTCGTAGTTTCTTTTCGTTAGAAATCAAATCTGGAGAAGCACGCTGCGCTCATGCACGCTGCTGAGGGAGACACGTCTGCCAAGCGGCGGTTCGCGTGCGAGCACTGCAGCTACAGGGCTAACACGCTCTACACGCTGCGCAACCACACCCTCAAGCACTCCGGAGAAAAGCCTTCCGTCTGCGATCTCTGCGACTACAAGTGCATCTCGATCAGCGCCCTCAAGATACACAAGTAAGAACCGACTTATGATCCAACCTTGATCCGCCTGGGCGGGGGAAAGGTTCACGTATTCCAATATGTCAGATTGCACGATGCGGATTGAAGGGCGAATTTTTTTTCTACGAGGACTTACTCAGTCGCTCAACCTCTCTTTTCGAAAAGATTTGTAAGGATTGAAGAATAAGGCTAGGACAGGACTAGTGGTTAACTAATCGCTCTCGCTATGCCCAGTTATGAAGCTCTTTGGCTCCTCGAGCAAAGGGTAGATTTTCCATTAAATTTCGATTTTTCGTATTTTTAAAAAAATTCCTGGCGACAAGCAACTTTTTATTTATTATGTCCGCTCCCAATTTCAACAGAAGTTTTTTTTTTCTACAAGGACTGGTTGTCACTCAGTCACTCAACCTTTCTATTTCCGAAAAGATTAGTGGGGATAAAAGGATAGGACAGGACTAAGTAATCGCTCTCGCTACGCCCAGTTATTTAAGGATCGGAAAAGGTGACAACTTAAACACAATTAAAACCAAATGTCATTTGGTGAGCATTCTACTCATTTGGTGAGCATTCTACCAGTGCTGCTTGACGGTATCGAATCGTAGCACTTTACAAAGACTCCTGTACACTGTGTGCTGACCTTCGAGAAGAGATGCTTGCGTTGGATATTGCGATTTATGCGTTTCGATTCCGCCGAGTACATCTTATGGATAATACCTGACGGACGTCCAGGACGCCTGGATCCCACCGGTCGATACGTTCCCTGATCTCCTAATTCCATCACCCCAAAGCATCGATTCTCAGAACTCAGTTTACGATATTTTTTTTCGTCAGGTGCCATGATTCGCTTTCGTAAAGTATTACTTTTTTGTAGCTGTAGTTAGAGAACAAATGGCATTTGGCTTACATTATGTACAGCTGTGTTTCGGACAGTCCACATTGAGTAAAATGCTGTCTTCCGGGATATGTTCGCAGAGTCGTCTGAAACTGCCGACCCTCTCGCTGGGCGGGGTCGCACCCGAGTATGACGTAAATCGTATTATATGTTATCGTCTTGTGTCACAGGCAGAGGCACGTCGGGGACGCGAGGCACGCCTGCGACACGTGCCCGTACCGGTGCTACACCCTTGGGAGACTCAAGGCCCACAAGCGACGGCACACCGGCGAGAGACCGTACCCCTGCACCAAGTGTGATTATCGGTGAGCGACGCCCTTCATTGAGTACTTAAATGATTTAGTATGATTTTTCGCATACGGGGAGACGCCCGATTTCCAGATTTCACAAATGGCTTAAAGACAGTTTTCTTAATGCATATTTAATGCTCACTAAGATTGCATTGGAGGTCATTTCTGGCGTCCATACCTTTGAGCAACCCTCTCTTTTTCAGAGAGTAGTCATAAGGCTAGGACGGGACTAGTGGTTAACTAATCGCTCTCGCTACTCGTCTATTTTTAGACATCTCAAACATCTATGCTTTCAAACGGAAATGGCAGTATGTCAATATAAGTTATTTCTACGAGAACTGTTTTTTATTCGGTTACATCCTCTCTTTCCCTAAGAGAAGTTGGGATAGTAGGATAAAGCTAGGATAGGACTAGTGGTTAACTAATCGCTCTCGCTACACTGAGTATTTTCATACATTTCAAACACCCATGCTTTCAAAAAGAAATGGCAGTATTTCAACATGAGTTTTTTCAACGAAAACCGGTTGTTACTCAGTTCCAGTTACAACAGAGAAAAGTTGGGATCGATTACATTGTGCTGAAATTTCCGTTGTCTTTTCAAGGGCCAAGACTAACTGCAGCCTGCGCAATCACATGGCGTCCCACAAGAACGAGCAGCCCTACGCCTGCAAGAACTGCCCGTACCGAGCCAACTACAAGTCAAACCTGGTGAAGCACGAGCAGAAACTGTGTGGCAAGATGGGGAAGCAAAGGTAATTGCAAATTCGTGACGACTTGCGCAACTGCTGTGCAATAGTTGTTCAGCAAAGGTAGTACAATTTTGTGAACACTTGTGCAACTGTTGTGCAATAGTTGTGTGTACAGTGTCCGTCCATCGATGATCCAATTCTAATGTCCCTCCTCGGTCTCCTGACAGAGCAACCTTTTACAGAAAGGGGGCTGGGGGCAGACGAGGTCGACCCCTTTGAATAAGGACCGGAAGAAACTAGGGTATCCAATCCCGGACACTTTTTGTGAGCCCGGAATTTTGGGATTGACTGTTAGTCGGTGATTTTGAAATTTCTGGAATTTACGAATATCCCAAAATTACCAGCGCGAGAGCTGTTTGTTAGCTCTTCCCAGAAATTTAAGAATCAAAAATCACAGGAATTTACGAATTTTCCCTTGTATTACACAGCAGCGCTTAGCACTTTAAAACGATTGCCAGGAGTGTCATGGGAACAATAAATAAAGTCGAAAGCTTCTATGATACCGTAAAAAATACCAAAGTATTTAGCTTTACAAAAAAAAATTGTTCGAGCTAAACACTTTGCTATTTTCTACCGTATTGCAATGGAGTTCTACCAAGTAAATACCAATTCAATCAACAAGCTTCCATGAGTTGAGATGTACTGAATCACTATATCCTCCAATGTTCACCTTAAGTATAAATCCACTCCGTCTCCGTATGACGCCGCAAATTTAGTAAACGCCAAGTCTTACTTGATTAATCGCTCCCGTTCATCACTCGTGGATTGTATCAAAATGAAAAAAATAATCACGTTTGATTCTTTTTTCAGTGCCGCAGCTGCTGCGAAAGCCGCCGGCGGCAACAGCACTAGAGACAAGATGGCCGTTTTCGATTCTACGCCGGGCGCCGATTTCAAAGCATCATCCATAGACAACAGCGTCAAAGAGGATCGAGGAAACGACGGCAAAGAACAGCAATAAGTGTTTTTTTAATGATACCTGGTGTATAGTTTTTTTACTACCAGTGGTTCACAAACTTTTTCATCATAGTAATTGTATTGTTTGATATGTTTGGTTGCTAATATTTAGTACGATTTAAGAAAATGTTTTATAATTTAGAACATCGGCTGAAGGTGCCTGATGGAAATTCAGTATCAAATTTGAACTATTTTGATTCTGCACTCTTCCTTAAGTTTTGTCGATAACGACCCGTTTGTATGTATATAAGCGATACAAACGGTTAGCTGCTTGTCGGTTACAAGTGCATTAGTGCACTTGAAGAAACCCGAAGACGCCTAAAGGTGAAACCCGGGTCGTTATCGACAAAACCGTTATGGATGAGTATAGAATCAAATAATTCAATATGTATATTGATATTATTTAAAACTCAAAAAAAATAATATCTTACTTTGTGAACCCCTGCTTTAAACCATGTCCGCTCCCAATGCGGGTGCCTAACGTAGAATTTCAACAGTAATTGTTTTCCGAAAATTGGTCATATGTCCTCTCATATGCTTTGGTTCTGATGATAGAAATATTAGTCTCAGAAAGTACTATTCAAGTTCAAGGGATTTTTGATAACGCAAAAGTCTACGTCATTGAACGCAATTTCATGGAAATTGTTTACTAGGAATCTCCAATCGGCAAATTACTGAATGAGACAATTTACGTACCCGACGTGCAGTCGTTCACACCTGCGTAAGGCTATCCTCTTGACATAGCCGGATATTATATATCTACAGGTTTATTTTTAACGGAAAAAAGGTTGCATGGTAATTTAGAAAACAATTACGGCTAGCTCGAACAAAAAGGAATCGAGCAAAGAATTATTACTGTACATACAATTTACACAGTATCAAACAAAATAACGATGGTTCAATTATCAATAGTAACAATCTTTCTCTTGGCTTCCGCCTTGATAACAATGATTGGCAGTCTCCAATGGTTAACAAATAAAATACAAATTTAAGTTAATTCGTAGGCGACGACTGCAATCGCTTCGGTTATAGCAATATTGACATTAAGTGATGAAATAATGTTATCATACTTGCTCTTATAATTACTCCTTCATTGATATGAGGATAATTAACGGATAAGACGTGTCCACTGTCTGCCCTTCAAAGTTCATATCCTCCCTAAGAGCACAGGAAAACAAAACATACATGACTAATAATATTGAATAAATGGTCATGGTTAGTACCTCCACCCAAGTCATTTTTTAGTTCTACGGTTAAGTTTGCACTATGGTTCCGCAGGGATCCTCCACCCGGAATATGGCGCCGGTACAACCCGTCGGCGGAGATTCCTCATCTTTCCACTCCGGGTGGCCCGGCAGCATCCAGCTGCCAAAACGCCTCTCTCGGCGAGGACTCACGACACTCGTTTGCGCAGATTCCTTAGAATCCAACGCTCCCCTCACAAGGGCCCCTTCCATAGCGCAGCTTCTATGCTATATTAATCCTAACGTGTTTAATACTTGTCTGGACGGCGGCAAGGCCCAAAATTGAGGGGACAACGTTTGTCATACCTGGCCCTCTCGTCCCGGCTCCCGACCTTGTGATGGTGTGCCCTCGCTGACGAACGAGTGTGGTTACTATTGTTGGTTTCTGGCGATCCGCAGAGAAACTGGAGGGTCAAGTGCATATTCGCACACTTGACCGGTCGTGGCTTTAAACGACCCGTAGGCATTACTAAAAGACACCGGGACTAATCGACTGAATACCCATTCATTCGCGTCAATGTCGCCTTGCCGTCGTCCTGGACAATAAACCCACCTGTCGTCCTATGCTAACTTAACCAGTGTACAGGCGTCGGTCCCCTCACGCTGGCGCTGTCCTAAACCGAATACCTTGGCCCCGACGCCCTTACTCTGGCTTGCAACGAGGCGGAGCGACAGCTTTCCCATGTCCCAATTACCAGTTACTGCTACCGCCCGTTGCAGCCGTTGACTAACCTCTAATTGGAGGCTAACGTGAGTGGCAGCTCCATTGGTGCCTCCCGTGTCCACATTCCTAACCTAGATAAATTAATAAAGCAGAAGGAGAAGAACAAGCATGCGCCCATTGTGGCACCATTTGGAGGGAGACAGGTGCTAATATAGTACCAGCATACTATTAAAACAAAACTGTAGCAAAGGATACAAAATGTTGTCCGCAGCGTTAAGCTCTTCTCTACGAAGTTTGCTACAGAGCCTCTACGGGGCTTGAATCGCTACGGATTGCTAGGAAATTGGTTTCCCCTGCTACAACGAGACTCATTTCAACGAAATTACAAAAAGAAGAAAATTATTCCTCAAGAAAATAATATAGAAATGGTTACTAAAGAATTTGCAAACCCGAGCCAGCAACATAATCAAGCGAAGCGAAATTATTTTTACCGCAGTCTGGGAAATATTTGCAAAACAAAAAAAAAGATTTATTCTCGAGTCGGAAGTGAGCTCAGTGTACAAGAAGATAAAAAAAAAAGTTTTTTTTTTATCGAAGATCGGAACTAAATGAATTTACAAAAGCTAAAGATAATTTTGCCGAACGACATCATTAAAAAAGAAATTATTAGGTAATTTGGACTTTCTATTCCCGTTTTTATCAATATCGCACGTCGTCGCATCAGATAACGTATTTAAATTGCAAGAGACTATATTCATAAAATTACTGCGGGAAAGATTATATTTGCAGGTTTAATAACAGTTAAAGTTTGACTACTCGTTCCGAAGTATTTATAATGGCCCTTCTAATACAGCGCATAACGTCAATAGTTCGTCAGTTCAAGTTCATCCGTGCACTTGAACGCCTGAAGATGCCGAAAGGCGAAACCCGGGTCGTAAGTGACAAAATCTGTGGGAGTGTACATAATTTGAACGATTCAAAAGTCAATAGTTCGGTCGAGTGCGTTGTCACCGGCGGTGCTTAACAGTTTTAACAATGGCATTTATTCCCTGCGAGTATTACATTCAACGCACAATTCACGTAGTAAAACAAATACAATTAGATTAGAAACATAAGTACGACGTTGAGACTTATCATAAAAAAAAATTCGTCTACCTTGTTACTGGAAATTATCATAATTCAATTATTACTTTAGTTATCTGAATGTGCGGGGGTTTCGCAAACAAGTGTGCACCACGCAACAATTTTCGAGTACCTGTTTTGTCATTTATGTAGGCAACAAAAAAAGGTTGTTCTTCACTCTCGTTAACTCACTTTGGTACGATCGGCATTTTATGATTCTAAATTATTGCAATGAAAGTTTTGCTGACTATTTGCACCGGCCTCCCTTGCCTTTATCCTCGTTTCAACATTACAAAGAACTTGACGGGATTCCGTCTTGCACAAAACCACATAGAGAAAACAATCAGAGCTACTTAGCTCTACCGCTGTGTCCTGTCATCGTCAGGATTTCCTGGACAGCGTAAAGGGGTTTCGAGTAGACCTGTACGTGACTCTCTGCTCCTTTCCACTCCGTTTTTACCACCGGCTTCCTTGACGGCAGTCCCTTCGGCTGCTACTTAGCTTTGCCGTGGCTTCCTTGTCATCTTCAGGACTTCCTGGGCAGAGTAAATGGATTTTTGCGGAGCCTGTCCGTGGCTCTACGTTCCTTTCCCCTCCGTTGTCACCACCTGCTCCTTTGACTGTGTCGATGTTTGCGAGTGTACTAATTCGCACCAGTGGGCTTGTAGCAACGTCATATCCGTTGGATCCGATGTTGCAATATGAAACAGATAATTATTGTGCGTCAGTCTTATTTATACTTTTTAAGTGGACGTTAATATCCTTTTTTTTTTTAAAAAACTTAATTTTTAATTTTTACCTGGTCTGCGGGGTTGTTTGTTTTTGCAATTTGTGCGTTTGTGATGCAATTATAACACTTTTTAATTAAGTTTGCGGGGTGTCTTCTTGGACATTCGTTGAACTTGTGCTTCTCAGCGCAGTTTTTGCACCTATTAACCGTTGCAGTGCAGTATTCTGTGGTATGCCCCGAACCCTAAAATTCATTAATCAGGGATCAATGGCCCTTAGATTTTCGTAGGACTCGTTGCAATTCCAGGCTCAAACGGAACAACCATGTTTAAAATTTGAATTCATGGTATCGCCCCGTCCTCTGCTCACGCTTCCGGGAAATTGCTTTCCTGTAAGATAATGCTAAATTGACTACATATAATCACTTACAATATGCCCTCAGTGCCGACAGTTTTGGAATTGTTGTGGTCATTGTCATCGCTGAAGAACGTGCCCTCGATAATGATGTGCGTCTGCTGATCATTAACCTCCTTCGGCCTCCGATTTCCTACCGATATAAATTAAGTATAATTGCAAAGAAAGGCGCGCCTCTTCTTCTTCATTCAAGAAGGGATAATTAAAGCGAGCCGATGCCAGCTTCTGAGATGTCCTCGGAGATGAATTTCCATCGCGTTTGAAATTTTTGAGTATTTCATGTTCTTGATGTTCCTTAGATAAATGACTTCTCCAAGTCACTGTCGATGGTGTTTTTGTTATTGAACATGTGCGTCGGATTGTTGGCAACTTTGCCGGCGTGGCTTCCAACGTTATACGTGATTTGAGCCCTTTGGCGGGAACGAAAACGATGTCTGGGTGAAAAAAATCACTGTTTATTCAGGCGCCGATTTTTATCTTTAAAATGTTGGATGACTGCAAACATCGAATTTTGCTTAAAATTACTTTTTATAATGAAAATCACTGCTTTGGCATATTGCGTATTGCTTAAAACACACTTTTAGATGGATTTTCTCGGGTGTTTCTGTCGGTAAACCCAAAATCAGGTAAAACAACCCTGTGCCTCACACATTTTGTAAAAGTATATCTATGAAAATAATGCATCAAACTCAAATGAAACTTTGCCAATGTTCCCTTCTGCGGAGAGACTTGCATGGCATGAAATTGCTGGAGTCTGTCTTTGCCTGTCGAAACGGTCTTGTGTTCTTTCCTGGTTTTCAAATCCGGTGCAGTGTTTTCACGTCTCAGTGCTAAAGATTTGCCAGGAAGTTTCTTCAAATTTCTTCATCGTGTATTCTCAACGTTTTGCGTATGTAATTCACTATCGTTTTGGATCCATAAACGAATGCGTGTATATTCCGTCCTTAATACGTGGAATATTTCCGTACGCTGCCCAGCCGTTCGAAATAATATGTGTACCAGGCAGTGTATGTTGGAAGTATTTCTTCTTTGGTGTTTGTATTGGCAGCGCTGACGCGGTGGCCGTATTGGATTAGTATCATAATCATCCGTGTGTATTGAGTACGTAAATTCATGGAACGCGTCCCCACTTTTTGTCTGGCAGTACAGGTTTGAGTTTTTTCTTTTTTAGATTTTCGTACTGGCAGCACTGACACGGCAGCCATATTGGATTAGATGTCGAATAGAATGAATGTCATAGAACACGGCTTAATGGAGTATCGGCAACAGTAGGCAGCTGAGTAATCGTTATTGGCGTATTTTATTCTTACAGTTGTCCGAGCTGACATCCATTTCTAGAAGTTTGTTTTGTTTAATCCGGCTGCCATCTCGTCGCATATAGGATGACAATAATCACCAAGACGGTGGAGGGCTTCGTCCCTTAAATGTCGGAGTCCTACAATCGTAGCTTGCAATAGTCCGAATGAGTGTCTTTGGTTATTCGGAAACTATGCAAACTTGAAGACACCCTTCCATTGCGTACCTTTTATCCCGCCGGCTAAAAACTGGATGGGTATTCACTTACAAATAAAAAGGTGTGTCCGCTTCGTCTATTTTGCATGTTGTAAGATGGTTGCAATTGCTACCAATTAACGCAATTATATTGCCAAATTGATGCAACGTAATCTGGGTGTGCTTGGATATCTCGAGTGGGTTAAATAGATGAATTGGATGAATGGTTGACAATTAATTGAACAGTTAATCTAAACCTGAGGCACTGTAGTAAGCGTTGACAGTCCATTGTCAAATCTGCTACCCCCACTGTTTGCGGATACGCTGACCATATCCGCTCCCTAGTCGGAGCATATGGCCACCACATGATTCCTCCGAGATTCTCTGTCCCCCGCCAGTCTTCTTGCTTCCTCCCATGTCATTCCGGCGTCCCATAGCTCCGCCGAGTACATCGACTGTTTACTGGATTCCGTGTACTCAACTGGATCAGGCATAGGATCACCGTCCTCTTCGAACTCTTGGTCTCGATAGAATAATTGTTCCGCATTGGTCCATCTCCTGATCTGAATTCCAACAGTTAAACTAAGCGGTGCTCTTGAGGCCTGCTTTACCTCAAACTCTGGTATGGGAATCTTGCTCTCTGCATCATCCACTCTTCTGTTCATCGTCTGAATCAACATCCTGATGAGAAGTAGGCGTCTCGTATTGGAAGTTCTCTGTCGAATGTTGTTATCGTTAGATGAATTGAATTCAATTGGATGCACCAATTTATTTTTTCCCCTAGCTCGAGATGGAGTCGAGCTCCCAATGTCCCAGACGTTATTGGAGCTCGAAGTTCTCGTAGAAGTTACATTCCTGCCACCGAAAGACGGGCGGGTCCGAGAATGGGAGAGAGGGGATCCGAGGGGGCTTATAAGCAGTAGAACTCTACTTGGATGTGCGTGTTGTTGCATATCGTTGAGTAGTGCTTTAATGGTCGTATTTGCGTGCTTTGATTGCAACGTGTTTGCCCGAGTGTTGAATCCGAGCTTGCGATCTAACGTTACCCATGGGTATGAAACCGAGTCATTCCATGGACTCTGTGTCGTGCATCCGAATGCTTTTAATGTCTCTGCGGTGTTTATTAGGTTTGCGATTGAAGCAAAATCTCTGTACTTTTTCCGGGTGTAACTTGTTATGCCAGCTTAAAAGGTGATGGAAATTTACTGTAGAAAAGGCGTCGATATTATTCTCGTCTTTCCTCTGAAGGAACACCGTATATCATTTTTTGTGATATATTAATTGTACTCTGAAAAACGGCTGGCATACTCGTAAATTGACCTCATTGGCTATAATTTTACCGTATCCGTGGGGCCGGAGCCAAGAGTGGTCGGGGGTAAGTAAGATGTGTACTGGCCACCTATATTTCCCTCCCCACATACCATATCCTTGCACGTACACACACATGCGCATACATTATCATTTTCATGCGAACTGCTTCTGGCCTAAAACGATTCTTAGTTTCTTTCATGGTTTCAAAGATAACAGATCATTGGGTTATTTATAATGTTTTCCTATCTTGCTGTGAAACTTTTGAGATATTTCACAAACAAGCTCGCTGAAGGAACGGAGGTTACTCCCATCCATTTTCCGATAGCTGCTCGGACATGTCGAAGGAATCTTCATTCGACGGATATCTTTCTGCGTTGTCTTCTGCAGTGCCTGGTCTGAGATTGATATCCATTATTTCTTTTGGCGAAGAAACTTTCATCAAAATGGCGTTGATTGTTGTAAAAGAAAATATTCCACTGAAGGAACGGAGGCGTCTCCCGGATCCATTTCTTGATAGCTTTTTGGGCGTGTCGAAGGAATCTTCTTTCGGCGGGTGTCTTTCTGCGCTGTCTTCCGCAGCGCCTGGTCTGAGATTGATGTCCATTATTTCTTCTGGCGGCGAATCTTTCAGATAAATGATATATCAACGAAACAATTGTTTTTCTCCTACGTCCAGTCGGAGAATCACAGCCTCTCGATTAATGATTCTTCCCATGCAAGGCAAGGCTACTATTAACTTACAACTATCAGGTTTATATTTTGTAGGTATAGGAACACAGCCCAATGTTGGGATTCCCTCAGTTGTCAACCGCCGTCAATAAATTAGCCGTGAAGGGTATACTCGTCATCCGGTAAGTACTGCACAGTGACGGGTTTGGATGAACTATTGTTTCCGTCTCCTCGGGTCAGGAAGGCGCTCCCAAATACTCGATAATAAACAAAACGAATTCCTAAACACAAATTCGTCCAAATAGAACGCGAATCAACTAAACATTCTCAACGGTCCGGGTATGCAATTCACCATCGCTTGGATCCACAAAGTTGTCGTGGTGAGCCGCAAACGAATGCGTGTATATTCCATCCTCGATATGTGGAATATTTCCGTACGCTGCCCAGATGCTGGTGCCAGGCGGTGTGTGTCTAAGTCTTTGACAACCAACTAACAACATCTATGTTAACAAGTAAACAGTTATGGTATTAGTCATTTTCTAAGCAAAGTTTAGCAATAATAATATCAAATAATCTCTCGTTTAAAGCATTTCTTCTAATTTTATCAACTGCTCTAATAACATAATCTAGTAAGTTATGCAAGCGTTAACTAAGATTTTTGGCGACTAAATGGTGTCGATAGCTATGCCAAAAAGCCTCTGTGTCGCCCTACCATTGCTGGATCACCATCAGTAGCAACGGAGAGGATTCTTACCCAGGGGTATAGCTATTACACCGAAAAATCTTTTAAATTCATTAAATATTGTTTCGCCTTTTGTATCGGTTTCTAAACATTTGGCTAACGATAATTCTTGGGAATTCTTTTAAAAATCTCGCATAAGATCTGAGTACAGCCTCATTTCCTGGCAAAGTTGACTGATGACCATCTATAGTATAGATGTGGCATTCCACGACAGCGGAATCCATCAGGTCAGTAGACGAGACTAGCTGATTTCAGGCTTTCCCGTGGCATCCTCGGCACGTGTCTAAGCCAGCTCCATCGTCACTTTTTTTACTTTGGACGCAGTTGACGGCTGCTTACTCTGTTCCCTTATCTCCGTGTTTCTGGTAATGTCGAACCACCGCACTCCCAATGTTTGGCGCAGGCATCTGTTTTCAAAGAACATTATACTATTACTCTGCGTTACGCATGTATTCTGACAGACATCGATCGTTTACTGTCGACTAAATCTCTTTTTTTTAACAATTACATTGCATCTTCCATTTTGATTTTTGTTTAAACTTCGAAAAAATGTTGCCTTGAATTATCGTTTCCGATTTCCTTCAAAAAAGATAACTTTGAAGTTCAATCAAGTCCTTTGTTGTTCATAGTGCTTTATATCATTTAAATTGTGGATTTTGTTGCTAGTTTAAGGATCTGAGACAGTCCCTGTCCCGTCAATAGTCTCCTGGATGCCCTTAATGGATTTGTCGAATATGACAGTATCATCGGAATATTCAAGGTAACACAGCTTCAAACCGGGACCAACAGCCAACACCTCGATCAGGCAGAATTGACTGGCGAAGTCAAAGATAATAATAAACCAGTAGGCATCCAGTATCCTCCATAAAGAGGGTCTGCGCGGACTGTCAAATGCCTTCTCATAGTCGACGAAACGACAAGCGAGAGCACTGTTAAATTCATTGCTCTGCCGGAGGAGACATCGAAGATTGTGTATTTGGTCCGCACACGACCTTCCAGGGAGGAAGCCCGCTTGATTTAATGGTGTCGGAAGACCATTTTTATGCTACGGATATAATTATTACTAAAACTTTTATTCGAATAACATAATTTGTTAAAACAAATCACTTTATCTTATAATCAAAATGATAACGACGCGAGTGTTGAAAAGATTTACTTGGCTATCGACCTTTCGATAGGAACTCTGGTTTGTTAAAATTTTGTTTACAAATTCTCAGTTCTAGTTCTAATTGAGACGTGTGCCTATTTTCACCATAGGCAGTTATTAAAAATGATTTGAATTCGGTGCAAGTTTTAAAAGTATAATTGGCAACAGTGTACTTGGCTTTTCCTATTACGCAATGAATCATATATTTGAGAAGTGTGTCTTTTTGTTGCTCCGAGCATAATTCGTACGCGGCATCACAATCTTTAATACATGGGTATAGGTTTCGCTTTTCACCGTCAAATGTCGAAATAAATTTCATTAATGTGTCGGCAGTGAGTGCAGGCATTTTGATGAATATTGTATTGAACAACCAAGTCTACACTTGAAGATGAAGCTGGTTCCAGAAGTTGTTGGCAGCTTGGAGATTCTTCCTATTTATAGTATGTAGTCAAATCGGCAAAGAAGATTTCTGAAGTTCGATGGATATCGATGTACTATCGATGTGTCGGTTCGTGCTGTTGATTTAAGAATTTTTAATTCACCGTTAATAAGATATTGTCACCATATATTATTTTTAACGTTACTTTAGCACAAATCCCGCTTCTGACACCATTTCTAAGTGTTTGCACGGTGGGACCTCTTATTCTCGCCAAATGTGTGCCACTACCTTACCAGGTATGCCTATAATTAAAAAAGGATAATATAAAAGGGAACTTGCAAAAATAATTTGATCATTCAACAGATCTGAATTAGGTGGGAATTTAAATCTATTTATTTCTAGAACTTTCTGTTTGTCTATTTTTACCGACGTGTTATTTAAATGTAGAACTTAAAAATTTCTACCAATATCGAAAGTGTGGTTGTTTTGAAACAGACGGTTTCCAAATGAAGAAAGTTCATCCCCTTGATTCTAATATTAAACTTGTTATCCCTGTTGATCCTGTTATCATTGTTGAAAGAGAAGGAATCCTTTTTTTATTATTCAGAACAGCTCTCGGACGATGACACAAACGTCGATAAATCTGTCGTGCGAATCTTCTCCATTTAAATATTTAATTTTCACCTCTTGTATTGTGGAGGCAGTTGAACAATGTCTGTCCATTTCGGATGGCACGGTAAAGGTGACGAATAGGTCTGTAATGACAAACGTTTGTCATTGCATCTTGCGCGTGTTTGTGCATGTGACACGGGCTGCCTACGTACGTCGCCGGTAGAATGGTCAATCGACCAACATTGTCTGCGTCACGTTCAGTGCTGATTGCATTGCGTAAATGAATATACTCCTCCGAACGCAGTTTGGATTGGTTCAACCGAATGAAAATGACTCCGCTCTGTTTCACAGCTAATAGTTGTCAGCATTTTGACGAATCGTCAATTTTCCGCTGCCATTTTGTATATCTAAAATTTCTTTTTCAATTTTTGGGCGTGTGTTCTTGAAGAATTTCCGCTATGGAATTACCAATTTTAGTAATGTATGTCTGTCTTGGAAGGATTTTTAAATTGCTCTAAAAGTGTCTTAAGGATATGAAAGGATTTAAAAAAAAAAAAAAAATGTTCAAATTGTTCAAAGATTTTTTTAACGATGTTTCATCCTTGGAAAATGAAATATTTTAGCCTTGAAAGCTCTCGTAGAACTAATTGTTTCCGCTATATAGACATCTTCAAGACTTAAATTGCTTAATTTTTCACAAATATCAGTCGAAAGCGCCGAGTCCATCATCCGATTATGGTCATCCAATCGTTTGACCTTTTTTACTTGAAAACATTTGTGTTATGTCTTCCAGAAGGTCAAAAAATCAGATTTACCCCTGCATGACCATCTTATATCTGTTTGTAAAATAAGGTCAGTTTGTAAGAAATCGTCCTTTTCTTCTTCTTTGGCCATATTCGCTCTCCATGTGGAGCATATGGCCGCCACGCGGCACCTCTGTGTTTCCCTGTCTCCCGCCAATTGCTTTGCTAAAGTCCTTTTCTACAAGGACTATTTGTTTGAATATTGTTGATTATTTTCAGAACGACTTGTTCAAATGATAATATTTTGGCACATAACGCTTCTTGACATAAAGCACGTGAATGATTCATCTATTCTGCAATGGGAAACACCCACCATTGCTGGAGAACCATCAGTAATTATTGCCGACACCTTTTGAATTTTTAAAGATATCAAAAATGTCTTCGCCTTTTGTCGTTTGCTCTTTCATTGGTAGTATGTTTAATAGTTGTTCTTTCAATCCATATTGGGCTGAACAGATATATCTGTCGACTCGTTCAGATGCAGTCAGAACAGTAGTAGCTGTATCGTTGGATCTTGATAAAAACACAATATTCCTTTGTAGTTTATTTCCACTTTATTTAAAAAGATCAAGACCGGTTTGCACTCACGGCGAGCATTGTCAACTGATGGGAAATATAATTCACATGTCTTTTCCGCCAAGTATTGACAGTGAACACCCTAAAAGTGATCGTTAGATCTGTTGAATCGATGGATTCATTGTTTTTTTTTTTTTTTTACTTAAAACTCATTTAACAGCACTTTATCATAAAATTACATAATCAGTTATTATTCTACTTTGAATTAATGTTTTAATGTATTTTTTGAGGTGCCCAATAACTGTGTCTTACGCCCTTGTAATGATACTTGTCCACAACGCATGGCCGATGATTGTATGTTTTACCATACGTAAAAACAGTTTTAAATCGTCTGCAAAGAGCAAATATTTTTGTTAATAAAATCATAGAATTTGTGTTCAATGGCGCTGACGTCTGAATTAATTCACGAATCCGATCTTAAAAAAATGGGGCGTAGCGTAAGCGATTAGCTTACCAATATTCCTAGGCCTTACGATCTTCAAAAGAAGCGAGGCTTAATATTAATTATTTCTACTTTAAGAGTCCATATGCTCCAGATAGGTAGCGGACATGGTTTTTAAAAAAATATGTATATATATACATTCTGAAGTAAAATTACTAAAGACTTAGTGTAGGCAGTGGCTTAACTATAATTTTCATGATTGTAATGAAGTTTGAACGAGTAATATTTTTATGTGAATTCAATGTTAGTTTGTATTATTTATTTTAATAAAATTGGATGCCCTTTATGTAATGTCTGCTTTTCCTCACTCGTCCGATCCTGAAAATTGAGCGAAACCTATTAGCTAACTGCTAATCCTTTATGTATGCATATCCTCGGCAAAAAAACAATGTCCTCCCATATTATGAAGATTATTCCAACTTAACTTTTTCTACAATTTCATCCGCTAGCTACTCATTTGGTCAAATATATTTTTTTAAATGGATCACGGGGATAGGACAGGACTAGCTGTTGGCTAACTGCTAGGTGGGAATGAATACTTAAATCTGTACCTATAAATAGAAATCAATTAAGGAATCTGTCCACGCTTGGGCTCGAACCCAACTCAATTACAAAGTGTTTTTGTTTAAAAAAAAATGTTGAAATGCTTCATAATTAATTGTTAAAAAAAATAACTCGCTGATTTCAGGCGCTTTATTTTAAGTAATCGAGCATATGTGACGCCTATCGCAAGAGCTCTGAATTTTTTTTTCAAAGAAATGAATGCATTCCTTCTATTGTACAGTTCTGAAAAAAAAGAGAATAAGCGAATGGCTAATAAACAGTTCTAGTGAAATACACTGTTGAGAAATTCCATTCGTAATCCATAAACTGTATGTTCAGAAAATAGTTAACAACTGTTAGGCGATGTCAGCCACACACGCACTCGCTCTGTCTGTGCGTTTTCTATTGTACGCAAGTCCAGTGTTGTGCTGTGCGTTACAGACGGACAGATAAATCAAGACAAAAATATGTATTTAATTACCAGGTGGATCCATAGAGTGATGCGCGGACAAAGAGAGTGTGTGTGTGTATATTATGTAAATTTTTAATTTATTGATTTATTTTAGTGGCAGCGAGGTGAAAATTACAATTTTAATAAAAATAAACAGTTTATTTCATTCCTCAAGTTTTGGCACATTTATACTCAAAATTAATTGAAAGTTGGCGACTCTAGAGTAAATGGCAACCTTTACACGGGCGGTCGTATTTTTAATGCGCCGTGTTCACTAAGTTTTCGCAACCATTACTTGTGCAGAGTTCTACTTTTTGCGCCATCTTGACGTTGACGCCTTGATTCTGCAGGTTTTTGAGAGCGTGGAGGGTGTCTGTCATTTTGCCGACCATGTGCACGCACGCCCCATTCAAGCAGAGGAATCCGTTGTCTTTCTTGAGGTCCAAGATGTCATCGACATTCTTCGACTGGTTGACCAATAAGTATCCCATGAAGGGCTTCTTGTCTTTGATGCCGATGCACGCGCCACTGAAGCAGGCAATGTTGTCGTCGGCGAAGGTCTTGCCGTCGGGAAGGTTAGTGAACTCCTTGTACTTGGCGTCATTCATAAATTTTAGGAATCCCATCTCGTTTCCGGCGTAACCCACGCAGCTACCGTCCAGGCATAGCAATGCTTTGTCATTGACAAGGTATTCCTTGTATTTCTGCGGGGCCAAAGAGGTGAGGATGTTTGCTTTGATGTTACTGGCAGCCTCCGATGTGACTGAAAATGAATGAATACATTTCTTCTTAAAGTTTTTCTACGAGAACTGTTTGTCAATCTCTCTCTTTTCAAAGAGAGTAGAAGGGTTAGATTAGTCGTGGGAAACCAGCGGCCTTTTGACTTGATCGGCCAATTCTGTTATTTTTTTTTTGTTAATTTCTGAGATTTTAGATTCGAAAATTATTGGAAGAAATAAAAAAAAAAAAATGGTCCTACGCCGATAATTTTGGAAAATCTGTAAATTTCTGGGCTTTAGAAATTATTTCAAAATCTCCGGCTAAAGATTCCCGAGTGTCGATGATTAGAAGATAAAAGGTTCCCCATCCCTGGGTTAGAAGGATAAGGCTAGGACGGGACTAGTGGTTAGCTAATCGCTCTTGCCACACCCAGTTATCAAAGGATCGTAATTTTCAATACATCACAAACACCCATGCCTTCGAACAGAAATTGTTTCACTTACTTGTGGCGAAAATGGCCAGCAAAACAGCCGTTTTTACGATCTCCATTTTCTTTCTTGCCTACGCCGACTGGTTGTCGATATAACAAATAAATTAAACCAACAAAACATTCTTTTATACTGAAGGTTGGCAAAAAAATCAATTTAAATTAACTATTGATAACAAAAAATCAATCTTAACATTTTTAAATTGGTTCTTTCTAATGCGATTCGCCTACTTGTTTATGATTTTAACCTTTCAGGAACGGCGCAAGAGCCTTACTCCGCGCCCAGAGACAAACAGTCCTCCGTTTTGACGCACGTCTATATTAGCAAAGTACGCTCGGCTGGCCGACTCACCAATTATTTGTTCCAACGCGATTCCCAGATACACAGAAGCGCGGACTTGATAATAAACAACTAATTCAAGGACAGACAAGACATTAATAACAAACAAAAGGCTTCACTAGACCCTTACACGTTAGCCGTGTCAGATATTTCTAGCGATTTATGTCCAGTCCCTCGTAAAAGTCCCAGTATACAATCAAGTAGTTCTGTATTAATAACTAATTGAACTACACAAGACAGTAATAACAAACAAAAGGCTTCATGAAATCCTTACACATCAGACGTGTCAAATATTTCTAGCGATTTATGTCCAGTCCCTCGTAAAAGTCCCAGTATACAATCAAGTAGTGGTGAAAAGTATTATTTTTTCTTTATTAAAATACATATTATTGAAGATTCAGAAGAATTCTCTATACGAGGACGTATTGATATTACCCATGGCTTCATCCAACCGACTTTCTCTTAGGCATGCTAGACTTTGATGGCTTGAATGTTCGGAGAGAAACTTACCCGGCTATATATTTCTTTCATATCTTTCGGCTTAATTGTTGTAGAACCAGCCTGCCAATGGGGATGCCACTGAGGAGAGCTTTAACAATATTGCTTCGGATGTCGACATATTCGACGTGGGCGTGAGTGAGTTCCGACAAATGCTATTGAATTTCTTGCCAATTTCTAATAATTATTTCTCCCAATGTGGAGCATATGGCCTCTTAATGGAGGTGTCTTAACAGAAGTTTTCTACAAGAACTGTTTGTTAGTCGGTCGAGTAGTAGGGATAGAAGGATAAGGCTAGGACAGGACTAGTGGTTTACTCATTGCTCTCACTAAGCCCAATTATTAAAGGGTGGGAGGGAAATTGAGACAAAGAAAATATATCGAAAAATGCTGTTCGTACTGGGATTTAAGCCGGCACGGAAGCCAGCAAAGCTAACCACTGCGCCATAGGACCCGACTAATTAATGATCGGGTGTCCAGTAATGAATTGGTTAAGACACCAGACTTTGGTTACATCAATCCGCCATTTTATATCAAGAAAAGAGTAAGTAGGCCAAAGGAAGGTTAGGTTAGGAGTAGGTTATCCGATCCCGGAGCCTTTTTGTCATCCTGAAATTTCGGGATTGATTAATTTTCAATCCCGGGATTGGGCACTCAACATGAAATCGTGTACAATTTGATAAAAGTTTTGGTGTCGGAATTTTTCATTATTTTAAAAGTCCAGGAATTTTAAGAACCCGGAATTTGAAAATCTCGAAACCCAGGAATTTACCGATTCGCCCAAAATACCGGTGTTTATTTTTAGCTCTTCCGAATCCAAAATCCTGTAAATTTTCAGAATTTGCTGAAAATTTCTCATAATTCCCGGGATTTCAGGATTGGAGAGCCTAGGTAAGACTGATATTAAAATTGAAGAAAAAAAATTCACAAAAACTTGACAGCCTCTGACGTGACACAATGTCATTTGGCAGGAATGCCAAATGAATTGTTTTCGAAAACAAAAATCAATCAATTTTGTTATCGTGTTTTTACGTGCGGCTAGTTTTGTGCTTATTTTAATCCACGTACACTCCTAATGGGGAGCATATGATCGCCAAATGGAGGTCTCTCAATAGAAGTTTATTTACATTACGAGAATCAGTCTTGAGCGACTCTTTTTTTTGAAGTGGTAGTCGCCTGCTGTGGCCCAGTCGGTTAGAGCTCGCTCTACCAATCACGCAGGTCTGGGTTCGATTCCCGGTAAGATCACAGTGAAATTGAGAATCATTCAATTCAAAGTCTGGGTGTTTGTGATGTTAATTCACATTATTTCCTCTCCTCCCGTCCTTCTGATCCTTGAATAACTGGGTGTAGCGACAGCGATTAGTTAAAATTTAGTCCTTTCCTAGCCCCATCCTTCTTTCCCTACTACTCACTTTGAATAAAAAAAAGTGACGTTAAGCGACTGAGTAACAAACGGTTCTTGTAGAAAAAACTTCTGTTGAGATACCTACATTAGATGGCCGTATGCTCCACATTGGGAGCGGACATGGATAAATAAAAAAAAAGTGGGATATACAGATAGGACTAGGACAAGACTAGTCGTTTACTAATAGCTACCGCTACGCCTTGTTATTTGAGGATTGGAAATGTTTGAAGTGAATTTTTTTACATCACAAACACCCCTTATTCTTATTCATTGCTTCTAGACTAGATATGAGTACTTTTATGAGGGGCTGGACATAAATCGCCTTTACACTACAAATATATTGACACGTCTAATGTGTTCGGATCCACCAAAACGAAACCTTTTGTTCGTTATTAAACTTTAATAGGACAGGTAGCTTACCGCTGTTAATTTTTTTCCAATTGATCCAACTTACAGTGGCGGATCCAGAAATTGTTCCAGGGGGGACCATTAAAAAATAGAATATTTTAAAATAATAAATGTATTTATTTTTCACCGTGTCCGCTCCCAATGTGGAGCGTATGGACTCCTAATGGAGTTTATCTCAACATAAGTGTTTTTACGAGAGCTGATTGTTACTCACTTGCTCAACCTCTCATTTTCCAAAGAGATTAGGAATAGAAGGATGGTGCTAGGACAGGACCAGTGGTTAACTAATCGCTCTCAATAAGTGGGAGGTGGTAATTCAAGATAACACATACATCCATGCCTTCGAACAGAAATTCCTAATACGATTGAAAAATCAATTTATAAAACGGTCCGTACTGAGATTCGAACCCGTACCCTTCGTATCGGAAGCCAACAACGTTGACCACACAGGCGGCTTCTATATAAAAAATAGTCAATACTCGATTAAGTAACTTGGCAATTATAGAGGCCATTTCACAATAATGTTTTAATAAATTAGAAAAAATGGAAAATAAATTCTACTTAGGAGGGGGGCATGGGATCGTGGATCTGCCAATGGCAACTCATCAGTCATTGGTAATATCATTATTGTTGCCTGTTTCTATCCCACCCGCATTGCTTCTCATTTTTAAAATAAATCATGTTAGAGGAATTAAAAACGTCAGTCTGAAGATGCCTCTGAAAGGGGCGAAACACATGTCACTGCTGTAGGCACAATAACAAAAGCAAACAAAGACGGCAAATTCACTTTATTCAAATTCATTTTGCTACAGTATTCATAATAATTGGGATTTTAATCAATGAATATTAAAATTTAATTCTGTCCCGAATGCCTTATTTAAAAACTTGTTAAGGATAATATCAGTTACTCAAATTACGGCAACACAATTAATTAATTATTTTTTTAAATATTGTTATGACTAAATCATCATTTACTTTGAAATTGAAATTATTGCACGATAAAAAAAATATATAATACAACATGAATTCCAATCGTTACTATTGTTTTAGGTAATTTACAATTAATTATTGTATTCTTTGGCTATGTTCGCTCCCTATGTGGAGCATATGGCACCTCCATGTTTCCCTGTCTCCCACCAATTGCTTTGCTTCCTCCCATGACATGCCAGTATCCCTCAGTTCCGCCGAGTATATCCTATGGATAGTACCCGACGGACGTCCGGGACGCCGGAATCCCACCGGTCGAAAGAAAAGGCAGGCAGGATTGAGGCTTCCGCAGCACGTGACTCAGCCAGTTCCAACGTCTCTCCATAACCACTGACGTGACGGGACGCTGTCTTGTACGCTCCCTTATCTCTGAATTCCTCACAAAGTCAAACCACCTCACCCCCATTATCCGACGCAAGCATCTGTTCTCGATGCTCAGTATACGGTTTTTCTGAGTCTTCGTCAGGTGCCATGATTCGCAACCGTAAAGCAATACCGGCAAAATGAAAGCGTTGAATAAGTGGTATTTGGTTTTAATAGAGTACAGCTGTGTGTCCCAGACAGTCCGCATTGAGTTGAATTATTATATATAACAGTGATACTAAATAGTGGGTAGTTAAATGCAATTTGTTTAATGTCTTAATCAAAGTGCCATTATTATATTACAAAATGGCCCAAATTTACTACCCATGAGGGAAGACCTGGATGGAGACTGTGTCACAGGACCTGACGAGGAAGTCGGAGGATTGAGTTAGGCGGAGGAGATTGGACGCTTAAGGTTCACTGTAGCGCCAAGAAGAAGAAGAATATGAAAAATGTATTCATGGTTTATTTCAGCATACAGTTTTTACATTGAATTGTCGGTAAAATAAAATTCTCTAGTCTTCCCAACAGTAGGACATAAACAAGACATAGCCATGTTCATGGCAATAAAAAGAGATGCTTGTTGGAGTAAACCCCCACGAACTCAGCGGGCACCAGCTTTACTCCGTTGACGTTGAACATCTCCATGATATGAGCAGAGTCGTCAGGGTTTCCGTGCAAATGCACGCAGCTGCCCTCCAAGCAGATGAATCCGTTTGTTTCCTTGATCCCGATGGGTTTTGTCTCTGGGTTGTTGTCGACGCCTAGGAACATGATGAAGGGCATGTCGTCGTCGATGCCGGCGCAGGCCCCGGCGTGGCAGGCCATCCCGTGCTTTGCGACGTGCATTGCCGGTGGGAGGTTATCCAATTCGTCGTTTTGGATCGTTCCCAGGGTCATTTCGAGGAAGCTCTCCTGGTTCCCGGCTAGCCCTACGCAAGCCTTGTCCAGGCAGAAGGCGCCTTTGTTGTCGTGCAGCAATTTAATATGTTCCGGTTTGACTTTCAACATTGGAAAAGCGGCAACTAGAGACAGAAGAACATATTTAAGTCGTTGGATATTTTCGCTTTCCTAGATTGTCAACTCTTGGTAAAAAGACAAAAAAATGTGGACGGTGTAGTTCTGTGGTTTTTTTTTTTTAAATCCATTGTTGAGCATATGGCCTCATGGTAGAGGTATCTCAACACTACGAGAACTGTTTGTTACTCAGTCGCTCAACCTCACTTTTTTTTTCAAAGTGAGTAGTAGGAAAAGATGGATAAGGCTAGAACAGGACTAGTGGTTGACTAATCGCTATCGCTACACCCAGTTATTAAAGAATCAGAAGGATGGGAGCAGAGGAAATGATACGAATTGACATCACAAACACCTTTGAATTGAGTAATTCTCAAATTCACTGTGATCTAACCGGGAATTGAACCCAGACTTGCGTGATCGGTAGAGCGAGCTCTAGTTCGTGGAAGGCCACTGATGACCATCTAGAGAAGTGCTTCCTAACCTTTTTCAATGCACGGCCCCCTAAATCTGAAAAAAATAATCCGCGGCCCTTCTCAATCAAAACATGTTCTGCGGCGGCCCCTGAAGAAATTCCACAGCCCCCAATGAATGTGGCAAGCACTGATCTATAGGATGCACTCGGGACGCTGGAATGACATGTGAGGAAGCGAGAAGGCTGGCGGGGGACAGAGTTTTGGAGGAATCGTGTGGTGGCTGTATGCTCCGACTAGGGAACGGATATAGATAAAAAAGGAACGGGGGTTACTTGAAATGTTTTCAACTTACATGCCGTCTCGCACAAGGCGAATACGAAAAGTAATTTAATGGCCACCATATTGATTCTTGCCGACCGGCGGGTTCACTTTAAACGAATATCAATTTTAATGGGCTTGATTGTATTTATATGAACAAAATGTAAAACAAATAAAACACAATGTTGTTTGTCTTTTTACGGTCGGAAATAATTGAAATAAAAAACAGCAATTTGATACCGATACGTCTTATCGGACGTCGTAAATTCCTTCATGGCATTGTGTTTGACCGTCGGATTGATTCGTGCAGGCGTTTCAAAGCGGTGTCCCGCAATCTTCTCGCGGTCCTTGTTGCCGAATTTCGGATAGTAGTGATAAAACTGCTAATAAAAATTGTATTACAATTAACCTGCGAACTAAACGGTAGATTGTTATGAAATTTCGACAAGTATTATTTGAAGGTTGGTGCTGATAGTGACGGCATCTATATGTCATCCTACGAACTTATTGATTGATGGATTATTACATTGTGACAACCCCGAACAAACAATCGATAGTTAATGATGAGTTTTTTTTTAATCCGTGTCCCCTTCCAATTTGGAGCATATGGCCTTCTAATAAAGGTATCTCAACACTTTTTTCTGCGAGAGCTGTTTTTTACTCAGTCGCTCAACCTCACTTTTTTTTCAAAGTGATAGAAGGATAAGGCTAAGACAGGACTAGTGGTTAACTATTCGCTCTCTCTTTCCAGTTTCAACATTCTGTTTACTTCCAAAAATATGCTACCCTTGATAACCTTAGCTTCAGATAGCTTTGGAAACATGAGCCGAATTTCTTAAAAAGCTTTTACTCTCAAACTGAAAGCCTTCACAAACTGTTTTACCAATTCTAATCTAATATTAAGTGGGGGTAATAAGACTTGCAATCTACTCCAGGCTGTCTAAGAACTTTAACACTTCTAGCTGCTAATGATCATCATTAGCTCTGCTATCTTGTTAGCAAAAGAAACATGAATAATTTGTGTATTCCCTTTGCAAACTAAGAAAGAAAGCGAGCGTCTTTAACCCATTTCTGCCCAGTGTTCCAATATTGGAACATTTAGTATTTTTACTTCCACTGCATTATGCATGAAGCAGTAAAAGTTGAGATTGCATCAGTCTACAGCTAGCAAGCGTGGGAATCGTTTTGTGTAGTATTTTTTCTAGTTTGAACCTGTCTTTAATCAATTACGGGCAAATTCGGTCAAAAATTGGTTAAACCCTCTTGAATTCAGCATAACTTAGTTTGTCAAGAAGTTTTTTAAGACTTCATCAGTGACGTTTAACTGTCAGTTTGACATTTGATATTTAGTCGGTTAAGTTGTTTAAATCAAAATTAACCATTCTGGGAATGGAGGTTGGTACGCCAAAACAAAGTCAGCGTTTTTAGGGCATGAACTGTTGCAAACGGTTGAAAACGAGTTTGGACGCAAAAAAAAACTGAACCAACCGTCAAAACCACAATTCAAACCATGTGATCAAAGCTTTGAATTAAATTCCAATTCGAAAACAGTTTGTAAGCCTTCAGAAGTACGTAAAAGAACAGAACTATTGATAATTTGATTTGTTATAGTTTGATTATAGTTACAGTTTTTTTTACAACGCATTGTGAAATATACCTTCATATACGATTCGTGTAAGCCAGCTGTGGGCTGCCAATACGTGAACAAGCGGCTCGCTTAATCTCAAAGCAAGTCTCTCGATGTTCTGGGGAAGGAGTGAATTTTTTTTTAATCACTCCTATGCAATTGTAAGCAATCGATTGTTACTTAATACACTTATAATATGTAACAATATGCAATTTACCGTCAACTTATCAATGAAAATGGCTAAAAATGTACTACTTTTATACTGAAGCTGTCATAGATAATAGATAAAATAAAAAATTCAGATATATATTAATTTTATCTGAGAATACTATTTTTTTAAATTGACAAGTTGCTCGCTGGCCTTCGTAAAAAAATAACAAAAGGCTCGGGCGAGCCCCTCCAAGTCCCCTTCAGCCCACCCCTGGTGTAAGCCGTATATAAAGATCAGCAGGTAAACCTTGCGACATCTGTTGAATTTATTTGAAAATATAATAATATGCTTAAACTAAAATAATTTTAAATGTTAAGCCATTATTGGATTCATTAATAGATGCCGCTAGCACAACAATCTTTAAATATCTTGACGCACTGGCGCGTCGTTGGTGTGTTGAGTCAGTAAGCGTTTAACACACCGGCGAGTCCTTGGCGTGCAAGTGGTTAACTTAACCCGCCAAGGACGAGCGTGACCATATGGTCACAGTAAACACCGCTGTCTATTGATCCCACTATTTATACCTTTTTCTACCTGAATATCGTTACCTTCACTCAATTTTGATTAAAAAGGATACATACAGACTTCAGCTAGTCATCAGCCGCGGGGACGGAAACAATAGAGGTCTGCACGGGCCCGGGCCTGGCCCGCGGGCTCATACCCGACCCGGCCCGTGGACCGGGCTCGGGCAGGTAAGCGCAATTGAGAGTTGGGCTCGGGCCGGGCCGGGCTCTGGAATTTGGGAGATAATCTGGGGAAAAATATAGCAAATCGAGGATTTCAAATTTCAAATTGCTAAAATAAGGAGTTTCGGGCTTCGGGTCGGGTTCGGGTAACTAGTACGGTGTTAGAACTCGGGTTCGGGCGTGAGTTTTTCGGGCTCGGACCGGGTAGTTTTGTAAAATTTTGGCCCGTGCAGACCTCTAGGAAACAACTACCAAAAGAACATGCGATTTATTTAATGGACTTTTTGAAATTGTTTATGGATTATTTTACCAAAACTTTAAATTATTTTTTAATCCATTTCCGCTCCAAATGTGGAGTATATGGCCTTCTAATGGAGGTATCTCAACAGAAGTTTTTTTTTCTACGCGAACTGTTTGTTACTCAGTCGCTCAACCTTACATTTTCTTTCAAAGTGATGTTAAGAGGCATACAAACATTGATTTTTATATATATAAGACCTACTGTAAGTTAATTTTAATATGCCTATAACCTTCCCGGAAATGTAAGCAAAAAGTTTGTCAAAGTTTTATTGCAATCGGATGAGCGGTGTGGCAACGCTTAAAGTACGAACAAAAAAACATTCATTTATATATATATATATCTACAGATAGGTGTCGCTTTTGACCGTTTCACTCACCCTTAAAACGAGAAATAACTCTTAACCCACCTCGTTTACTTACTTTTTTATCTAGTTTTAAAGCATACACAGACACCCAATTGCACGTGAATGCGGCTGTGTCTAAAGCAGGTTAATGAAAAATAAACACTCCAATACAAACGCCTTAATCAAAAGCTTTGAACTTGACCCAAGAATTCATTTTATAATATTACTAACCAATTCAATAAGTAAGTAATAGTCGAGTCGTCTGGTATCAAAAGCAGAACTGTTCCATACATGATGTATGGAACAGTTCTGGTTTTGATACCAGACGACTCAATTTATGTATGTGCTTATGCTTATTTATATGTATAGTGCCTATTAAATGAATTCAGGCGTAAAATTACATTATAGTGCTCAGGTAATGGCACTAAAACAGCATGTGTCAACCTTTTTTCTGGTGCAAAAAATAAGAAAACGATAATTAATTATAACTAGCTGTAAGCCCGTTGACCTCAACGGGGTGGATTGTTGTTGCATTTTTAAGTAGTCAGAAAATTTACTGGCGTGAAAAATAAATTGTAAATAATATTAATTTTAGAATAATTGAAATGCTTAAGTTTGCTAACAAATATATTTCGTAGAAGAAGAAATAGATATAGCAGTGTATTAAAAGATACTTGTTGTAGTGTTTTTCATGTATTAAAGTTCTCATGTGTTTTTGATGTCGAAAATTTTCTTAACATTCTAATTGTTAATCGCTAAGGATTAATTAACCATTAGTCCCGCCCTAGCCTTATCCTTATACCCATACTTCCTTCGAAAAATAAAAATTTAACTTTTGATTAACAAACAGTTCTCGTAGAATAAATCGATTGAAATAGGTATATGCGTTAGAAGGTCATATACGATACATTGGAACAAGGGTACGCTGGAGGGACTCGCGCGAGCCCCTTGTTAAATTAAGAGAAAATGAAATTAGTATATAACTTATATTTATTATCTTCGACAGCTTCAGTATACACAGTAGTACACTTTTAGCCATTTAAATTGACGAGTTTACGGTAAATTGCATATTGTTACATATTATAAGTGTATTAACTAACAATCGATTGCTTATTTGAGTATTGCATACAATTGCAAAGGAGTGATAAAAAAAAATTACTCCTTCCCCAGAACTAAGTGAGCCCCTTGTTAACGTATTAACAGCCCACCGCTGCATTGTAAGCAGACACAGATTTTGGCTAGTATAGGAATAGTGGTAAGGTTAGGTTATGTCTGCTTTGTCCATTACACACATAATATCAATACCTTAAAAAATCAATTTACGAAACCGTCCATACTGGGACTCGAACCTGTAACCGAAACCAACAGCAATGAGCACTCGCTCGGAATTACACAAATCTTGTATAAAAAAAATGAATGTTTGTTTGTTCGTACTCTATAGGCTGCCAGACTGCTCATCCGATTGCAATAAAACTTCGACAAACTTTTAGCTTGCACTTGCGCGAAGTTTATAGGCATATTAAAATAAGCTTACAGTAGGTCTTTTATACAAAAATCCAGGGCTTTTTTTACCCTGTAACGCGGCGGAACGGTGTTCCGGCACCTTTTTTTCTCAAAATTGTAATAAATGTTCGTAAAATTTTATTTTTTCTATTTTAAAACTTTCGTTTCTTTTCTTGGAAGCCATTGACTGTTAATCCCTTATGAATATATAGGGTATCATAGGATCCATAAATTAATATCATGCAAAAGATTATCAGGTAAGTACTTTCTTGGAAAGGGCGTTTAATTTATGCACTGAATTCTATTCCCATTTCTTCAAGTGAATGTGAACGCGGGTTTTCACAAATGAATTTAATTATCAGTCCAATGGGAGCTTCGTTGATGACCAAAACAGTTTCCGTCACTTTTGTTTACTAAACTCGTCGGACCACCTTTGATACTTTTTGATCCTTCAAAATACGTTGATCAATGGTTACTTAGAGGAAGACTGTGGCCGAACGGCCACAGAGACCAACACAAAAAAAAGAAATAGGGACCATATACCTGGCGAAAATTGGGAAAAACTGTGGAAATCATTGTAATTGGAATGTAATTTTGGATAGCGTTTTTAATAAATTACATATTTTTTTAACGTTATGTTACATAATGTATGTAATGTTCTTAATAAATAAATATAAAAATATGTATATTTTGTTTTATTTTCTATGCATTATATAAAAAACTGCCTTTAATTCTATCAAAATGATATTCGAATAAATATTAAATAATATACCTTCTTAGAAAATGCTTGAAAAAAGTGCGTTCCGGCACCTTTTTTTTTCAAAAAAAAGCACTGCAAAAATCAATGTTTGTATGTCTACCTTTTTTGCAATTCAACTATCAACCGTCAACTGACGATCGAACAGCATTCAGACAGTTCAAATTTGAGGTTCGATTGTTTGTATTAAAAATTTAAAAATTTAAATATTTCAAATCTGTCAAATCGTGTAGTCTACATTTTGACATTTCGTTCAAATTCGTGTATTGTATTTTATGCGTTGCCACACCGCTCATCCGATTGCAATAAAACTTTGACAAACTTTATGCATCCACTTGCGCGAAGTTTATAGACATATTACAATTAACTTACAGTAGGTCTCATATATAACAACCAATGTTTGTATGTCTGTCATACCGTTCATGCAACTTGCGATTATAGATTATAGGCGAAGTAGAATTAAACTACAGTAGGTGGCGCGTGTGTCGTACCATAGATAATCGGCAGCAAACGTCAAACAGACAGAAAAAGAAAACATGCACTTCATTAAACACAAACACTGTCATTATTTGAGTGGTATTGCAACGCTTGCCGGGAACCGGCTAGTATGTTACATAAATAAAATGGCAAAGCCTGACTAAAACGAGTGCAAAATCAAAAGGTTTGCCATGGCTTTTCTCATTAAAACAATATTTGGCACGTTCTTTTTTTCTAGCATGATGCAACAACTGCAATCAGTTACTTGGCGAATTAATTCACTATTGCCTTTAATTATTTTTTTTAATAACTTTCTTTGATCGTGGTTTTTGACAGTCAATTGAGCATATCAAATTTGATTAATGAAACACTGCAACAGTATAAACAGAAAGTACATGTCGACTTTGATATTTTAATTAAAAGTAAAAAATGGATACAAAAATGTGCAAAATATAACTCGATTGGAGTTTAGGGAACATCTAGTGATACTAGACGTGATAATTCCCGGGATTTTTGGGAATTTAAGCCTGTAAAATTGGATGGGATTAAACTCTTTGAGAAAATTGGAAAAAAGAATTAAAATATTAATCAGATAACTTTGAATAATATATAAATATTTTTTTTACCATATCCGCTCCCAATGTGGAGCATATAGACTCCTAACGGAGTTTATCTCAACAGATTTCTACGAGAACTGCTTGTTACTCAGTTGCTCAACCTCTCTCTTTTTTCAAAGAGAGTAGGAATATGATGATAGGGCTAGGACAGAACTAGTGATAAGATGGGTGGGAGGGGGAATTCAAGACATCACATGCTTTCGAACGGAAATTCATAAATCGATTGAAAAATCAATTTGTAAAACTGTCCGCACCGGGATTCGAATCCGGGACCTCCGTAACCGAAGCCAACGACGTTGACCACTCGACCACATGGGCGGCTAATATATTAAAAATAGTATAATATAATAAAAACTTTGCTATTTGTGCACATCGAATTCAGTATGTTGAAATAATGAAAATTTAGTACATGTTAGTAACAATTTTAGATTTCGACTCAAGGTGCTTGGTGGAATTTCAATATAAAATTTGAATCGTTCAAATTATGTACATTCATACAATTCAAGTTAGTTCGGGTCATCCGTGCACTTGAACGCCTGAAGATTCCGAAAGTCGAAATCCGGGTCGTTAGTGACAAAATTAGTGTGAATGTACATCATTTTAACGATTCAAATTTTACATCTTAGTAATATTCTGAATTTTTTTCCAATTCTTCCTGGTCTATTCCAGTTTTTTCCGTCAATTCAAAATTGCAAAGAATTGACTCTTTTCCAGCGACAGCCAATTTGACAGACGACAGCTGATCTGTGTTCAGTTTGGTTAGCCATCTCTCCATGAATAATCTTACGTCAGACCAACGCTTGCAAATTCGTTTTTAAAACCATGTTTTTTTTTCGAAATAAGAAATATACAACATTTTGAAAACGCTCATTTTTGGTTGAATGGTTACGTCAATAAGTAAGCAAAACTGCCACATTTGAACTCAAGATATTGCATGACCACAAAAAGTCCCGAAATTCCGGAATTGGTGTCCAAAATCACTAGAATTTACAGATTTCTTCCAGAAAAGTCTTCCAAAAAATTTCCAATCTAAAATGCCAGAAATTTAAGGATTTACAAAAAAATAACAGCTCGAAGTCCGCCATTAAGTACGCTCTTCTATGTTTCATTTTCTCATTCCCGAAATTCCGGGATTGGTACTATCGAAATCCCGGAATTTCGGGATCATAGAATTGGACGGGATACCCCAGTGCCTATGATATTAAAACCTTCTCATCAAGTTTATTTGCATTATTTTTTAAAATTTCGAATTAAAAGATGTCTTGTTGTAATGCTTTTTTTAAACAATGTATTTGATGCAACAATTATTACTTTTCTACCAGCCAATTAAATACGAATTGGCATGTCGAGATGGCAAATTGATTTTCTTATTACGCGCTAAACAATTGCACGAGAAATTATTTCACCGCATTTAAGTTACATATAAATAAACCGAAGCGACAATCAATTATCATAATTCAGTGAGATTCCGCCGGAACCATTGTGGACTATTTGAATACGCCATTTTGAAAGAAAAACACAACATAAAATGGCCGCCAAAATTAGTAAAGTGATAGTCGCGTTGTTTGTGACGATTTGTTGCATCCAAATGAGTAAGTTTTTTTTGTTCAATACATTTTACAAACAATTAACATTTTTTTATCCATGTCCGCTCCCAATGTGGAGCATATAGCCTCCTAATGGAGGTATCTCAACAGAAGTTTTCCTACGAGAAATTTTTGTTACTCAGTCGCTCAACCTCTCTCATTCAAATATAGTTATAGGGATAGAAGGATAAGGACAGGGCATGACTTTATTTTCAAAAAATATTTGCTGTAATGCCAATGCGCCAAATATTTTACTTGATGAGAACCTTTTGTAAGTCATTCGAAATTAGCTCGAGGTAAATTGACATCACCAACACCCACGTCTAAAATTTCCGTAGAGTAAGCTCTAACCAACTGTAGACTAGAGTAGGGGTGGGGAACCTTTTAATTTCTAAAGGCCACATTCATTTATCTGATTCAACATTTTTTTTTCGACTGTCGAACATATAATGGGTTGATTACGCTCTTTTTCCAAACGCTTGCGTATAATTTTTTGATCAAATCAAAAGGCCACACCATAGTAGTAGCCAAGATGCCGCGAGATCCCCTCCACTGGTTTAGACCAGTGCTTCCCAATCTTTTTCATGCCACGGACCCCAAAATCTGAAAACAGTAATCTGCGGACCTTCGAAAAGTTTTCATTTCACATGTTCATATTTCACACAAAGAATGTTGAAAGAATAAAAAAATTCTCGGAACCCCGCGAAAAACCTGCGGACACCAGGTTGGGAAGCACTGGTCAAGACAACATCGAGCGATTTTTATCTCCATTCTCTTCGCAAAGACACAAGTTGAGCAATTGAGTAACAAACAGTTCTCGTAAAGAAAATATATTGAAAAAGGTTCCATTAAGAGTTCATATACATAAAAATATTTTTTCATATAAAATCATGTAAATTAAATTGACAAGGGACTCGCCGGCATTAGTAAAATTTAACAAGGGGCTTCTGCGAGCCCTCTCCACCCCACCCCTGATAGAATCCAATTTCCACGTCATGATAGAATCATATTGAAATATATGTATATGTATGCAGTGGCGGATTACCCCCATAAGCGCAAGAGGCGCTCGCTTGGGGCCTCCAAATCTTGGGGGCCTCAAATATAGCATCGCTCTTATATTTTAATTTAAGTTTTCAAAATTCACTATTATTCACGAAGAGTTTTGCAGCACTTGTGTGTCGTTTGTTTATTATTTTACATGGAATTTTCTGACATTGCCTCCAAAATGTATTGCGCCTGAGGCCTCCAAAGTGATTAGTCCGCCACTGTGTGTATGCAATTGAATGTTTATGTATACTGTATACATACACTTACATCTCTCAATCGTTTTAATCAATAAATAAAAAATATTCATACAATATTTAAAACTTTAAAAAAATTAATTGGAATACCTTTATTTTTATATTATTCCTTTTTAATTAGATTTATATTTCAGTCGATCTACATACAGTTTTAACACTCCAAATTGGACATTTTATAAACCAAATAGGAAATTTTACAAATCAAATTTAATATTTTAGGAAATCAAATTGGACATTTCACAAAAAAACTATTGCAACAACTTTTAAACATATGGATAATTTATTAATTAGGTATATTTACGTACATTTTTATGAAATACATCATTAATCAGTAAAATTAATTTTTAAATGTTAATGTATGAAACTATAATTTATAAATTAAATTTACTGAGTAATAACTATATTTCATGAAAATGTGCGTAATTATACCTAATTCATGGGTTATCAACCTTTTGGACCTTAGAGTGCATTCTAAAATATTGGTAGGGCGACGGGCACCAAATTTTTTCAAGGTTATTTTTAACTCGGGAATTTAACGATTTGCCCAAATTTATTTTTTACCTCTTCCAAGAATTTTGAAATCCGAAAACCCGGGAATTTACAGATCTTCCCACATTATCAGCGTAGCTCTTTTCGCAGTCGAAAATTCCAGGAATTTAACGATTTGCCCTAATAAGTTGACGGGTGCACCGAAATCGGTCGGCGGGCGCCATGGCACCCGTGGGCATGGTGTTTGTAACTTCTGACCCAATTAATAAATTATCCAATTGCTTAAAAATTGTTCCAATTGTTTTTTTTTTTGTAAAATGTCCAATTTGGTTTAAAATGTCCAGTTCGGAGTGTAAAAACTGTATACTTATACATTTAATTAAATAGTTAAACTACATTCGTAGATTATATTTGTAAGCAAAATATATAAATTAATATTCTGATTATTTTCAAAAAAGAATATGTTTATCGTCTGGCTCTGTATGATTTTAAAAAAGTCAATCCAGCCCGTTTCTCATCCCGTTTCTCCTATTTTTTTAAAGGTATCGCCACTCCTTTGATATACGCATCTGATTTTGCCAGTGCGTACGAAAACTTCAAGAAGTTAGAAGCACTGAACGCTTATCTGTCCGCTGCCAAGGAAAAGATCAACAATTCCAACAACGCCAACAATCTCGACAACCTAAACGATGCCAACAATGCTAACAACGTTAACAATCTCAACAACAACAGCAACGACAACAATCTAAGCGAAGCTCACAATGAAAATAATAACAACAATTTTAACAATCTCAACAATTCAAACAAGCTAAACAACGCCAACAATCAAAACGAATACAACAACGCCAATAATAACAACGCCCACAATCACAATAATCTCAATAATGCCAACAATGCAAATACCGCCAACAATAATCTCAACAATGTTAATAATAACAACAATCTCAATAACCTCAACAACGCCAACAATCTAAACGAAGCAGACAATTCCAATAATAACAATCTCAACGAACCCGCTAATCAAAACAGTTTCAGCACCGCCAATGTAAACAACGCCAATAATAACAATAATCTAAATAACCTTAACGCTGCAAGCAATCTCAGTAAGCATAACAATGGTAATCATCATAACGGAGGTAACAATTTCAATAGTAACAACGCCGAAAATTACAATAATATCAATAACCTCAACTATGCCAAAAACGAAAACAATCCTCACAACGTCTATAGCCTCAAACAAGCTTGCGAATATCTCAATTACCTCATCAACGCCCACAATCAAAACAGTTTTAATCAGCTGAACAATGCTTACAATCACTACGAAGCTAATAATCTTAATAATAACAATAATCTCAATAAGCCAAACAATGCCAATAATAACGATAATCTCAATAACCCAAACAGTGCCCACAATCACGATGAAGCTAACAACTTCAATAATGCCAACAATGACAATAATAACGATAATCTCAATAACCCAAACAATGCCAACAATCACGAAGATAATAACTCCAATAATGCCAACAATCACGAAACTAATAACTTAAATAATGCCAACAATCTCAATAAACCCGCCAACCAAAATAATCCCAACAATGCCAATAATAACGATAATCTCAATAACCCAAGCAATGCCAACAATCACAACGAAGCTAACAACGCAAATAATGCCAACAATCACGAAGCTAACAACTCCAATAATGCCAACAATCTCAATAGCCCCGCCAACCAAAATAATGCCAACAATGCTAATAATAATGATAATCTCAATAACCCAAACAATGCCAACAATCACAATGAAGCTAACAACGCCAATAATGCCAATAAAGCCAATAATAATGATAATCTCAATAATACAAACAATGTCAACAATCTCAATAAGCCCGCCAACCAAAATAATGCCAATAATAACGATAATCTCAATAACTCAAACAATGCCAACCAAAATAATCCAAACAAAGCCAACAATCTTAATAAGCCCGCCAACCAAAATAATCCCAACAATGCCAATAATAACGATAATCTCAATAACCTAAGCAATGCCAACAATCACTATGAAGCTAACAACGCCAATAATGCCAACAATGCTAATAATAATGATAATTTCAATAACCCAAATAATGCTAACAATCACGAAGCTAACAATGCCAACAATGCCAACAATCTCAATAAACCCACCAACCAAAATAATCCAAACAATGCCAATAATAACGATAATCTCAATAACCCAAACAATGCCAACAATCTCAATAAACCCGCCAACCAAAATAATCCCAACAATGCCAATAATAACGATAATCTCAATAATCCAAGCAATGCCAACAATCACAATGAAGCTAACAACGCCAACAATGCCAACAATGCCAATAATAACGATAATCTCAATAACCCAAACAATGCCAACAATCTCAATAAACCCGCCAACCAAAATAATGCCAATAATAACGATAATCTCAATAACTCAAACAATGCCAAAAATAACAATGAAGCTCACCACTCAAATTGTTACAATGCTGTCAATAACCTTAACAATGCCAACAATCATAATAATCCCAACAACGCCAATAATCTAAATAACCTTAACGACGCAAACAATCTCAGTAAGCATACCAATGGTAATCATCATAACGGTGGTAACAATTTCAATAGTAACAACGCCGAAAATCACAATAATATCAACAACCTCATCTATGCCAAAAACCAAAACGAGGCCAACAACAACAACAGTGCCAGCAAATTCAACCATTTCAACCATTTCAACAACCTTAACAACTTCAACAATCAAAATAATTTAAGTCAGCTAAACAATGCCAACAATAATCACGAAGCTAACAACGCCAATAATCTCAATGAAGCCAACAACTGGAATAATGCCAACAATCAAGACAATCTCAATCAGCTGAACAATGCCAACAATCATAGCAACAATGCAAACAATGCACACAATCACAATAATCTGAATAACTTAAACGCTGCAGAAAACTACAACACTGCCAACAACGCCAATAATCCCAACAACGCCAACAATCTCAATAAGCTGAACAATTACAATTACAATAATAATAATTAAAATTTACTGATGAAAAAATATTAAATTATCTCATATATTTTATTGCACATCGACTTTGGAAAGGAAAAAGAGCGTAACCCACACATAACAAATTTTACAGGAGATACAAAAACCGTTTTTTAATCATTTTGGGCCAAATGCAAATTATGCAGTATACACAAACTTTTAGTGCATAGAGACTTATAAACTGGTGTTTAATTGACATAATCTAATATTAATTAAATAAATTGTCTAGGAAAAACCTTTATTTCAGTCTTTTTTCTTGGTTTTAATTATTTACAAGGTCATCTTTTTCAAACTTAAAAGCTAAATTTAGATACTAATTTGGCATTTTCAGCTTACATCCTTTTGATAGAATGTGTATTAAATTGTATAGATTGTGATTAAAAAAAGGTGTTTTGAAAAAACTGTGGATTACGTTCTTTTTCCTTTTCAGTTTCCTTAACTCAATTAAATATTTTTTTGTTTTACACGATTTTGTTATTGCATAGATAATTTCTATATGTCATTGTTTTGTTTACTAACATCTTTCTTGTTTAAAGTCAATACATTTTAATACAAAAAGCAGTTAAAACTATTATTTCTTTTTATTGCATACCAACAACAAACATCTCTGAGGCAATTATACTTTAAATAGTATAATTGGTCGTCTGGTATCAAAAGCAGAACTGTTCTATACATGATATAAACGTATGAGAGGCTGCAGGCGTAATAATATTTGGTACCTCGATTTTCCGGATGACATAAAAACGTCAGACTATTCCATGTATTGTGATATCAATTACTTGTACTTAATGTCAAATATGTTGAATAAAATAAAGTATATTTACCTACATATTGTTTTTTGACGTGAATACGTCTTTAAAATTGCTTCTATAGGGAGGCAATCCAAAAAAACGAATGACAACGAGATCGGGGGATACAGTTTGGTGTTGCAGCTTCATATCTATCATCGCTATCCAAAATTCAATTACACCACTGGATAGCTAAAGAGTCAAAGAATTTATTGCGCTATGTAAGGACTGTGATACATCGCGCGGGGCGGAGGGGAAAGCGCCGCCATTTTTGAGTAATTTTGCTGTGTATCGAGATTTCTATTTACTATAACTTTTGACTCAAAGACGTTACGATGTTCGTTTGAGTTTCAATCGTTAGCTCTCGACAAAATGTATCGATTATTGATAAAATATTAGTGTAATATTGTGACTATGACTATAATTAGGTACTAAAAATAAATAAATATCAAAAATATATGTCGGGCTTAACGCGTCAAAAAGCCAAGTCGAAATACAAAGATCCCATACGGTTGGAAAGGGCTTCTCAAAAGCAATCAAACCGTACCATTAAAACACCATATGACCGAGTCAAGCAGTGCCAGCAACGTAAAAATGGGACGTAATATTACCTATTACGAGACGTATTCACGTACAACATACGGCCGTGTCCATGACACAGCCACATCCCATTTTTTTTCATTGCCTGTTGGCAGATGTGATAAAAACTTTTAATTTGTATGCAAACAACGCGTTTCAAAAGAATTTTTTGAATCTCAGTTTTGAAGCAATGGTTTTTTGAAAAAAGGATGGGTACTAAATGATAACCTGACATTTTAATCCAGTGGAGGGGAACCTGCGGCCTCTTGGCTACTCTGATGCGGCCTATTGACTTGATCGAAATATTCACTGCGTTAAAAAAAGAGCGTAATCAACTCATTATATTATTAATATAAAATTTAAAATAACTATTCCATAATTATTCCACGTATTGTGCTACTAACTGTGATATGTGTTTCGCCTCTTTCAGAGGCATCCTCAGACTTACTATCGCAAAGTTTGCTTAAGTAATAAAGGAAGATTGATTCTAACATTTTTAAATTATGAAATTCCAAAATGGAGTTTGGGTTTTTTTCCCTTTTACGGGAAGCAAGGAGGGGGTGATAGAATCAAAATAAAGCAAATAAATAGTGATACTAATGAGCTGCAATCAATCAGATTGGGATTTTTCCCTTTAAGAGAAGCGAAGAGGGGGTTATAGAATCAAAACAAAGCAAACAAATATAATCATACTACTACTGACGTTAAGCGTTACAAACTAATAAACTAATAAGCTGCTATAGACAATCAATCAGATAGGTTGGTGATTACTCTATTAATTGGAAATAATGTAAGTAATGGCGAAAAACCTGTCCTATTAATAATGTTATTTAAAAATATATTTTTTTCTCTTCTAAAAATGAAAAGGTTCCCCACCCGTGCTTTAAGAATATTTATTACAATACAATAAAATAACTAAAATTGTTTCTGAGGAGTGGCAGCACCAGTTACGAAATATATTGTTCTTTTGCGGCAAATTTCTAAGCTAAATTATTCTAATACAAAATGTTTTTCAACTAAAAGTTGGCTTCAAGTAACTTACAAAATATTTACTGAAACACAATTATTCAGATTGTCAGATTCAGCTATATTAAAATGGTTTATTTTTTCTTTAAAATCAACCTATATTGTGCCATCCAATACATTAAAGATATTTTTTATCTATGTCCGCTCCCAATGTGGAGCATATAACCTCCTAATGGAGATATCTCAACAGAGGTTTTTTTTTCTACGAGAACTGTTATTCAGTCGCTTAACCTCACTTTTTTTCAATGTGAGTAGTAGGGAAAGAAGGATAAAGCTAGAACAGGACTAGTGGTTGACTATTCGCTATTGCTACACCCAGTTATTAAAGGATCAAAAGAATGGAAGGAGAGGAAATAATGTGAATTGACATCACAAACACCCATTCATCGATCACAACTTTAAATTGAGTTATTCTAAAATTCATTGTGATCTTACCGGGAATTGAATCCAGACCTGCGTGATCGGTAGAGCAAGCACTAATCAACTGGGCTACAGCAGGTGACAATAATATTATATTTTATATAATACCAAAGTGAAAGACATTATTAACAAGCTAATTTCATTGTTGTAAAATAGATTTAAATGATTTCTTGCAACCTACCAAGATAGACCATCAAATCATTGTTTTTTTTTACAGAAAAGTACAGTAAAAATATCAAGTAAGTGACAATTTGGTCATTCGAATTAATATATATATATATGTGAATATTTGTAATAAAAAATAAAACACTATTTTGTATTTGTTTAAAATTTATTTAAAAGATCAGGACCGGTTTAGCAAATTGTGAGCATTGTAAACCAATGAAAGTAATGATTCAGTGATGACAATGAGTGAAACCGGTACTGACCTTTTTTTAAAAATAAAGTGGAAAAAAGTACAAAGGAATATTGTTTTTTTTATTGATATAATGACTTTCCAACACAAGAATTGACAGCGAACACCCTAAAAGTGAACTATTATAATAGAGTTCTACCAAGAAAATCAATATTATTCATTCTACATGCAAGTGGTTTGACAGTATTCTCGCAGACAATAGGAAAACGTCAATTAAAAAACCAAACAATGTGAACATAGCAAAATTGTATATTAAGCTACCGCGCATGCGCAAATGGACGTCGCTTTGTTGTTACCATGACTAGATAACTGTCAGACGATTTTGTACGACATTTGACTTCACAAAAAGTACTTCTACTAGTTAAATATACCCTACAATACTGTCATCAGAGGGAAACTTATAATTATACGACAATGGATATCAAGGAGGAGTCTGAGGACTTGAAAAGACGACTCGGGTTAGTCATATTTGATATTTAAATGTTTAATTTGAATTTCGAATCACGCTTTGGTAGACAATAATATTGGGGCATATGAAAGAAAAACAAATGCAGCACGCTTAATTATATTTCAAAACAATCTATTTTTTTTCTTTTGGACTTTTTGTGCTGTAAATCGTTTTATTTTGCATTTAAAATAGCCGCAAACGTTAGAAAATACATATTGTAGTAATGAATTGAAACCCCAATACTACGTTTTACAGGAGACCGTAGTAAAACAACGAATAATGCGGGAAATCTTCGAATAATATCAAAAAATGTTTAATTTTCAACTAACTTAATGATATGAACTAGCCGGTTCCCGGCAAGCGTTGCAATGTCACTCAAAGAAAAAAAGTGTTTGTGTTTTAATTGTGTTTATTGAAGTGTATTATGTCTTCTTTTTCCGTCTGTTTGACGTTTGCTGCCGATTGCCTATGGTACGACACACGCGCCACCTTCTGTAATTTAATTTTACTACGCCTATAACTTCGCGCAAGTTGCATGAACGGTACGGCAGACATACAAACATTGATTTGTATATATAAGACCAACTGTAAGTAAATTTTAATATGCCTATAAACTTCGCGCAAGTGCAAGCAAAAAGTTTGTCAAAGTTTTATTGCACCGGCCATGATGATATCTCCGGTAGAAATAATAATACTCGTCAATTTGGGTTTGTATAGTTAAACAATCAATAACGAGTGACATCGAGTTTTGGAAAGATCAATTTCACATTGTTTCTTGCCTCAGGATGATTGACAAGGCGTGGGAAGGCACTTCAGCTTCGAGAAGCTTTGCCAAGGAGTGTTGTCGAATGTGATTTTGAGGGATTTTAAACACTACTTGTGGAGTCTACAGTCAACGAGATTGCATCTTTGGCCAATACCATGAGGCTGGAGGTGGATAACAACGATATTGATGAGCTTGTGAAAGGGTACAGTCAAGAGCTGACCACCGAAAAGCGTACGGACTTGCATTGTATTTGTATTGCAAGGTGTTCGGATGGAAGCTTTCGTCTATCCCTCCGACACCAATGGTGCAATAATTGTTGCAATCAACGAGACTAGCTTTTGAAATATTTAGTTCGCCGGAATCCCACTGGTCGAAAGAAGAGGCGGGCAGGATTGAGGCTTTCCGGAAGCATCCGCAGCACGTGACCCGGCCAGTTCTAACGTCTCTCCATAACTGCTGACGTGACGGGGCGCTGTCTTGTACGTTCCCCATTATCCGACGCAAGCATCTGTTCTCGAAGCTCAGTATACGGAGTCTTCGTCAGGTGCAATAGTATAATTACCCTTGCGTAAAATCAAGTATTGCCGTGTTGGTATCAATGTTTCTTAATTCATTTTTTCAGGGCGCTGTGCGACAAAGGAATCACACTTCGGAGCGACTATTCACACATCGTGAACCGCATAATCAAAGACAGCAAAGAATACGAACAGATCAACTCGAAACCGAAATATGTCAAAGAGAATTACTTCGGTAAGATGTGTATATTTCGTCACCTTTCCGGCGAAAGTAAATAACTTACAGAACTAACAATAATGGTTAAGTACACAAAGAGATTCTTTGATGTAAATTTTTTTCGATCTGGAAAAACTCCATTATTTATTACATATTTATTACTTTTAGGGTGTTCACTGTCAATACTTGGTGGAAAGGCATTATATTAATAAAAACGCAGTATTCCTTTGTACTTAATTCCATTTCATTAAAAAGGTCAGGACCGGTTTCGCTCATTGTGAGCATTGTCAACTGATTACTTATTTTGCTAGTTAAGCCAAAAAAAAGCATTTTTTTTTTTTGAATCATTCAAATTATGTACACTCACACTAGTTTTGTCACTAACGACCCGAGTTTCGCCTTTCGGCGTCTTCAGGCGTTCAAGTGCACGTATGAACTTGAACTGACGGCGTAACCTGGGTCGTTAGTGGCAAAACTCGTGTGAATGTACATAATTTGAACGATTCAAATTTAATATTGAAATTCCACCAAACACCTTCAGGTTTATAGAGTAAAATAAAATAAGTACACTTGGGCCTCGTATAACACGGTTATATGGTTCCACAAAAACGTCGTGTAATACAAATCCGTGTTATACAAGGTTTGAAGTTCATACAAAATTAGGGATTGCGTTCCAAAAAAAAATATCGAAGATGGTTTATATAAATATGTACTTTATTTTTTTAAATAAACAAATATGCATTTACATATCTATTGAAAGAAATTTTAATAACATAATATAGTATTCATTCATCATCGCTATCATTTAGAATTATATATGTTTTACTCTTTTTTGAGAACGGTTGTAAGTTGTCATCATCATCGGAGGGCTCTGGATTTCTTGTAGTTTTAGCCTTAAAAAAAATCGGTGATAAGCGATTGTCTGCTTTTAGCGTATAAATCTTTGCGTATTTCCTTATAAGGTTCCAAAATTTGTTATAAAATACAAACAATGAGCCAGAATAATCTTCGGATTACGAAGAAATATGCATTGCACCATTGAATGCCAGAGCGCAACTGAAGTGTATCGAAACAAACGAAATTGACAATTCTTGATATGCTCAGTAAGATTTATCATGACACATTACACGGACATACAAATCAAACATGTTAATTTTTTTTAAACTGAAACCGTGTTATATAAAGCGTGTTAAAAATATGCCACAATTTATACAACCGTGTTGTATAAAACCGTGTTATACGAGGCCCAAGTGTATATAAAACCTGAAGATGCCGAAAGGTGAACCCCAGGTGGTTATTGAAAAAACTTATAGAAGAATACAGAATCAAAATAATTCAAATTTGATATTGAAGTTCCACCAAGCACCTTCAGTCGAAATCTTAAATTATATATAACCTCAAATTTGAATTAAGAAATCGATTGAAAAATCACTAAAACAAAGGACTAGTGATTAGCTAATGGCTCTCTATTGTACAAATTGATCGTTTATCATTTTTTCGTTATTATTTACAGATGACGAATCCGACGCCATGTACAGAGACGGCAACATGATACTGCTGAGGGAGATGCATCCGGGGGCTGTCGATTTCTTGGAACTGGCTAGGGGTATGTCGCCGATATCCGTCGAGGGCCTGGAGCACCTCAAAGGCGTCCGCGGCGAGACATTCCAGCAGATGAACAAGCGCTACGGCATCAGGAAAGGGAGTCTACATCTCAGCGGAGAGCAGACAAAGACTTACGACAGAAAGTTCTGCGATATTATCAACAAAACGCAAAGTACCGCCCGTGATTCTAAGAAAGAATCCGTCGTCGGAGACGATGGAGATGAGTTCGAGCGGCCGTTGGACTGCAGCCATGTTTGGATACACTATGCCTTTTATATCGAAGGCGCCAAAGTCCCCTTCGACTCTTCCGTTCGTCCTTCCAAGAAGAACATGAAATATTCAAAGAATCCCATCGTAAGTATTACGCCTCTGCTATTGAAGATGGCTGTCTGTTGGTTAAAGCTTGCTCTACCGATCACACAGGTCTGGGTTCGATTCCCGGTAAGATCACAGTGAATTATTCAATTCTAAGTAGTGATCGAAGACTGGGTGTTTGTGGTGTCAATTCACATAATTTCCTCTCCTCCCGTCCTTCTGATTGTTCAATAACTGGGTGTAGCGATAGCGATTAGTCAATGACTAGTCCTGTTCTAGTCTCATCCTTCTTTCCCTACTACTCACTTTGAAAAAAAAAAGTGAGATTAAGTGACTGAGTAACAAACAGTTCTCGTAGAAAAAAAAACTTCTGTTGCGATACCTCCATTAGAAGGCCATATGCTCCACATTGACAGCGGACATGGATATAAAAAAAATAATATGTTTATAAAAATTATAATTTTGCAGTTCTCGTAGAAAAACTTCTTTTGAGATACCTCCGTTAAGAGGCCATATGCTCCACATTGGAAGCAGACATGGATTAAAAAAAAAAAATGCATTGTAAAATAAAATTATAAAATAACATTATGTCTTGAATTCCCCCCCTCTCACCCATCCTATCCTATGAACGGGGCGTATCGAGAGCGATCAGCTTACCACTAGTCCTGTCCTAGCCCTATCCTTCTATTCCTACTCTCCTTGGAAAGAGAGGTAAAAGGTTGAGCAACTGAGTAACAAGCAGTTCTCGTAGAAACACTTATGTTGAGATAAACTCCATTAGGAGTCCATATGCTCCACATTGGGAGCGGACATGGTTTAAAAAAAAATATACAAATTTATCTGATTGATATTTTAATGTCTTCTTTTCAATTTTCTCGAACAGTTTATTCCCATCCAATTTTAGTGGCTTAAATTCCCAAAAATCCCGGGAATTGTCCCGATTGAAAAAAAATATTAAAAAGAAATTGTGTTAAAAATAATCAAAAATTCTAATTAAGTTAAAATTGACTCGCCACTCGAAGGGTTAACGAAGCACAACCCTCTAAAAATCCACTGAAAATTACATATTCCTTCACAGAAAATCGAAGCCAACTGCAACTCGGTCATCCCTGGGCTGGCCCTAGCCGTACGGTGGCTGCCGGTCGGAGCCCGAGGCCGCTTCATAATCCCGCCCGGATGCATGTTCGGGGTCACAGGGTGTAAGCAGCTCGGAGTTGAGCCCGGTGCATCCATTTTGCTGCTTCTTCACTCAATTCGGTGCTTGGATGCTAACGCTATTAATAGGTGAATCTTTATAGTATTCGGTTATTAATTTGAACTTGTCGAGTCCTATGGCCCAGCGGTGAGCGCTGTGGGCTTCCGTGCTGGATCTTTTTCAATTGTTTTCAGTCCCAAGACATGCGTATTTGTGATGTCGAAAAATTCCCTCCGATCCCTTAATACGGTATCTTTATTTTTTTGTGGCCCCTAACATTTTTACGTCTTCTCACTAAAATTCGAATTTCAAAAACCCGGGAATTTGCGGATTTCCCAAAATTACCGCTCTTCCGAGAATTTCCGAATCCAAAATGCCAAGAGTTTACAATTTACGGATTTCAGTTGAGAAACCCTGCTTTAATAACTGGGCGAAGTGAGAGCGATTAGCTAACCACTAGTCCTGTCCTAGCCATATCCTTCTATCCCTACTACTCTCTTTGAAAAGGGAGGTTGAGCGATGAGTAACTAACAGTTCTCGTAGAAAAACTTCTGTTAAAATACCTCCATTAGTAGGCCATATGCTCCACGTTGGGAGCGGACAGGGATACAGCAAAAGTTGTAAATATGTAAATACACGCAACAAACGTTGAGTGAATTTACATAAATTTTTTTCTTGACCAGGAGTGTCTCAGGAGCAACTGCCAAAGACATGGTTGCGTGCACTTAAGTGTGCAGAAAATCAATCAGGTCTACTCTCTCCCCGTATGACGCCGAAAATTTCGTAAAAGTCTTGTAGTTTGAAATGATATTTTAATTTTAAAAAATATGTTCATAGCAATTTTTATATTTCCACTGGTACTTTTGTGAGAGACTGGACATAAATTGCTTTCATCGCTACAAATTACCGACACACCTAATGCTTTGGGATCTAATGAATCCTTTTGTTTTCTGTTCTACTGTCTTGTGTTGTTGAATTTCTTATTGGTAAATCTGTTATCCGCTTTTGTGTTCTGGGAATCGTGTTAGGACAACTAGTTCACATAAAAATATCATATTTGCTCTTTTTTGTGTATCTTGATATTTTTGCGGCCGATTCAAACACCATGGCCGACTTTTGGCCGCAGATTTGTTTGAAGGAAAAATAAGAAGAGAACAGATGATATATTTTACGAATTGTACTTTTCAGGTACGAAAATCTGGACGCCGAATCGAAGACTGACTTCTCGATAGTGTTGCCACTCGTCACCAGCGTGAACTTCATCGGTAAGGACTTCTTCTTCAGGAAAAGACTCGTCATGTCTCTGAAGATGTACTCACAGTCCTTAAAAATGCTGTCGGCGTGCCAAAAGACGAGAGAAAACTACGAAGATTTCACCTTCGTCTTCAACAAAACCACGCTCAACTTGGCGGTGTGTCACGAACTCACCGACCGGCCGCGAAACGCCATGTTCTTTCTCGACACCATCGATTTGGACAGCTGCGAACCGGAGCAGCGTTGCAAGTTCATGTTCATCAAGAGTAAATGCCTGTTTATGCTGGGGGAGTTGGAGGAATCTATGGGCTGCGTGCGCCGGTGTCACGCGATGCGTCCGGCCAGCATCGAGATCGGTAACCATCTGGCGGTGGTCGACGAGGCGCTATTCGCCGCAAGTAACGTCAATAAGAAAGCTGTCAAAAACGACTGCGTGAATGACGACGCCATGTTTTTAAAATCGTGCTCCGCTGCCAAGTCCGCTTTCAGTGAGATTATATCACTGGGTATCGTGGATAAGTTTACCATACGGCTTCCGTGCGAGGTCAGTACGGACGACAATCATATTCTGGAACGTGTCATGGGGACATTTAACGGTTGGCAGTTTAAAATTTTGGACCGGGGTGAAATATTGTTTGAAAAACGTCGTAACTAGAAATATCGGATTTCGCATGGCCGTAATTCATGTTTTCTTTTGATTTATACTTTTTTGTTCGTCTTTGAGAGCGTCTTCACGAACGCTAATTGGGAATTTGTGTTTTTTTTTTTGTTTAACACGTTAATAACTGAACACTTACGGTCTTAGCGCTTCTCTAAAGACGCTCGTAAGGGAAACAGGGTAGCAAAGGTATGGATATATAAATTTGTGGGGTGAAAAAGTAGTAAAAGGGTTAATGTCTGAATAGCCGCGGTTGGCCAATCCTCGACCAGGGTTTCTCGACTGAGGACCACAGCACGTTCCAAGGTAGCCACAGAAAAAAATAATTTTAGTGTAGCCACGGGGAAATTCATAAACTCTAAGGCTCTTAAAATCGGGCAGTGACAAAAAATTGTTTGAACTCTTTTTTGGCGATTCCGTGTTTGTAAAATAGTAATTCCTGGAAGAGCTTAAAACAAAAAGGTCTCGCGTATTTTCATTTTGGGAAATCCTTAAATTCCTGGAATTTTGAATTTGGTCAATGACGATATATTTATAAACTCCAGGAAAAGCTAAAAAAAGGTCTCGTTAAAAATAATTGTATCCCTGTATGTGAAAAATATGAGACTCAAAAGTTCCCACATTTTTGGCGATTCCGGATTTTTTAAATTGGAATTCCTGGAAGAGATAAAAAAAAGGTCTTTTCTTTTGATTTTGGGAAATCTGTTAATTCCTGGGATTTTTAATTTTATCAGTGACGAAATATTTACAAATTCCGAAAAGAGCTAAAAATAATTGTGTCCCTGTATGTGAAAAATATGAGACTCAAAAGGGGTCACAGGCCCAAAAATGTTGAGAAACTATGACATAGACCGGGGGTGGGGAACCTTTTCATTTCTATAGGCCACATTCATTTATCTGATTCAACATAAGGCCGCAGTAGACATACGTAAGTTTCTTTACCGCGGTCTTATGTTGAATCAGATAAATTAACACTGCCTTCAGATATGAAAAGATTTCCCAGCCCTGACCTAGACCGATGTTCCGTCTAAGATGAGAGGTCAGCTGCGCGGGCCAGTCCAACAAATGCGTGGGATAATTTGTCATATTTTTCATAAAAAATTGTAATTTTTTTTATTTGTTTAGATTTGAACAATAGAAAATATTGACACTCGACTAATAATTGTATTAAATACAACATAGCGCTTAAGGGGGACACGACGTACCTTTGAACTATACCAGGCATGGGGAACCTGCGGTCTGGCCTTCTGGCCAATTCTGTAATTCTGTAAATTTTTGTAAATTCCCGTGATTTTGGATTTGAAAATTCCCGGAAAAAGTGCTAAGCTGCTAATTTGGACAAATCCGTAAATTCTTGGGATTGTCGATGTCAAAATCCTTGGAAAACTGGGCTTTAGAAATGGGCATGAATTTGTTTCTGGCCAAAGATTCACTAGTCGATGCTTACTGCGGTCTTATGTCGAATCAGAAAATCATGAATGCGGACTCTAGAGAAGAAAAGGTTCCCCACACCTGAACTAGATGCTCAGGACAGGTTTACTGTGCTGCCTAAATAAGAAATCTTCCAAATTAAAATTAATATTAGATTATTTTGAACTTCATTGTAAAGATTGGCCACCATTTGCAATTCTATTATTTTTTCTGTGAAAAAAATTGTGATTGTTTTGTAAAAGTTTACCCTATAAATTATACGGGTAAACTCTTTTCCACCGATAATAAATGTATTTTGTTGTAACAATTTTTCTTTTCGACCGTCTCCGCCGCTCCAGCGGATTCCCCCACTCCGCCCAGTCCTCATTCCTGCACCGATTTATATCCCCCGGCATTCCTTTGTCCAGGGTTTCCCAAAAATTTTCAGGTATGGAACACTTGCAAATCCGGAAAATATAATGGAACACTTGGATGAATTTTTAAGATTTTTTTTAAACTGTGTTGCAGTCTCATTCCAATTTTTTTCGGAAACCTACCGTGGCTCCTTAACGTAGTTTGGGAAACCCTGCCTTAGTCTTGTGACTCTCCATCAGACGTTGCAGTGTTCTACCAGGGGTAGAAAATGCGGGGCATTTAATATTCTTTACAACCCTGATAATCAAGAAACATTCTAACCCAAGGAAGGTCCTTTGCGCAATCAAATTTGGAGGCCCTGTTTCTCATGTAACAGAAGAATGTCGAAAAATTCTATGTAAAATATACAAAAAGTATATGGGTTATATAATATAAGCCATTTTTGATAAGATTATATCCTAATCCGCCACTGGTGGCGTGTTTTTAGGTATTTTTTACCAGCGCCTTCAATTTTTACATATCCGACTCACCATTCACTTGAGGGTATTTCGGTCTTGGTATGGGATATAATCTGCGAGGATTAAAGATTTCAAGTCACTCGAAATCAACTCTATGAGAAAAGACAAAATTAAATATATCCAAAAATAATGCAGAAAATATATTATTTTTTTAATGTAATTTAAGATGTTAGAGTAGACAAAGATATGTGTATCTCTTTTCAGCCAGACTTCTGTTCCTAATGTCTATCTCAAGAGAAGTTTACTACGAGAACTGCTTATTAGTCAATTTCATTGTGCAGTTGAAGACAGTAGAGGATAGAAGGATAGTGCTAGGACAGGACTAGTGGTGAGTTAATCGGATGTCAATAAATCCGTAAATTGATTCATAAAAACTCTCCGTACTGGGATACGAACCAAGCATTGACCATGGACTCGACGAAAGCTAAGTTAAGTATGGTTTTGAGCACTCAATGCTCGCAATGAGCGAAACCGGTCCTGACCTTTTAAATAAAGTACAAAGGAATATTGTGTTTTTATTAAGCATAGTTATGAAGATAGCGGGAGTTCGAAATAGCTATCAACCAATCACGGAGAACCACGTAAAATGAAATACGAAGGCTTTAGGTAAAAAAACGAATATTTTTTTTTCAATAATTTTCTATCTTATGTTTACGTAGTATGTAGTTCATTCTAGTCACATACTAGAATAACTCTAGAACATTTTACCAATCAATATGATGGAACACTTTTTGGTATTACTTGAAGATTTCCCGCATTGTTCGTTGTCTTATTACGGTCGCTTGGACGACGTAGAATCGAGGTTTCACTGTAGTACTACAATGGAGTTCTATTAAGTAAATACATGTATATTCAAACAATATCAAAGTGGCCCATTTTGAATCGGAACGTAGTGACCGTAGACACCTCCCACCACTCCAATATTTGAGACACTTGTTTGCTTGCTTAGAGTGGCTATACGAAAAAAATATTTTTTCAATGTTTTAGTGTTTTTACGTAAAATTACACAATAAAAAAATTCAATTGTATTTTTAATAGAACATAAATATTTATTTGTATTAAATACATGATTTTTATATAAAAAATCTTTTAAATTGTTGGTTTAAAATAAAAAAAGTGTGCACTAATTATGTTTCAGCTGGCAACACTTGAATAAGTTTATCAACACGTTTCGTACGCTTCTAATGAGAAACTTCATAATAAATAAGTTTCAAAACAAAGTACTAAATTCCGAATTTTATCATTTTTTTTTCCGTTTAAGTTATAATTAACAGCTTAAAACTAATCCTAATACATTCACGCGTCTGTTTACAATGTATAAACTTACTTTCGACGCGAGTTCGGTCGGATAAAGTCGGTTTTGAAATGGCAAAACGGCAATTTTGCTTTGTTTGGTTTGATTTAAATGAAACTTTTCGAGCCCTATTTGCGGACAAATCGAGTGTTTCTAAGTGAACTAATGTTGAAATACTCTCCGTTATTGTGTTTATAATTGTTAACTGTTGAAATTGTCTCAAAAAATATGTGATTTAGTGACTTTTTGATGTGTTACACTTTACTCGAACGGTAAAAAACTTCTTCGATGTCATATTTCTAAGAAGGTGAGTTTCTTTTGTTTTGTAAGTGTTTTGTTTTAGTTGTCTAAACAAAAAATAACGTTGCTATGGATCAAAATGTAGTGTAGCAAGTGTTGAAATACTTAATCAAAGACAAAATTGGATGTTTCGTGGACTGGTTGTCAGAGCCGTTGGCTGTGATGCCTTTGGTGTCTGAAATTCTCTCCCACCAAAAAAAAAAGTGACGCAGCGGGAGCGATTGGCTAACCGCTAGTCCTGCTCCAGCCAAATATTCTTTTATCTCTTCTCTATTCGACTAAAAGAGGTCGAGCAGCAGAGCGACAATCAGTTATCGTAGGAAAAAATCTGTTGAAATAAACCTCATTATAAGTCGTTTCTTTAATGTTTCATTTCAGGTGTATTTTTTTTCTTAGACCGGAGTGTAGCGAGAGTGAATGGCTAACAACCAGTCCTGTCTAAACCCTATTTTTCTGTTCCTATTCTATTAAAAAAAGCGAGGCTAAGCATCTGAGTGACGAGCAGTTCTAGTAGAAAAAAATCCTTGAAATAAACCTATTTGGGAGTTCACTTTGGAAACTGCCATTGTTATAAAATAAATAGAAGAGTGAATGGCTAACAACCAGTCCTGTCTTAACCCTATTTTTCTGTCCCTATCTGGCAAGTGAGTGACCAGCAGTTCTAGTAGAAATAGTTTCCATTGTGATAAACCTAATTGGTAGTCCATATGCTCCACATTGGAAACTGCCGTTGTTAAAGGAAAAATGTTCTAAAAACTGGGAGTAGTGAGAGCGATTAGTTAACTGCTAGTCCTGTCCTAGTATATGTCGTATAATAATTTAAGTTTTAAAAACTTTCCAGGCGACGCGATGCACCCCGAGACGCGCCACGTTGAAAAAATGAAACCGTCCACCGAGCCCTGGGTGCAGAACGCCAACGCAGTTCCCGACGCGGATCCGGACCGATCGCAGCAGTTCTACCTGCGGTGGAACAACTTCCGGTCGAATCTCTCCGACGTCTTCCAGCAGCTGCTGCACTCGGAGAGCTACGCGGATGTGACGCTCGCCTGCGACGGCCGCAGCATCAAAGCCCACAAGGTCGTCCTGTCTGCCTCCAGTCCGTACTTTAAAAACCTCTTCGCCGAGAACCCTTGCCACCACCCCATCATCATTATCTGCGACATAAAATGGCCAGAGCTGAAAGCCGTCGTCGATTTCATGTACAAAGGCGAAATAAACGTTTCGCAGGATCAGATAGATCCGCTCCTGAAAGCCGCCGAATCGCTGAAGATCCGAGGGTTGGCCAACGTGAACAACGAGCTCGAAGAAATGGAAGCTTCGAGGAGTAACGTAAAACCTGACGATGTGACGACGGAATTGAAGAAAGAAGACGAGAGCATCACCGTGTCGGATGTTGAAAATATCGTTGAAAATCAGCAAGGAGAAATTTTACATAATTTGCAAAATTCGCCCGTGAAGAAACGTAAGCGCGTTTCGGCTAATGTTGAAGTGAGCGAAGTCACATCGCCGAAAATATTAGCGTTGCCGGCGATGCACGTCATTGACGTTGACGACGTGATCGCGACGCCTATCAAGGCGGCGTACGCTGACAAATCTAGCCTGTCAGATAGCAACAAGGCGAGGGCGCCGACGTGGTCTCAGGCGCAGTTGAACGAAGCAATCGACGCGGTCGTGCAGCAGAAGATGCGTTTCACGCGCGCGTCAACGCTGTACGGCATACCGAAGGGGACGCTGTACGATAACATACTCGGTAAATCGAAACGAATGCTGGTGTTGCAGGAGGCGGATCTGTGCGACAGCGAGGAGCGGGCTGTCTTGGAGTACTGCTGCAAGGTTTCGGCGTCGCCATTTAACCGACGGACGCATTGCTCGCTGGCTGACGTGCTTGAGTTCGTGCAGAAGCTGCGGCGGGCGAGGGATCCCGGCTTCACCTTCACCGGCCTGGCTGGTTTCCGGTGGTGGTGGGCCTTCTGCAAGAAGCACTCGATCGTGTCGCTCTATTACAAAGACGAGGGCGTCGTCGTGCAAAGCGACGGGGGGCATTCCAAGATTCGAAGCTGATCTCTTATTCGCAATCTAACCTAACTTTTTATTAATTTTAAAATACCGTGTAACGTTATGTCACCTTGGGAATTCCGCCGAAACTGTTGCAATGATAATCTTATATGGGACGTCTTCGCCGCGACACCGGCAAAAGTTGTTACAGCTTCTGGTCTCGATATTAAATGTTACATAGATAATGAACATGAACCGATTTTGCCAAACGGAATTTCCTAGGTTCGCAATAATGAATCATCTTGCTCCACGTATGAAATAAGCTTTAAAAAATCATATTGAAATGTTCGTATTTACATACGAAGACTTGTAAGAACTCCATTATTATGATATAGAAGAATCAAAAATTGATATTAGATTTTTACCGTTCTTTCCGACTAGGTTAACGTTAAGTTTAATTTAAGTTTTTCTCTCACTAAATATAACTAAAAAGAAACTATCACAAAGTAACGGATAATACTTAAGTAATTTTACCTAGTTATAATGTAGTTTGTAGCGCTCATCTGTCACGATTCACAAACGGACGGTGATTGAATTCTCATCCAACGCCCTGGGTGTTTGCGATGCGCTCAATCTTCCGCCTAACCTCATTTTATCGCACATTCTCTTAAAGAGAACAGCGATCATATTTTTTTTTACGGAGACCGGTTGTGGCTCCGTCGGTTTTTCGAATTTGTGTTCTACGACACAGATGTACATATTCTTTTCCGATCTGATTTCTGTAGATCGATCCGTTAACAACCGTTTCATTCAACCTTGCCTTTCTATCCCGCTCACTCTTAATAATAAGGCTGTGCGCGCTGTTTGTAGTAATTAAAATATCCACTGTTGAAATACTCCAGTAATCTATATACTCCGATTTGAAGTGTACGCTGAATATAGTTGCTTTTGTAATCATTACTATCGTAGATGGCTTGTTTGACGACAACTACCGGTAGAGTAGTTGAGAGTGTTAAAAACACTCGTGTCTTTGGATACAATTTCATAATATTTTATATATTGAAAAAAAAAGTTGGGCGTCGATCGAGCAGAAGTGACGACACGGTGACAAAGTATAAAGAACTCCATTTTTATCAACGGTTTATCACGGCAATCATTCCTGGATAAGTTGGCGATTCTGCCAACTTTATCATTTCAACGCCAACGTTATCAATAAAATGTAAACGTTGGCATTTGTTATTTATAGACAATGCACAATTTATTCAAAGTATGTGGAGTCATCGTAGTAGAGAATCAAAAAAAATTCAAATCAGAGTCGGATCACTCGTAAAAAGCAGAGTCGGAGTCGTAGTATTTTTTTACAGCAGCTCGCAGCCCCGGTTTTTAATAATTGCAAATTTATATTTATTCCAGGACTCTGAATGCTTGTTGTATAGGCACATTTTATTAGATATTAAAATAATTTATGTGCAAAATTTGACATATTTTATTAAATCGGAGTCAGATCATTCGTAAATGCCGGAGTCGGAGTCGCAGTATTTTTTTACTGCTCTGGTTTCATACGAATTGCAAGTTTATATTTATACCAACGTCTATGGAATCGAAGCTGTAAAAAAAAAAACGGCGACTCCGACTCCCATTTTTTAAAGTTTTACATATTTTTTTCTTTTAAATCGCAGTCACAACTTCGCCACGTCGATTTATACAAAACGCACATTTCATTTCTTTCTAACTGAACTAAACACAAAAAAATATTTCTTCCGATGTAACGTTTTTTGTCACAACAACCATGAGATCATGAATTTTCGTATACTGTTTTGAACAGTGAATATTATATATAGGCTTAGAATTAAACCAGGACCGAACTGGTCCTAAATTTCCACGACCCACAGTTGCCTTTCCACGTCTTGTTATTCTACTATCTAAGATAATAATATGTAGGTATTAAGTTTTAAATTACTAGTTATCGACGGATTCCTCGTGTCTTATTCAATTATGTTTTTAACGATGATTCGAGAAATCTTCGAGCGAAAAACATCTACCTATCCAACCCTATATTCCAGGACACCAGAGTCCCACCGGCTTAAATAATATTCGAGCAGGTTTGAGGCTCTCCGGAGTGACCCAGTCGTTTCAAACGTCTCCGCTAATTTCGAGTTTGTATTGGGATCGTTCCGCCTTGCCACCGATAGCAGACGCAAGCATCTATTCTTGAGACTTCTTCATCTTCCTGCACAGTTGAATAGTTCACCCGAACCTCAGCATAGACAAAAGGTCGTTAAGCCTGTAGTTGTGTGGTCAACGTCATTCCTTTTGATTGTTACTGCTAGTTCTGTCCTAACCCCATCCTACGAATATTTATTTTTTTATTCATGTCCGCTCCAATAATGGAGGTGGTATCTCAACAGCGGTTTATTTTTACAAGAACTGTTTTTTACTCAGTCGCTCAACCTTTCTTTTTATAGAAAAATAAGGCTAGGATAGGACTATTGGTTAACTAATCGTTCCGATACGTCCAATTACTAAAGGATCGGAAAGGGTGGGAGGGATTTTTTTAGAAATCTATCGAAAAAATGCCGTTTGCACTGGGAACCGGTGATATACGGCATGGATGCCCACAGCGCTAACCGCTGCACCATAGGACCCATCGTATACTAGCGACTGGATAACCCACAGTTCTCGTAAGACAACTTCTGTACATCAAGAGCCCATAAGAATTTGAAAAAAATTATATGGGTGTTAACAGTCGACTCGGCAGTTAGGGCTCCGCTCGACAAACAGAAAGACAAGGTTCATTTCCTGGCTTGTTAAAAATATCTAGTGTTTATCTGACGCTTTGCTGTTATTTCTCTCTCACTCGTATCCGTATGACGCTCGGAAGCGCGAGCATCGTTAAAAAAAGTATTTTACTAATGCATATTTATTACATATAGGCCAATCATCGTTAATAGTACCTATTAGAATATTGTATGTTAAAAAATACTCAATACTTTGTTGTCGCTCTTAGAGAAATTCACCAACTACAAGTTTGCACTGAAATTATTCGAGACATTACCGCCGGGACATAGCCGCCAAGACAAATTAGAAAGGACACCATTTTTATTTTTACATAAACATTTAATTTCAACATTTTGTGCTATAATCCTCTTAACATTCGAGTTCCTATGGGGTACTATTTTAAAATTCTTCTTATTTCAACCATTAGCTAAATATCAGTAATATCTAGCTGATATTAATTGTAATCTACAATGATAACTAGCGCAGGCGTGGGGAATCTGCGGCCTTTTGGCTACTCTGGTGCGGTCTTCTGGCCAATTCTGTAATTCGTAAATTCTTGACATATTTTGACCGTAAATTCCTGTTTCCGGCTGAAGATTCCATACTCAATGCGGCCTTTAGAGAAGAAAAGGTTCCCCGCCCCTGTACTAGGGTATCCAATCCTGGGATTGCGACAGTTCTAATCCCGGAATTTCATAATTGAGAAAATGAAACATTGAAGAGCTAAAAAAAAGTCGTTTCCCTCTTTTCATTTGAAAACTGTGAACTTCTGGGAAGAACTCGAAAAAGGAAAAAAGGTCTCGTTGTTAATTTTGGGAAATCCGCATTTTCTGGGTGTTTGAAATTAACATACCAAAAATTCCAGGATTTCAAAATCTCTGACCAAAAATTTCATCAATCTCGAATCATAAGCAGAACTGATGTATGAAACAGTTCTGCTTTTGATACCAAACGACTCAATTAAAACATATAATGGCATCAACACTTGCAGTCTGTCGTTTAGATTTGCACACAATCGGATCTTTTTATTTTAATTTCCACGATATCCCGTTTAAATTATCCCATTTCTAATTTGTCTTGATCGTGTCCAGGTGGACCCGGTTTGGCGGTAATGTCGCCGCGACTTTAATTTTGTTATTTTTGTCATACGAACCCTTCGATTGATGGTAGGCTTATCAAGAGCTATCACTGTCGTTCACCGATTGCTCCGATGCAATATCCCTCGGTCCTACCAACAGTTCACAAAACAATTCTAATCGAGGATTCATTAAAAGACTTTCCGGAAGTCTTGTTTGAAGGCATATTTACATATTTTCGTCCGTAAACGGGAAGATTTAAATTCATCCCTTGCAATTTATTTCCGGTGACATTCTGGGCATTCAATTTGAAGCCAGTGGTTGTCAATATTTTTAATTTATAGCTTTCACTCACTGACTGGTGGCTTATCATTATAGCTATATGGTGGTCGAGTGTCACGGGTTCAAATCCCAGCACAGACAGTTTTTCAATCTGGATTTCTGACCGAAAGCACTGCAGTATGTGATTCTCTTTCACTCATTCTATTCAAAAACAGGTGTAGCGAGAGCGATTAGCCAACTGCTAGTCATGTCCTAGTCTCATCGTTCTTTCTCTACTCTCTTCGAAAATTGACATTCACATTGTAACTGCGTAGATTTAAAAAAATATTGCAACGCTATAAAGCTCCGACCATAGTATTGAGTATATAATTTTTTTTAATGTAGGTATCTCAATATTCTAATAGAACTGGTTGTCACTCAGTTGCTCAACCCTCAATTTAAAAAAAAAAGTAGGGCTAGGACATGACTAGTCGTTAGCCAATCTCTTTCGCTATGCCAAGTTATAAGAGAATTCGTAGACATCTCAAATGTCGTTGCATTCAAACAGAAATCGATTAATTGATTGAAAAAATGCTGTCCGTACCGAGATTCGAACCGGTGAGATACGTCGTGGAAGCCATTTTTACTTACCTGCGCACGTCACTCGAGTTTGCAGGGTTAATAAATGCTATACAGCCGTTCAGCTTCACAAAAAAACTTACAACCAATCCTCATCAGTCACCTTTTTTTTTTAGATAATCCAAATAGAATGCGACATCAAAATAATTTATTTTCACATATAATATAGTCTTACCTGGGGGTGGGGAACTTTTTCATATTGGAAAGTATGCATGCATCGTTAATCAACTACCACGGAATTTAAAAAATTCGATTGATTTATTGGTAATTTTTTCTTTTATCATATCCGCTTTCTACTTGGAGCATATGGCCACTACCGCATAGTACCTCCAAGATTCTCTGTCACCCTCCAGACTCGTTGCTTCCTCGCAGACCGACATCCCGCGAACGGTTATCGGCGGACTTTGACGGTGATGAGATTCATTCTGTCAGTGCATGAGAGCAAGAATTTGGAGCGCGTGTATCCGAGTCCATCGTCACTTTTTTTTTATTTTTTGGACAGAACAAGGGACTCTCTCATCTCCGAGTTGCTGACGGAGTCGAACCACCTAACCACTCGTAATGTCACTTTTAGGGTGTTCACAGTCAACACTTGTTGAAAAGGCATTATATTGAAAAAAAAAAAAATTTTACTCATTTGTACTTGTTCCACTTTGTTTTTAACGATAGTACAAATGAATATTTTATTGAATTTTTTAATGCAAGCATCTGTATACAGAGCTGTCGTTAGGTGCCATGACTGGTAACCGTAAAAACAACATACATGTGTAGAATGGAAGTTTTTTTTTCTATTTTACGTTATAAAACGAGAAATCTCGGGGGTGGGGAACTCTTTCTCTTCTAAAGGCCACAGTAAACATTGACACTAGGAAGTTTTTGGCCGGCGATTTTGTGACAATTTATTCTGAAGCTCAAAATTACTAGCGTGTGACCTTTTTTTTTTAGCTCTTCCAAGAATTTTAAAATCCAAAATCACAAGAATTTATGAATTAAATTATTTTGATTCTGTACTCTTCCTTAAGTATTGTTGATAACAACCCGAGTTTCGCATTTTGGTATCATCAGGTTTTATCAAGTGCACGAATGCACTCGATTCAGTTCAGTGCACTCGAGCACTCGATCAAACCTGAAGATGCTGAAAGTCTAAACCCGGGTCGTTATCGACAAAACTTATGGAAGAACAGAATCAACATAATTCAAATCTGACATTGAAGTTCCATCAAGCGCCTTCAGTCGAAGTTCTAAATTATAATTTACAAATTTACAAAAATTGTCCGATCGAGTGATCGCAGGCTGCAGGTTCCCCGCCACTGGACTGGCTCTATCCTTTCTATTGTTATTTATTTCTAAAAAAAGGGCGTAACGAGCAGTTCTCGTAACAAAAATTCTGTTTAAATACTTCCGTTAGGAGCGTTTCTATGTGGTTAGTGAATTTACCTTTATCTCGCACAGTATACCCAATGTTAATTTTTAAATTGTGTACGCATCACATTCGTTAGCTGTTTAGAATTCGACTGTGGAAAGGAAAAAGGACGTAACCCACAGTTTTTTTCTATAATCACAATGTATCAAACTTGATACGCGTTTTATCAAAAGGATGCAAGCTGCAAATGCCGAATTAGTATCTAAATTTAGCTTTTAAGTTTGAAAAAGATGACTGTAAAAAATTAAAATGAAGAAAATTGACTGAAATAAAGGTTTTTCCCGAGACAATTTCTTTAATTAATATTAGATTATGTCAATTAAACACCAGTTTAGAAGTCTCCGTGCACTTTAAGGTTGTGTATAATTCATGATTTGCATACGGCCCGAAATCGTCAAAACGCGTTTTTTGCGCCTCCTGTAAAATTTGATATTTGTGGGTTACGTCCTTTTTCCTTTCCACAGTCGATATTATTAAAAAAAAAAAAAAAATTAAGACACATTATGTTAATTAAGTTCTGAATTTAAAATAAAATAATTGTACTCATAATAATTAGTTATGTTGGCAGTATAAGTATTATCATTATTATTTTTTTTTACTTATTAGGCTGTAAGATCTGTTGTATGCGATATGATTTTTTTTTTAATGTATACTAGAATCTAATAAATGATTTTTATGTTTTTTTAAAAAGATAAATTTAACGTTATTTTTGTATTCTCTATTGTAAAAAAAAATACTGCATTGTTCCTGCAAAGTTTTTCACAACAAAATGGAGGCATTTCAAGTGAGACCGACCACGCCCTCTTTATAATGTTGTAGAAAAATCAAACGTTGTTTACCGCCGTGTTAAGTTTGGTTACCGTATCTGCGATTAAGGCGTGGCATTCTCATATTTACTAAGAACTTCTCGGCATAATTTTTGTATTTTGTTTTTACAGTTGGTATAATCTTAAATGTGTTTTTTTTATTTAAGAAACTTTACTGGATGTAGTGACGGGGTTTGACACGAGCAATAATAGTACGTAGTAATTGTTAATGAATTACTTATATGAGGTAAGGTAAATTTCAACGGAAATAAAATTTACCGATTCTAATTCGTAAAATAAACATTTGAATTATTTTGAGTGTGTACTCTTCTATAAATTTTGTCGATAACGACCCGGGTTTCGCCTTTCGGCATCTTCTGGTTTTATCCAGTGCACGAATGCACTTGAACTGACGGGCAGCGAACGGTTTGCATTGTCTATATACAAACATAAAAGTGTATTCTGGATAAAAAACAGAAGATGCCGAATGGCGAAACCCGAGTCGTTATCGACAAAATTTATGGAAGTCTACAGAATAATTCAAATGTGACATTTAATTTCCATCAAGCATCTTCAGCCGAAATTCTAAATTATATACAATTGAAATAACCTAATTTTGTATGGGCGCCTACTCTCCTATAACGCAGTACTCCTATAGCGAAGTCCCAATCTCTACGCTATACGGGGGTTGACTAATTAAAACGATCCATTGTCGGACACCGTAACCACTCTTAGTATTGAAATAATGTCTCTGGCTTCCGAAATTGTTGACGAAACTATGTATAATAAATTTTTATAATGTTTTTTTATTACCTGTTGTATATTCCAATCAAAATTGAAACATTCCTAAATATATAGACGATATTTTATTTTATAATTGCCGTGTTTTCATTTTACCCTCCGGTAAAGTCGGCCATTGTTGGCGGGACTCCGCCCGGAAGACATATCAGCTTCCTATACACAGCATATGGCCATAACACGGTTCCTTTAAAGATTTTCTATCCTCCGCCAGTCTCTAAGCTTCTTCCCAGGTCATTCCAGTGTCCCATAGCTCGTCCTAGTAAATCCTATGAATGGATGGTCATCAGTGGCCTTCCACGGCAACGGGATCCATCCATTCGCAACACATGTTACATGAATAAACCGAGTCCTGGCTTCCGAGACGTGTTTGAGTCCCAATATGTAAATCAATTTTTTTTATCAATCGATTTCTGTTCGAAGTCGCATCTTTCCAATACTAACATAACATAGCAAGAGCGATTAGTTAAAAACCAGTCCTGTCCTAGTCTCCTATCCCCACTCCCTTCGAAAAAGATAGGTAGAGCAACTAAGTAACAGACAGTTCTTGTAGTAAAGATACCTCCATCGGGCTAAAGAGCCTCTTCTTTCGACAGATGGGATTCCGGTATCCTCGACGACTGTCGCGTACTGTAGGATGTGCTCGGCGGAATTGTTTGGAGACAGGGAAACATGGTCGAAGAAGGAGAAGAAATTGATACAGCGGGAAATTGATAAATTAATTTCTCAACAATAGTACGACATTTAATTTCTAAAAATATTTTTACTACAGTATAAAAAAATATCATTTCTATTCGATTATTTTGATACAGAGAACGATCAAAAATGGCAATGTCCATCTAATTTCTTTAGGAGTTGTCAATTATCATTCACTTATCGGAGATATTCACGTTTGGTCACCACCAAAACGCGTTAATAGATTATGTACACATAGTCACGCCACTGGCAGAAGTCGGTAAGTAACAGATTGATAGTTGTGAGTTAAAACAGCAAATGAAAAATTTCACTAGGTAAAAACTTACTTTTTTCTACGGCAGCCAAAAGGTCAACACATTTTACCAGCAGGGCCGGCTCATGGTGTGTGCAAAGTGTGCGGCGCACACAGTCGCAAAACGAAGATTTTAGCACTACCCACTAAGGCAGTGGAACCTGCAGCCTTTTGACTTACTGGAATTTTGGATTAGAAAATTTTTGGAAGACAAAAAAAAGGTCTCATGCTGGTAATTTTAGAAATCTGCAAATTATTTCTACTTCCCGGATCACAAAAAGGGTCCGGGAATGGATACCCTAGCGTTAACGCTTTCTTTACTGCGGCCTTACGTTGAATCAGATAAACGAATGTGGCATTTATAAATGAAAAGGTTCCCCACCCCTGCGCTAAGGCCTCCGATCCCGAGATCCCAGGATTTCAAAGTTTTCAAATAGCTGACCAAAAATTTCCTAATCCCGATATTGGAATAATTGACAATCCTGGAATAACAAATGGGGACCGGGATAGTAGGCCCTGCTTGTTCTAGTTTCGAGAGGCACACAGTCACAAAAATCCTCGAGCCGGCCCTGCTTACCAACATCTTCAGTACAGTGACGACAACATATCGTCGGCACACTGGCATAAGGCGTTAAGTCGAAAATCAACTGTTTTTCAATATAGTGAAGTGCGTAAAAAGAGATTAAAAAAAATATTTTTTATCCGGCGGTAACTTTTATTATTCCACTTTCCGTCCTACAATTTGCGACACGTGTTTCGCCGCTTTGAGAGGCATCATCAGAGTATCGCAACGTTTACGAATAAACTAAGAATTGGTTCAAATCTAATCTATCTTTGAAAGTGTTAATTAAAAACTAATTACTATCATTATGTGTCTAAAATGTTCTCCCCTCCCACCCTTCTGATCCTTCATTAACTGGGCGTATCGATAGTGATTAGCTAACAACTAGTCTCTCCCCGGTCTTATCCTTCTTTCCCAACTGCTCTCTTTGAAAAAAAAATTGGTGAATGAGTAACAAACAGTACTCGTAGAAAAACTTCTGTTGAGATACCTCCATTATGATGGCCATATGCTCCACATTAGGAGCGGACAAGGATAAAAAGAAATGTGTGTCAAAACCCAATGTAAATGAATTCAACAATGGTGATCCATCACTGGTCTGATGATGCTTCTCAAAGAGGCGAAACACGTGTCATGTCAGCAAAGCAATTGGAATAACCAAGTTATTAAATGTAATTAATGATTATTGAAGAAAACGGTGATAATTTAAAAAAAAAAAAATTTACGACTTATGCCATTCTGCCAGTGTAACGACGATGTAATATAAAAAAAAACAAACTTTACAAACACAGCAATTTCCCAGAGAAATCTTTCCAATACATGATTTCGTTTTTCAATAAATAATTACAGTACACGGTTTATGTAATATTTTTTACATGATTTCGTTTCTCATTCATTCACAGACACGGCAATGTCTCATGTATCACTTTTTGAGTCCCTATCCATTGTCGAGTCAGGTTAGGTGTTGTTGTCGGCGCCGTGTTCGTAGAGGAACTGCCCGAGGAGGATGGGCGCCGGCTGCGTCTGCTCGGTCTTCAGCCGCCTGGCCCCGACGTGTCTGCGCATCTTCAGGTGCACCAGTTTGATGTGGGTGGCCATGGTGCTATTCTGCGCGAACTTCTTGCCGCACTCCCCACACTCAAAGGGGCGTTCTCCGGTATGCACGCGGATATGTTTGACTAGGACAGCCTTCGCCTGCAAATGGAAAGAATCAATGCTAGTTGATAGGAAATGATCACAATTTTGTTGAAATACTCCGTAAAGTAAATAATAAAGGTTTATGAATGAATGGCTCAGAGTTTGTGGAAAGCATACGATACGAGTCTTCGTCAAGTGCAATGATTCGAATTCAGCGGTTACTGACCCTGAAAGCCTTGTTGCAGATGTCGCAGGTGTGGGTGCGGGCGGGCCGCACCCCGTCGTGGATCTTCTTCATGTGACTGCGGAGGCCGTCCTGCGAGCCGAACTGCATCTCACACTTGGCGCACTTGAAGTTCTTCAGGCGGAGGTGCACCCACTCGATGTGGTGACGGAGCCCCTTCTCGTCGTCGTAGCGCCGGGAACAGTGCGAGCAACCGAATCTGTGAAAGGATTTTTTATTTTTTTTTATCCATGTCCGCTCCCAATGTGGAGCATATGGTCTCCTAATGGAGTTTATCTCAACAGAAGGTTAACTGTTTGTTACTCAGTCGCTCAACCTCACTTTTTTTTCCAAAGTGAGTAGTAGGGAATGAAAAAGGCTAGGACAGGACTAGCGGTTGACTAATCGCTATCGCTACACCCAGTTATTAAAGGATCAGAAGGATGGGAGGAGAGGAAATGATGTGAATTGACATCACAAACACACAGTCTTCGATCACAGCTTTGAATTGAATAATTCTCAAATTCACTGTGATCTTACTGAGAATCGAACCCAGACCTGCGTGATCGGTAGAACGAGCTCTAACCAACTGGGCCACAGCAGGCGACAAAAAGGCACCTTAATAACGAGGTGTAGCGAGTGATTAGTTAACCAGTAGTCCTGTCCTAGCCCTATCTCTCTATCCCAACTACTCTCTTTAAAGAAGAGAGGTTGAGCGACCGAGTAACAAACACTTCTGTTGAGATAAACTCAATTGCGAGTCCATATGCTGCACATTGGTAGCGAAAAAAACAGTGGACTAACAAACGTTAAACGTATCTACAGTTTTGTATTCTTGACTGGGAGAGTCTCAGAAGCAACTGCCAATGACTCAATCACGGAAGAATAAAATTGATTAATCAATAATATTAAACGAAAAGATTCTACGAGTTGACGTCTACTCCGAGAGGTTTCTCTCCGTATGACGCTGCCTTGCAGGTCTATGTGAAGCATAATATGGCCTTATATTAGAGGTATTTTTTTTGGAAGTTTTTCTACGAGAACTGTTTGTTACACAGTCTTCTCTCTTTTTTCAAAGAGAGTAGTAGGGTTAGAAGGATACGGCTGGGACAGGACTAGTGGATAACTAATCGCTCTTTAGTTTAATTAATAGTTAAGTATCGGAAGAGTTGAAGGGAATTTTTAGATATCACAAACACCGGTGCCTTTGAACAGAAATCGATCGAAAAAATTCTGTTTGTGAAACACTTAAGTTCTTTTGCTGATTATGGATCGATATGCTCCACTTTGGGAGCGGATATGGATTAAAAAATATAATAAAAACATTAACAGCTCAATGGTATGAATCGGAGTAAAAAAAAGGGCGCGGCCCGACCTACCTGAGCATGTCCGGGTCTATGTGCTTGAGAGACTTCCGCAGGTGCAGTTTGAGGTTGGACTGCGTCTTGAACTTCATGTCGCACTCCACGCAGTAGTAATCCTTGGTGGTGATGTGCGTCACCTTGTGCGTGTACAGCAGCGACGCGTACCGGAACGCCTTCGGGCACTGGTCGCATGAGTAGCGCTTGACGTCCGCGTGACGTCTGTGCAAAACAACAAACACAGACTTACACACTCGACTTTTTTGAAATAACAAATAGCAGACAAGACAGTTATAAAAAACAAAAGACTTCATTAGATACGAACGCGTGTAAGACAATTTCTAGCGATGAATGAGATCTATGTCCAGCCCCTCATAAAAGTCGCGATGGACAGTAATATTTTTTCTTGATTACAACACAAGACAGTAATAACAAACAAAAGGTTTCATTAGATCCGAACACATTGGGCGTATAAGACAGTTTTAATGAATGCGATTTACATCTAGTCCCTCATAAAAGTTGCGATGGATAATAATATTATGGATGAAATTTATCTATGATGGATACCATCAGTTGAAAATGCTCATCATTTTACGAAACCGGTCCTGATCATGTCAAATAAATTTTGGAATTTTTTCAAAAGATTTTTTCATTCTCCCATGGAGAGCGTAACTCGTATGTTCAATGAATAGGGTGTTTTTTTTTCGCATTCGCCACACTACATCGACAGCCAAATGTAACCACAGCTCTCCCACATTAATGCCATTCGATTCGGTAGCAAAATTGTTTTTTTACTGCGATCCTGTTCTGTAAGAATTAGAGTCCTTGGGAAATTAATCAATTGTTGATTTTCCACCGACGGGGATTGAAGCTCTTGATTGCTGAAGAGGTATCGATATGATGATAAATAAACTACGCAATCGTTACCGAAAATATCCACAAAGCACGTAAAACTGTCAAAATTGTACTTACGTCAGCGATCCGTCCTCGTGGTGACTTATCGAAAGCACGAAACATACATCATAACAATTAATTCACGTAAATATAATAACAATTGAAATACTCCCGCTTATTGCATAATTAAAAAGCTCGCCTCTGCCTACACGTCTGAAGACTAACCACTAGTCCTGTGGTAACCCTATACTTTCTAGCATTACTCTCTTCGAAAAAAAAAGGTTGAGCAACTCAAAGTAAAAAAATACCCTCAAAGAAACTTGCAATAGGTAAGGGATGAATTAAATTGTGAACAATTTTGCGGGTGGGGATCGGAGCCAATAAGGTTGGGAACCCCTGCGTTAGATATCGAGTCCAAATCGTCGTTGACTAAAAGCTTAGAGTGAAGCTAAACGGAGTACCAATGGCTGTCGGATGGAACTTACAGCATGTGCGCCCTGAGGGTTTCGATGGTCTTGAACAGCTTCCCGCACTTGTCACAGGCTATCTTCGTCGACGGGTAGTGTATCCTCATGTGCTTCTGGAACATGGTCCGCTTGCTGCAAAAAAATCAGACATTTTTCGGTTCATCGGGAAGTTTTAGTGTAAATATCAGATTTCGAGTGGGTTCCCATTTTTTTGTTTTACGGGCGTCGCAATCTGTTTCATCTTTTCGATTTGAAGAATTTCAATTCCTCCAATATGTTGCCGAGCATGTGCAGCCATTTACAACCTAGCGACACACGACACTGTTGTCTCGGAGTGGTCGAAAATATGGCAACATTTCCGGTTTATATAAATCTCTTTCATTCTCGTTCTAATCGATATGTGCGTCACTGTTTGCGATATGCACTTATACTCCGATATGTTTTTATTGAAGTGCATTTAACCAACGCTGCTTTACGGTAACGAATCATGGCACCTGACAAAGACTCAAATAAAGAGAATAATCGTATACTGAGGAATAGGGAACTACAAAACAGTGCCTTTTTTAGCTTTTCCCGGATGTCCAATTTAAAAAAGCCTGGAATTAGGATGCGCCTACAAAGTGTAAAAAAATGATCGCAACTGACGTAAGCGTCTTGCCACAGACGTTGCAGATGTAGGTGCGCGGCGTCCCCTCGTGCTGCAGCGTGTAGTGCTCGAGGAGGTGCTGCCGTGACGCCTTCACCACCAGACACCGCTTGCACTGGTACTTGGTGGAGTGGGACTTCTTGTGGCCGCGCATGGACACCGTCGACGGCAGGAACTGGTGGCACAGGTCGCATTCCAGCTCGCCGTTTTTCTGCCGAAACATGGAAACAAAGCCGATCATAATTCAATCGATTTTTTACACCGCTTTGAGCAAACAAAAATTCATGATGCAGCAATTGCCACTGCTGTTATGTCACCCAAACTGTTGTTACAAGTTCAAATCTAAGAATGAAGGCATGGGTATTTGTGATGTCTAAAAATTACCTCCCATACTTTTAATGCTAAAATAATGGGCGAATAGAAAACGATTAGTCAACCACTTCTTTTTAGCGTTACTGTCTTCAAAAAAAGAGACATTGAACAACTGAGTTACAAGCAGATATCGTAGAAAAACTTTTGTTGAAATACCTATATTAAAAAAAACGAATTTACTCCTAAATTTGAATTGTTCAAATTATGTACATTCACACAAATTTTGTCACTAACGACCCGGGTTTCGCCTTTCGGTATCTTCAGGCATTCAAGTGCACGGATAAACTTGAACTGAATTCACTCATAATGAACTTGGCTGGAAACAGAGCTGCACAGGAGTAATATTTTAACCGTGCACTATTCGTGCTGAATAAAGATTATGTGACTCGCTCAGTTTAGGTAATATTAAGTACCCCATGTATTTTACTCCCAATGAACTCGGCCGGAAACAAAGCTGTACGGGACAAATCTTAACAGCATGCATTATACAAACATACGCAACGACAAACTAGAACATTTTAGAAGTATAAATTGCGAAAGATTAATCACTTTTTATAGAATTTTAGGTCAAATACTGTTGAATCTGAAGAGGAATCAAGGACATCCCGTTTCCCATCGTACGATGTTGGGAATCAATCGAACGCCTCCGGGTTGGCCTCGGTCCTTTTACCAAGTCCAAGACATAACACGTGGTGCGTGGCCAGCGTTGTGTTGCGTTATACCAACCGTCAAAAGCTACTCACAGGCGAATGTTTGGTCATGTGGTTCTGCAGGACGTCCTCGTAGTTGAAGCCCTTCACGCACAGCTCGCACTTGAAGGGGGCGTTGAGGTAGCGCTCGCTCTTAGCCGCCATTATCATCTCCATCATCAGCTGCTCCTTGCCGAGCTTTAACACCTGAAGCGGGCGACAAAATCATTTTATCGATAGATATTTTCGAACTATGTTTTAAAATTATATTAACGTAACTATAAATACCGGCTTAGAAGAGACACAATACATCCTCTCATCCATTCTAACACCTTCCATGCATTAGGCGGTAGCTTTGTTATTCAACTTGTTGTGTCACAAAATACGACACGCGTTTCGCCTCTTTGAGAAGCGTCATCAAACAGAACATCGATTCTAATTCTTAAGTTTTAAATACAGATTTTTAATCAATGAATTTAAGAACTATTTTGTCAGTTCTGACGATGACGCACGCCGAAATAGCTATTAACTAATATCGTAAAAACTGTACGACTAAATACGATGCTATTTTAAGACTATTACAATGGAGTCCTATCAAGTAAATACTAACACAATCAATAATAAACCGTTATTTACTTCTCTTATTTTCGAAGAGAAAGGCTGGGTTTAGGACAGGACTAGTGGCAAGCTAAACGCTCACGCTACGTCCAGTTATTTTGGGATCGGAAAGGTAGAAGGAAATTTTAAGACATCCGTGCCGTCAGACAGAATGCTGTCCGCGCTGGGATTCAAACCCAACGACGTTGTGCACTTCACTACATCTGCAGACAAACGTCACTCATTAATTTGAAAGAACTCCATTATACTCTGAACAATATAGCCAAGTATTTAGTTCTACGTAGAGGATAATGCTGGAACTTAATTCTCACCTTATACTGCTCAGTCTCCAGAACCATCCTGCTGCTGATCTCCGGCCTATCCGGAGACTTATCGGCGACTTCATCTTTCACCACAGCGACATCCACCTTCAATTTTAACTTCTCCCTTTTTTTATCTTTCTTCCGGTCCTTTTTCTTTTTGTTCCGCTTGATGGCGTCCTTCCCCTCGACCAGATAATCTTCGAGACTGTCGATTTTACTCCGTTTCAACTTTCTTTTCGAAGGTTTCTTAGCCTTGAAGTCGTCAGTGTTGTTGTAGTTGTTTCCGGAGAACGAATCGTCGTCGACGACGCCCTGTTTTACGATTTTAAGTGGTAGATTCTCGTAACCTAAATCGTCCAATTCTTCCAATTTAACGGCGTACAGATCTACATTGTCAATTTTTTCTTTATCCTCATCGGAGACGGCGCCGTCTTCGTAGTGATCACCGCTTTCCCATTCTTCATTTTTAACATCGTCCGTCGCGTGCGGCGTTTTATCTGCGACCCGCTCGCAACTTTCGCTGTTCGTGTCGTGTTTTTCTTTGTATTGTCTGCAAGTAGGCGATGCGGAATATACGCTCGTGTGACTGGCCGATTCGTGCTCTTGCGTAGACGGTGACGTGACGTCGATAGCGAGGGTGTTAGAGTAGGACAGCGTTTGAAAAGCGTTCAATCTCTTTCGCTCGCTCGCTAAAAAGTCTTTGGTCAACTGGAAAAAATAAACAAAAATTGTGACAGCATATGGAGTTGATCTGCAAAGAGCTTGCTTGTTATTAAGTTCTTCAATTTTTCTCGAAGAGAGTAGGGATAGAACTATAGGGCTAGGACAGGACTAGTTGTTAGCTAATCGCTTTTTCTGCGATCTTTTTTAGGATTGGAAGGGTGGGAGGTAGTTTTGGACATCGCAGACATCAATATTTCGATTGAACAATCAATTTACGAAACTGCCGTTTCTGAGAATCGAGTCAATGAAAACTTAAGCAAGCAACATTGACCACTAGTCTACAGACCGTGGAGCATATGATCTTCTAAGGGTGGTTTCTGAACAGAAATTCATCTACGAGGACTGCTCGTTACCTATTTACTCGACTTTCGAAAAGAGTAATCATATAAAAGTTTGCTTTAAGACAGAAATCGTCACCCGCCGCGGTCTAGTTGGCATAGGTTTGGCTCTATCGGCCTGGTAAGGTCAATGTCAAATTAAGATTTATTCAATTTGAATTTGAAATCTAAGACGCGGGAGTTTACGATGTCTTTTCTCTATATGATGAACTGCCGAACATTTTTTTAAATTAATTAATTAATTTTTTTAAAAAAGAGAACTAGTGATTAGCTAATCGCTTTCGCTATGCTGAGAAATCGATAAATCGATTCTTGTTCGTAATGGGATTCGAGCCGACTATCGTAAATACTTGGATTACCCGTCGTGTCTGATAGTATCGCTGCTTGTTGATGTAGGCGTCGAGGGTGTAGCGGACGCTTCTGCAGCGCTCTCTGAAGTAATTGAATTTGTTGAGCTGGCGCAGGCACCCGGCACATATCCAGGACGGCAGCCCGTCCGACTCAGACGCCTGTAACATTAATATAGAAGGCGAATATACATTTAGGAAGGCGCTTCGTGGAATTTCAATATTAAATTTGAATCGTTGGTTAAATTTTTTTTAATTAAAAAAAAATATTTGACATTACAGCTTTCGCCAATGCGTCAAATATTTTCAAGTTGAAAGATCATACGAGATATACTCGACGAGAATTTTTGAAAGTCACATGAGATTAACTCAAGAAGAATGGACTTCACAAACACCCATGTCTTAGATCTCAAATTAAAATTGAAAAAATTCAATTTGACATTGGACCTTACTGGGAATCGAACCCGGACCCACCTGATCGGTAGAGCAAGCTCTTACCAACTAGACCAAAGCGGGCGTGCATTTGTGCAAAGTTTTTTTTTTACTAGAACTGTTTGATAACTCTGTCTTTTTTGGAAGAGAGTACGAATAGATGGATTGGGCTAGGACATGACTAGTGGTTAACTAATCACTCTCGATATGCCCCTAGGATTGGAAGGGTGGGAGGGAATTTTTAGACAAAAATGGAGGTATCTCAACCAGTTATTTTTTACGAGAACTGTTTGATAACCCTTTATTTTTCGAAGAGAGTATAGAAGGATTCGGCTAGGACATGACTAGTAATCGCTCTCGATACATTCCGTTATTTTAAGATTGGAAAGGTGAGAAGGAATTATTAGACAACAATGCAGATATCTCAACCAAGAAATATTTTTTTACGAGAACTGTTTGATAACTCTTTCTTTTTCGAAGAGTGCTAGGATTTCGGACTGGGACATGACTAGTAATCGCTCTCGATATGTTCCATTATTTTAGTAATGGAAGAGTGGGTGGTAATTTTTAGACATCACAAACACCCATGCCTTCAAACAGAAATCGATTTAAAAAGTATTTTGTACGTACTGGGACTCGAACCCGTGACACCATCGAATTTGACCATTGCACCATGGTCTCCAATACTATTATCATGTTTCTAGCAAGTTCAACAGCTTATTTACTTATTCTTCTATAGTAAAACAAATGTCTATTGAAATAGTGTTTATTTTCAAAACTAAACAATTGAACATTTCCATAGCAACACATCAACAAACAAAGACCGTTGCTATGCATAATAACAATCGATTCATTTGTTTTTATCTCGTATTTACCTCGATACTTGTAACTGAAATGTAAACACTATTCACAGCTACGTCGAAGACGTTCGACATGTTTCCCCGTGTTTCCAGGCAAGCCCGGCACACCTTCCCGTCGAAGTACAACGAGTCCTCGACGCCCGAAGCGCCCTCCGTTGTATCCATAATGATTTATTTTAATTTCGGCATGATTTGTGGACGAAATCGGGCCGTAAGTTTGACGTTTGTCTGGTGACGGCGGCCGCCATGTTTGTTTTGTTTATTGTATGGTATCTTGTTTTGCTTGCCAGGTAAAAAAAATAGTATATTGTTAAGTATTACCAAGGTGATGGTAGATTTATTTTGAAATATAAATGCTTTTTTTACGATAACTGCTTGTTATTCAGATGCTCAAGCATTCTTTTTTTGATTAAGTAGGAATTGGGGTGGTGGAAAGATCACTGTCAGTTAGAGGTCTGCACGGGCCAAAATTTTACAAAATTACCCGGCCCGGGCCCGAGTCTAATACCGCACTTGTTACCCGAACCCGACCCGAAACACCGAGAAATTTGAAATCCTCGATTTGCTATACTTTTTCCCCAGATTATCTCCGAAAGTACTTTTTTTTTTTTTTTTAGCTCACCGAGGAATTTGAAATCCTCGATTTGCTATATTTTTCCCAAGATTATATCCCAAATTCCAAGGCCCGGCCCGGCCCGAGCCCGACTCTCAATTGCGCTTACCCGCCCGAGCCCGGCCCACGGGCCGGGTCGGGTAAGAGCCCGTGAGCCAGGCCCGGGCCCGTGCAGACCTCTACTGTCAATACTTGGAGTTTACCATGTAAAAAAAAAATATATATTACCAAGGTGATGGTAGATTTATTTTGAAATATAAATGCTTTTTTTACGATAACTGCTTGTTATTCAGATGCTCAAGCATTCTTTTTTTGATTAAGTAGGAATTGGGGTGGTGGAAAGATCACTTTTAGGGTATTCACTGTCAATACTTGTTGGAAAGGCATTATATTAATAAAAACACAATATTCTTTTGTACTTTATTTAAAAGGTCAGGACCGGTTTCGTCTATTGCGAGCATTGTCAACTGATTATTTATTTTACTAGTTTGGCGGCTTCTTCAAGTGCACGGATGAACTTAAACTGATGGCAAAACTCGGGTCGTTGGTAACAAAACTTGTGTAAATGTACATAATTTGAATGATTCAAATTTTACCAAGCACCTTCAGTCAAAGTCCAATTTTTTACAACCCTATCCGCTTCTAGACGAAACATATGGTTCATCCAAAATTCTCTGTCCTCCAACAATCTGTCATCCAATGGATGGTCCTACGACAACAGATCCATTAGGTTTGTAAAAAAAACAGGCAGAGCTAACTATGGTTACTCTGTGCTTCCGTAAGGTGTCATGACTCGCAACTGTTAAGCAGCACTGTCAAAACGCATGCGTTGAACAGGAGACACTTAGTTTTAGCTGATTACAGTAGTGAATCTTTAAATTTCCACAGTGAATTAAAAATTGTTCCAGCTGTTCCCAATCGTATCATTAATACAAAGATATTAGGGAGAACACCTTTTTTACACATATCTTCTCCTAATGTTACTCATATGACATCCAAATAGAAAAATTTCAACATAAGTTTTTTCTACGAGAACTCTTGTTATTTTTTCGTTTTTCAAAGAGAATAGGACTATTGGTTAACTAATTCCTCTCTCTGCAATCATTATATTATGATTGGATTATTATTTTTTATCCATCTGCGCTCTTAATTAAGGTATCTCAACAGAAGTTGTTTCTACAAGAACTGTTTGTTACTCAGTCGCTCAAGCTATCTTTTTCAAAGAAAGTAGTTGGAGTAAAACGATAAGGCTAGGACAGGACTAGTCCTCAACTAATTGCTCTCTTTACAATCATTATATTATGATTGGATTATTTTTATATCCGTGTCCGCTTCCAATGGAGGTATTTCAACTGAAGTTGTTTCTACAAGAACTGTTTGTTACTCAGTCGTTCAAGCTATCTTTTTCAAAGAAATTAGTAGGAATAGAAAGATAAGGCTAGGGCAGGACTAGTCCTCAACTAATTGCTCTCTCTACAATTATTATATTATAATTGGATTATTTTTATATCCATAGAAGCATCTCAACAGATGTTGTTTCTACGAGAACTGTTTGTTACTCAGTCACTCAAACTATCATTTTCAAAGAAAGTAGTAGGTATACAAGGATAAGGCTAGGACAGGACTAGTGGTCAACTTATCGCTCTCGATTCGCCCAGTTACTAAAGGGTCAGACATCACAAACATGTCTTTGAATAGAAATCGATTGAAAAAATTCTGTTTGTACTGGGACTCGAACCCGTGAGATTCAGCACAAAAGCCCACAGCGCTAACCGCTGCGCTTTAGTACCCGGAAATTATGATTGGAAACGTGGAAGAATACTTTTAAGACATCACAAACATACATGCCTTTGGATAGAAATCAATCGAAAAAATGCTATTTGTAGTGGAATTCAAGCCCGTAAGGTCTGGCAAAGGTAATGGAGGCCATCGATATTGACCAGTGGGATTTTAGAAAGGATACAAATAGTATACAAGCTGTTGCAAGCGGGAGGGAACTTTTAAAACATTACAAACACCCTCTGCCTTGGAACAGAAATCGATCAATCGATTGAAAAAATGCTGCTCGACTGAGACTGAACTCGTCACGTCATGTCGCCCGCTGTTGTCTAGTAGGTTAGAACCTTCCTCTACCGACCGGGCAGGTCCAGGTTCGATTCCCAGTAATGTCAATGTTATATTTAGACTTTTAAATATGAGGCTTTTGATGTCAATTAACCTTCGAATTGATCCTTTGATTCGAGTGACTTACAATAAATTCTTATCGAGTTTTCCTCGTACGATCTTTCAAATTTAAAATATTTGGCGCATTGGCATCGGCTGTAATGCCAAATATCTTTTGTGAACCACAGCTCCATCTATTTGACAAAATTTCTTTAAAAAAGTAATTAAATTGCAATTGTTAGATATTATTGTTTTTATTTATACATAATAATTTCAAAATCACTTGGTGGGCCACGTAAAATAATGTACGCCTCTGATGGGCCACACATAAATATATTAAACCTTAATAATAATATGATATTTACAGCTTACAGTACAACTGATTTTATATATTTTTTTAAAATCTTTAATAAAATATAATGTGAACATTAAAGCGAGATAGCAACGTGCGGGTGCCATGGACCCGAAATTACTTACATTAGGTACGGTAAATGCCAACGGAAATAAATTCAACAGTGGTGAGCCCCTTGTATGTTTTAAAACGTTTCATTTCGATTAATGACTTTTTTAATTACCAAAAACTCGACACACGAAACAAATTTATCAAGTTTAAATTTGAATCATTCAAATTATGTACATTCACACAAGTTTTGTCACTAACAACCCGTGCTTCGCCTTTCGGTATCTTCAGGCGTTCAAGTGCACTTGATGAACTTGAACTGACTGGTCGTTAGTGACAAAACTTGTGTGAATGTACATAATTTGAATGAATTTTATCAAGTTTAATTTAATATTTTTTTCACCTCGTTGTAATGGATTTCTACCAAGTAAATTCCAATTCAATCAATCAACAAGTGGTTGAGTAACGCGCGTACATGCATACGACGCCCCTCAAAGCGCTGTCCACTGATCTCTGAAGAGTCGGAGACAAAATACGACTTCAATGTTATTTTTTTTTCGAACGAGTCCTTTTATGATTGCCCTGCCGGTTCCGATAGCTGTCTAAATAGCTCTTTGTGTAGTCGTCACTCAGGCATTCTTCTTCGGAGACGCCCTCATCGCTCTCAATCTCGTTTCCCTCGTGCAGCAAGAATCCGAATGACCTCCTAATGTTGTACACGTCCTTGTGTTTGATGAGATACAGCCTGGTGTCCTTGCCGCATGTTGATCTGATGTTCTGCAGGATCTTGCTGGTGCCCAGCCCCTGCAGCAGCTGGGCGACGACGATCGCCCTGTCCCAATCGGACAGCGGGAGGTACTTCGCCCCGAAGTCGTGTTTGTAATGATCTTTGTAATACTTCACGACTATCTCGTCTCCGGACTTTGCCATTTCCATCTGCGATGTACACTGATAGCCTATTTTATAACTGTCGTGGCGCCAGGGCTTCTTCGACGAGCTGATGTTGCGCTTTCCGTGTCCGGATCGATGACAAAGCCACAGCCTGTACGACAAAAAAAACAGGAATTATTATTTCAGTGGCGTAGTTAGACATTTGGGGCTTTGGTGGGAATGTCACACAATACCCCCGCACGCAATTTGTCAAATTGGGCCCCATCTTTTATCGAGCCTTCGTGCATTTACTCTGTTACGGGGTGGTTGTGCCGCTGAATTCTTTGTTAAATAAATAAAAAAAATGATTTTATCATTGTCCGTGCGATATCCACTTCCTATGAGGAGCATATTAGTTTGATTCAGGGCTGTTGAGTCGGAGTCGTAAAAAAATGGGTTACTCAGATTAATTTTTATAATTAAATTGAAATAGAGAAAGTTACGATTGTTTTTTTTTTATTCATGCCCTCTCACAATGTGGAGTATATAACCTTCAAACAGAAGTTTTTCTACGAGAACTGTTTGTTACTCATTTGCTTAACTTCTTTCTTTTTAGTAGTCGGGATAGAAAGGTAGGGCTAGGGCAGGACAAGTTGAAAGCTAATCAATCTCACTACGCCTTGTTATTAAAGATTGAAAAAGTGGGAGGGATGATCGACTGTATATAGAGACTTTTGTGAGGGACTGGACAAAAATAGCTAGAAAGTTTTGGCACGTCAAATAAGAGTCGTTAGCCTCCACTAGTTCTGTCCTAGCCCCATCCTTATATTTCTACTCTCTTTGGAAAAAGAGATGTTAAGCAACTGGGTAACAACCAGTTCTTGTAGAAACACATTTCTGTTGAGATAAACTCCATTAGGAGTCAATATATTCCACATTGAGAGCGGACATGTTCAATAAATAAACTAAAAGGGACTTTTGTGAGGGACTGGACATATATCGCTAGAAATTTTTGACACGTTTAATGTGTTATTATCTAATGATGCCTTTTGTTTTGTTATTACCATCTTGCGTTGTCAAATTGTCATGTTATCGGGAAATCCGTTGTCTGTTTCTGTGAATCGTGTCATTCGTTTAAAAAAAGATAAAATAAGTAAATTTAAAAACCATTTGTCGACGGTGAGACGTTGCTGCAGACCCCTGCAATAGAACAGCGAGCATGTCTTCTTCTCCTCGGCCGTTTTCCAAGCCTCGAACCCTGTGGAGGAAGCGACAAGCGAGTTAATATTGATACACTCGACTGCTGCCAACGCGCTAGCATGACGCTGACGTATTCACCTGACACGCCAGCGCGAAACTACCAATTTCTAGTTGCAGCACTATTGAACAGAGCCGTCGATTTACTCTACATTGGAACGGAGTCTCTGGTTATTGTCGCGCATTCACCAAATGGTCAATATTCATGCAGTGATTTTGAAATATGAATTTATCAAATTGACGAGCGCAGAAGTGATGAATTTGACATCCCATCATGTTTATGATGAATCCAACTTTCGGGGCACGACGCCCTCCAACTGTCTTACGATCAGTCAAATATTAGACATCGATTCCCAACATTTCCTTTAAATCATCACATATAAGACACTTAATAAATGTATTGCAAGCTCGATGGTTTAGCCAATGTGGAACATATGGCCTCCTAATGAATGTATCCCAACAGAACTTTTCCTACGAGAACTGTTTGTTATTCAGTCACTCACCTTCTCTTTTCCAAAGATAGTAGTACTTAGTGAAAGAAGTATAGTCTAGGACAGGACTAGTGGTTAACTAACTATTAAAGGATTGTAAGTATATTTTACAATTCACTATGTCCACTGCCAATGTCGCGCATATGGCCTCCTAATGGAGGTATCTCAACAGAACTTTTTCTACGAGAACTGTTAGTTATTCAATCGCTCAACCTCTCTTTTTCAATGAGAGTAGTAGTGATACAAGTTTAAGTCTAGGACAGGACTAGTGGTTAACTAATCATTACATGAATTTACGATTTGATTTATTTTTCTTTTTTTTACCATGTCTACTCCCAATGTCTGGTATATATGACCTCCTAATGGAGGTATTTCAACAGAACTTTTTCTACGAGATCTGTTATTCAGTCACTCATCTTCTCTTTTCCAAAGAGACTAGTAGGGATAGAACTAGGACAGGACTAGTGGATAGGAAAAATCTCGGGAGATCCGGCAAGGAAGTCAATAGGCATAGGACACGACAGTTTATCGTCATATTATTGATGCATGGTTTTCCAACATTTTATTTACCTTTCATACTCTTGAACGTCAAACGCTGGCACCCCATCGTAAAACCGTGGTTCTCTTCCAAGTGTTTCCGGAGTAGTTCCGACCTGCCGAAGGCTGCCACGCAGCCCTCCTCGCGGCACGGGAACTGCTTCAAGGGGACGATGCCGACTCTCCTTCTCATGATGGCCCCCTTGTGCTTGCCGTCGAAGTGGCGATAGAGGCTTTGTCTGTTAACAAACAAACTGGGGCACAGCACACACTGGAATCCCTGCTCTGTGCGTTTCGGCATGGAGTAAACGACCGGTTCAGGATTGGCCAAGACTCCGACAGTGTCTGCATCTTGAGGATTGTCTTCAGGTACAATGACCTCTTCTATCACCTCCGTACAGCACATCTGTTGATCGTCGACTAAGGGGAGGAGACACTCTTCGACGACATTGGGGCGGGGAGACTGGTCGACAACGGGGCGGTACAACTCGCCGACGAAAGGGCGGAGAGACTCGTCGATCGATCCGACCACAACCACGTATGAGGAGTTGGGATCTTCTGACAGATCTATATCCATTTTGATGTTGAATCTAATTCAATTTCTGTGAGAGACATGAGCGAATAGGAGTTTTAGAATTGTTTTGTTGTGACGTTTGTTTTTGTAGGTTATCGTCAGTTATCGTGTGGAATGATTGCCGCAATGAAAAAAAAATAGCTTGAAAATGAAAAAAAAGACGTTATTCAAAGAAATCGGGTGATTCCGACTACATTTTTTAAAAACTACAAAAAATATTAAGAAAAATGCAAAAATTGGTGTGTAAAATTTATCATTTTGTAGCTAATATATATATATATATATATATATACATATGTATGGACTAGTGGTGGGGAACCTGCGACCTTTTGTCTTGATCGGTCAATTTTGCTATTTTTTGTAAATTCTTGGAATTTTGGATTTGTAAATTCTAGAAAAACCTAAAAAAAAAGGTCACAAGCTGGTAATTTTGAGAAATGTTTACTGCGGCCTTATGTTGAATCAGATAAATGAATGTGGCCTTTATGAAAGAAAAGGTTCCCCACCCCTGGTAAAAACATTTATGAAATAACCGTTTACCACGTCTATAAGCATAATTAAAACTATTTTTATGAGTAAAATGTAAGGTTTTAAACGAGTGAAAATATACATATACAAAGTATGAGTTTTTAAAATATAGAATATAAATAGGGAATAGCTACTAATTTATCTATGGTTACCAGTGGCGGTTCTAGGTACTGGGCTAGGTGGGCTAAGCCCGACCTGCATTTTTCACCCAAAACATTAGATGGCTGAATAAAAATCAACAGCAATTCGGCCGCTGAATAAAATAAATACATTTATTAGCGTAACTTACCTTTCCCAAATGAATATAATATCTTTGTTTTAATTTTCCTCTGTCAATATAAGACAATGTTACGTCTACCTACAATCATATTCTCGATTGTGTTTTGTATTACAATTTTAAAGTGAGCCGGCATAAAAAAAACAATAACCCTATAAATACTTCACAGGGAACAGGAACTGGAACACGTCACTGGCAACACCACTCAGGGGCTAGCGCCCATTAAGTCCGCAACCACAGACAATATCATGACATATTTCTTAACACTGGGGCGCAATCAAGCACGATTAGATTTTTTTTGTATTTGTATGTACGGAAACGTCATCAATCACAAAGGATAGTGTTTCAATCTGTCAAGTTTCTGTTGATCGTTGGGGGCTGATCTGATTCAGCCCATTACGCATACTTATGCATTGAAACACAATACCAATATCGTTGTATTGTATGAAAGTGACAGGTATTGACTTTCAGTGACAGCAAGTGACAGTTCTATACTGCTTTTAGTAGGTACTTGTTATTTCACTTTGAAAGAGACGAATTTAAGGATTCCGTGTTATTATTCTATTATTTCTTAGTTACATTAGCATTGATTTTATTATATAAAAATTTATGCATTGCAGTAGTATCGTAATATTTGTTAATTTGCTTGTAGATTAATGTATAAAGTGAAGTGGAAATATGCTTTTCTCTAGCCCACCCAAGATTTCAGGTCAGGAACCGCCACTGATGGTTACTTTTATCAACAACTTTGTCTATGATGTCACAATTTGACGTTTACTGACAACAATAAATATTATTAAAAATCGACTTGACGTTTGAAACAATGTAGACCCAATTGGCTGGAGAAAATTTCGTAGAAATTCAAATTAGGAACAGAGAAACAGATCATTTACAAAATGGCGACAGCTCTTCAGATATATACGTAAGCTTTTTCTAATTAGATCATTGCAACATGTTACTGTTTTTTTCCACTTTTTAATTGAAATTATTACCGCGGAAAGGAAAAAGGATGTAACCCACACATAACAAATTTCAGAGGAGACACAAAAAACTTGTTGTTTGATGATTTTGGGTCAAATGCAAATTATGAAATATACACCAAATTTTAGTGCATGGTTACTGATTTAAACGAACTTTTTTTTATCCACGTTCACTCCCAATGTGAAGCATATGGCCTCCTAATGGAGGTATCTCAACATAAACTGTTGGTTACTCAGTCTCCCAACCTGTCTTGTTCAAAGAGAGGGATAGAAGGATAAGGATAGGACAGGACTAGTGGTTAACTAATTGCTCTTGCTACACCCAGTTGATAAAATATCGTGGGAGAATGGTGGGACGAACATCACAAACACCCATGCCTTTTACAAGAACCTGTTTGTTACTCAGTCACTCAACAAATGTTTCAAAATTATATAATAATTTTAATTCAAATTGTTTCGAATTAAACTCCATTGTTCCAGGCTCCGCCCCAACGCTCTCCCAAAAACGCATAAACAAAATACAATACAAATGAGTTACTATTCATCTTCTGTGTTGTCCATTTCTGCCGTGGATTTTCGACACAGTCGCAAAGGTAACTGCGACTGTGATAGAATGGCAATTATAACCTATCACACAAGCAGTTCCTTCTGCGACTAGTGTTAACCACCTGGCTTGTCGCGCTTCTGAGATGATCCTGGCGTATACACAAATCAAAGCACTGTTACACATTATAAGGAACCATAACCCATGCTGTAAAAAAGAGTTGGTTCGGCCCATAGTGCAGTGGTTGACATCATCAGCTTTCGTGACAGATATCCCAGTATTTATTCAATCGATTTCTGTTCAAATGCATGGGTATTAGTGATGTCTTAAAATTCTAAAATAACGCGACGTAGCAAGACTGATTAGCTAACAACTAGTAATGTATTAGTCCCTACTCTCTTTAAGCAAGCTCTAACATAAAAAAATATATGAAAACAAATTAAATTTCCAATGCCAATTGTTTGTGACAACCTTAATAGTTTAACTCATCTGTATATTGGTATCAGTTAAAAATGGTCGTGTTAAGTGGAACCGGTCCTGAACATCACAAAAGTTTTATTTTATAATATAATCCTTCTCCAACAAGTATTGATAGTGAGCATACATAGAAATAATGTATATCGACTGTGGAAAGGAAAAAGGACGTAACCCACACATATCAAATTTTACAGAAGGCACAAAAAACGTGTTTTGATGATTTTGGGCCATATGCAAATTATGAATTATACACAACCTTGAAGTGCACGGAGACTTCTAAACTGGTGTTTAATTGACATAATCTAATATTAATTAAAAAAGTTGTCCAGGAAAAACCTTTATTTCAGTCTTTTTTCTTGGTTTTAATTTTTTACAAAATCATCTTTTTCAAACTTAAAAACTAAATTTAGATACTAATTCGTCATTTGCAGCTTGCATCCTTTTGATAGAACGTGTATCGAGTTTGATACATTGTGATTATCGAAAAAAAACTGTAGGTTATGTCGTTTTTCCTTTCCACAGTCGATATAGAAGTGTGGACAGTTTGAACAGTTCAAATTTTCACATTCGCCGAATGGTTCCAATCATTCACTGTTCTGTAGAGTATTTGAGCATTTTGCTCCACCCATTCACCGCAGTTCATTTTCCATTCCCGTCGTCATTGTTGAATACATTTCCCACTAATGGTACAGCTTTAAGCATATCGAAAACAACTTAAAAGCAGAACCATCAATGCAAAGTATATCGTAATGTCAATCCAGGCCTGTAGCTGAATGATCGGAGACGTCTTCTTTGGTTACAGTTTTAACCGGTGTCTTTCCTTCCAAGTACCGCCAGTGGAACGGCGTTCCGGCACCTTTTTTCTTGAAATTTTTAATGTTTCACGATTCAATATGTTACAAAGGCGTTGGTATTTTTGATGTCTATCCCTCCCACTCTTAAAATCCTAAAATTAACATGTCAAAGCGATAGCGATTAGTTAACCACTAGTCCTGTCCTATCGTCCTCTCCTTACTCTCTTTATAAAAGGTAGGTCGAGCAGTTGACTAACAAGCAGTTATCGTAAAAAAACTCTGTTGATATACCTCCACTTTTATCGATCGATTTCTGTTCGAAGGCATGGGTGTTGTCTAAAAATTTCTTTCCACATTTCCGATCCGTTATCAACTGGGTGTAGCGAGAGCGATTAGTTAACCACCAGTCCTGTCCTAGACTTATTCTTCTATCCCTACTACTGTCTTTGAAAAAGAGAGGTTGAGTGACTGAGTAACAAACGGTTCTTGTAGAAATACTTTTTTTTAGATACCTCGATTCGAAAGCCATATGCTCCACTTTGGAAGCGGACATGGGTAAATTTTTTCATAATATATATTTTAATCAACACTTCTCCAACGGTGCTAAAAAATACTTCCGATATATTGCAGGCTCCGAAACAACCAAGTGAAAAAGACGTTTTTTAAAAATGTACATCCTGGGTTTTTACCTTCCATCAAAGGGCGGTAAGTGATAAAACTTGGTTCTTTAAGGGCCAGCAACATATCGGAAGTATTTTTAGGACCATAGAGGAAGTGTTAAATAAAATGATACTGTTCATCACTACTTGATCGCTACGATATTCAAAAAAAGTTTTTTCTACGAGGACTGTTTGTTACCCAGTCGCTCAACCTCTCTTTTTCAAATAGAGTAGTAGGGATAGAAGGATAAGACTAGGACAGGACCAGCGGTTAACTAATCACTCTCAGTACACTCAGTTGTTAAAGGATGGGATATGGTGGGAGGGACATCACAAACACTCATGTTCTACAACTCCAGAAATCAATCTCTAGAAATGTATCGTTTTTAATGTGTTAGTATCTAATGAAGTCTTTTGTTTGTTATTACGGAATTTCTTGTCCATTAAAAAGTCAAGTTACCTACTTCTGTCTTTTTGGAAATCGTATTAAACAAATAATTCATGTAAAAATACATTATTTGCTCTTTTTAGTGGATCATGTTTTGAAACGCTGTGATGATGTACTCGGCGGAACTTAGGGATGCTGGCATGTCATGGGAGGAAGCAAAGCAATAGGCAGGAGGTGCCGTGTGGCGGCCATATGCTCCTCCACATAGGGAGCGAATATGTTCAAAGAAGAAGAAGATTATTTGTCCTACCATATTTAATGAATAACACCCAGTGATGGATTTTTAATTCCGCACCAACTGAGCATTTTCCACCAAACAAAAGAGGACACTAGTTGTTGTAAAGAGACCATATTTGCTCCTTATGTGGAGGGTATGTGGTCACCGTAGATGGCCGTCCAGGACGACGGAGTAATGCCAGTTGGAGACCAGAAGAGTCTAAGCTCTTCCGAGACATTCGCAGCGTATTAAACAAACAGTTTCAACGTCTCCTATTCGGTATACCGACCCATTATCTTTATTCTGTACACTTTCAAAAATTTTGTCGATAACAATTCGAGTCAGTTCAAATGCATTTCTTTACTTGATAAAACCAGAAGATGCCGAATGGCGAAACCCAGGTCGTTATCGACAAAATTTATGGAAGTGTACAGAATCAAAATAATTCAAATTTGCTATTCAAGTTCCATCAAGCACCTTCGGTCGAAGTTCTAACCAATTAAGTAAAATTGGTTTTAAACTAATAATTATTCAATATCGCCAAGAACTAGGGTGGGGAACCTTTTCATTTCTAAAGGCCACGTTCGTTTATCTGATGACAATTTTTTTAATCAAAGTGAATATATTGCATTATAAAATTGTGTATGTATTAAAAAAATGGCTCTAGTCAAAAGGCCGCAGGTTCCCCACCACTGGCTTAGGGCATCAGTGACTAAAATTTGAAAACATTCACATGATTTATTTTAGGGCTTTTGCATTTTATCGTTTTGACTTGTTATCGGGTATGTGAACCCCAGTTGACAAACGCTGATCTAGAACAGTGTTTCTCCACCGTTTTGGGCCCGTGTCCCCTTTTGGGTATACCTGTTTTGGCTTTATCCTAAAAGCTGAAATTTTTAATTTGCTTTTTACTCGGAACCGTCAATTCGTTACTTACCATCTTCAGCCAGAAAGATGCTTCATTTTCGCAGCAAGTTCTTTTCTGGACTCTTTCTAGTATAAATCTGTTAAAAAATCATCAACTAGTCAAAACCACGACGAACTAGATAACTAGTCTCAACTCCCCACAATTGAACAAATGATTTTTGCCGACCTCCTTTATCAAATAATACCCAGTGATGTATTTTTGATTCACCACCAACTGAGCATTGTCTGACAAGAGAGGGTGGTCATTTAACTTGGTGGAACTCCATCGGAATGTATATTTCGGAACTTATAATCAAATATCTGTGTACGAGGCAGTGTTGTAGATGTAATTGCAGACCTTCTTAACTAGGAAATTCAGTACAAACTTTGAAAATTTAAAATCCATTGCGTTTGTAGCTAAAAATCCCAATTGAGACGGCCATTTTGATGTTTGCGAGGGACACGCCCTTAACATAATGGAACCACTGGAAAAAAGACCTATGTACATTTAATGCGAGTGAGAGGTACAACAATATTTCAGCAAGCACACCTTCTCGTTGCTGATGACATATAATATTAAACCTTGTTAATTGCAATTCACGTTGTTGCTGGATTCTATGACCGCCTTCCACAACGCTATTGGCAGAAAAAAAAAGTAGTTCACCTCTCACATTCATGGCCAGAGCAGAGCTGCACCGGACTGATTTTGAACCATGCACTAGTGTGCCAGTACAAAAAGCATGAATGTTTGTTCAATCCTTCCAATCCTAAAATAACAAGGTGTATCGAGAATGATTAGCCAACCACTAGTCCTGTCCTAGCTCTATCCTTCTTATCCTTACTCTCTTTGAAAAAAAAAAAAATAACAACCAAGAAACAAAGCAGTTCTCGTAGAGATACCTACATTTTTAGACATTTTAAATTGAATAACTGTATTTTTTTTATCCGTATCCGCTCCCAATGTGGAACATATGGCTTTCTAATAAAGGTATCTCAACAGAAGTTTTTTCTACGAGAACTGTTTGTTACTCAGTCGCTCAGCCCCACTTTTTTCAAAAGTGAGTAGTAGAGAAAGAACGATAAGGCTAGGACAGGACTAGTGGTTGACTAATCGCTATCGCTAAACCCAGCTAAAAAAGGATCAGAAGGATGGGAGGAGAGGAAACAATGTGAATTGACATCACAAACACCCAGTCTTCGATCACAACTTTTGAATTGAATAATTCTGAAATTCACTGTGATCTGACCGGGAATCCAACCCAGACCTAAGCGAACGGTAGAGCGAGCTCTAAGCAATTTGGCCACAGCAGGCGATATGATAGCATACAATATTATAAATACCGAGATAATTTCAACAGTGGTGAAATGTGGGATAGTCCCAAAGGGCAACTACAGCTGTGATAAGATGAGAATAAAACTTATCACACCAGGAGTTCCTTTTAAAACTTATACCACGATACAATCTGAAAATAAATTATGCACAAATAGGCGTGGCTTTTACATTGGAAAAGTGTAGAGCAAACATAAATATATATTCAATTAATAGTCAAATTTTGAATACAGAAGCTGTCGGATACAGTAACACTAAAAAATTAATGTAAACTCTGGTTGTCAAACCTTCAAATTATGGACGTTGTGGACTTCCGTGACGGATCTTACAGGAGTCCCAGTTTGATTGATTTCTGTTCAAAGGCATGGGTGTTTGTGATGTCTAAAAATTCCCTCAGAAAAAAAAATCACTCAATAACTTGGCGTAACAGGTTGGTCAGTCCTACCTTATTCTTCTATCCCTACTACTCAATTTTTAAAAGAGAGGTAAACGATTGAGTAACAAACAGTTCTCGTAGGTAACGAGAGCGATTCGCTAATCACTAGTCCTGTTTTTTTTTAGCCTTATTCTTCTATCCTTACTACTTTCTTTGTTAACCAGTTAGCCGCCAACGTCGAAGTATTCAATACGAATGCGACTCACGGGTGAGACTTACAAAGGGTTAAAGAGAAGTTAAACGACTGAGTAACAAACAGTTCTCGTAGATAACGAGAGCAATTAGTTAATCACTAGTCCTGTCTTAGCTTTATCCTTCTATCTTTACTACTTTAATTGGAAAAGAGAGTTTAAATGACTGAAAACAACTTCTGTTGACATACTCTCCATTTAGAGGTTATATGTTCCAAATTGGGAGTGGACACATGGATATGGTGTTCTGTCAAATTCAGCGATGACAGTTGACAGTCTGTAATATAAATTTCACCGATGATCTAGCTTTAATTATTAAATTTACATTAGAAGCAAGAACACAAGCGAGAAATATAAACAGTAAAAGTAATACTATATACATAAAAGAAAAAGTCCAAATTGACAGAACGCTAATGGAAGACTTGAGATATATTCATCCCTACAGGAACTGAGAGTGCAATGGTGAATAGACTATCCTGATAGTTAGAGGATACCCAGTGATGAATATGGTGCAACACCAACTGAGCATACTCCACCAATTAGAAAAGCCTCATTTTACAACTGCTCAATCCTCATACCTGTCTATTGACTTTGCTATTACAAAAATGGTGGTGGAGGATATACGTCGAATACCGTCTGCCATATCTTTTTGATGATGGAACGCTTCGTCGGATGAAATATACCCGGTGAGGATATGAAAAAAAAACCACTACCTAAGTATTTCCATCGGAAGAAAGGTTCGGAGAGGGCTTCAGCGTGAGAGTCTTGCATGAACTAGATGCATACAAGCTGCACTGCTTTATGGCTGTGAGTCGTGGCGCCTTACAAAAACACAAGGTAACCTTAAACAGATTGTTAACTAGGTAACTGTAATAATTTTGCACAATCCTAATAGTTGTTCAAATAATTCCCCTTTTACAAGGGGGATATGTCCCGTTCTTGTATTGAGGTGACAAAATGGTTCCATCTCCCCTTATACGGTCAGGACCTGACATGAATAAGCGCACCCAGGAAGAGGGATTCCGGAACGATTCCAAAGTAAGGCCATTGAAGCAATGGGGACACTCGGAAGAAAGCTATCTCTCGCATTTCGACAAACTAAACCCAGTGATGGCCAGAGGGTCAGCACCGACTGGGCATTATTTATCCAAGTGAAAGAGTAATTGTGCATATAGTTAGATACATGATTAATTATCACCATCTTGTGTAATAGGTAAGACTCAGAGGGTAACTACGGCTGTGATAGGACTTCAAATACACCTATCACACCAGGAGTTCCTTCTGCGGCATGCCCTTTGGATCCAGCATGAGGACTGTTGTTGATTCGTCACGATATTTTTAACTAAAGCAAAATGGCTGCCTTGTCACACCCTAATTTGTATAGACCAAGCGTTTGAACAATTAGACCGAATTTTTTTTAATTCCATACCCGCTTGTAATGTGAGGTATCTTAATAAAAGTTTTTCTACGAGAATTGCTTGTTACTCAGTTGCTCAACGTCTTTTTTTGTTGTTGAAGAGAGTGGAAATAGAACAGATACGGTTAATAAGGGACTAGTTGTTAGCAAATCGCTTGTATAGATTCCTGTGATTTTACGAAAATTATGTGAAACAACTAATCCTAAAAAATATGTATTTGAGTTGGCTTTAATCCATTTAACTAATAATTTCATTGAATCTAAAAAAAATTACCACCAGCTTTCAATCCTAAAATAACAAGGTATAACAAAAGCGATTAACTAACGACTAGCCCTCATCTCTAGCCTTCCTCTACTATTCTACAACTGAGCAGTTGAGCCAATGCTACATTTAAAAAAATGGCATTACAGCTAATGCCGAAGCGCCAAATATTTTTAAGTTTAAGTACTATACAAAGAAATTCGATGAAAATTTTTCGTATCATGAATTGAAATAAGGCCAATTGGGATCGCAATACTGAACGGGTTGATCGAAAACTGATTAAAGTAATTTGTGCATTTCAAAAAACTGATATTTTAACATAATAAAAATGTATTAGGTCTCAAATTTAAATTGAAAAAAAAATGATGATTTTGATGTCAAGACGCGCCATTTTGGAACCGGATTTGCTCACAAATAGTACCTACGCGGAAGTAGCACGTTGTAACAAACCAAAATTGTTACTAATGTACTTATTGCCTGGGGAAATCTATCTAAATAATGAATCGTCAAAGACTAATAAAATATTTGAATCATTGAGTTTCAAAATCTGTTCTTGATAAAAAAAAAATTATGAAAATTACCTATGAATGTTATATTTTTTTCCGAAATCTGTTGAGATACCTCCACTAGGAGTCCATATGCTCCACATTGGGAGCAGACATTGTGAAATAAAATATATTTGAAGTAATGGATGTTTGTAATATCTTAAAATTCTATCTTAAAAACAAAGAGTAGCAAGAGCGATTAACTTTACGCTAGTCCTGTCCTAGCCCTATCCGGAAGGATTATGCAAAATTATACTTCGGAGAAAAAAGAGAAGTTGTGTTATTGATTAACAAGCAGTTCTCGTAAAAACACTACTGCTGAGATAAAATCTATTACGAGTTCATATGCTTCACATGGTTAAATAACATAACATATTTTTTAATTAAAATAAATATTTGGCAACTAATTGTGAGGCAATCGAATGATTGATTTGACGAACATTGGAAGCGGACATAGGCAAAATAAAATAATTAATTTCAATTAAAATATTTGGCATCACAGCTAATGCAAATGCGCCAAATATTTTAATGTTGAAAAATCTTACGAGAACTGATTGTAAGTCAATCGAAATTAATTGACCCGAGCTCAAATTTAAATTTGACATTGATTTAACTGGGAATCGAACCCAGACCCGCCCGGTTGGTAGAGCAAGTGGTCCACATTAGTTTTTCGTAATTTACTTGAAAACTTGAAAAAGCTTCCAGAGTGCAGTTTGGACCTCGACGATTCAATTATCAATTAAATATATGACGTAGGCAAAATTTGACACGACGTTGCAAGTATCTAGGTAAGAATTACGACATAGGCCAAATTGGCAAACATTAATTAGGTGCTTATTTGACAATTAAAATAATATAATATAATTTGCAATAATTGGGAAATCATTTCTACTTACATGACGGCATTGTGAAATCAGAAGCTGGTTCCAATTCCAGTTGGTTCACTTTTTGACACATAAGTTTTAATTTTAGAACTGGGTATTCCGTTCACAAATGATTATTGTTGCACATAGAACATATTATTATTAAAAATAGAATTTATTTCTGAATACAAAAAGCACTGTAGAAGATATTGTATATTTTGTTATTGCTGGATACCTGTACACACAAGAATAATTTTCTTTTGGCGGAAACGACTTTTAATAATTACACAAGGGGTGGGGAACCTTTCCTTCTCTAAAGGCCGTATTCTTTTTCCTGTTCGATATAAGGCCGCAGTAAACATTGACTAGGTAATCTTTGGTCGGAAACAGGAATTTACGAATTTACACAATTGGCCAGAAGGCCGCAGGTTCCCCACGCCTGAATCACACGTATGTGTTATCGCACACGATTTGGCGGTAACGTATGCTTTAAAACAACATAAAAAAGATGCTCAAACGAAGAGTTATTTACTGGTTAAGTACAGAAAAAACACTTTTCAGTATGTCCTAAAACGGTAAGCTTTGTAAAAGTTAATATTTTGATAATTTTGCTACTCTACTTGTTGTATTGTAAATTGTAGCACGTGTTTCGTTTATTAGAGAAGTATCATCGGACATAACATGGCAAGATTTAACGAAATTACTAACAAACTAAAAAAAAGTGTTACTAAAAGACGCAAAATAAATAACACATTTTCTCTCGTTTTAAAGCGTACATTTTAGTCAAACGCGAGTGAAAGAGCCTGCTTGTATAGCTTACTATTAAAGCACGAATTAACAAGTAGTTTTAGCCCGCGTTGCCCACCAGTGACTTAGACCGTATATAGGAAATGATTTTAAGAAAACTAAACATTTAATTTTTCTGCTCTTTTGTACTAATTCCACATTTATTCAATACGATCAGAAGTGCTATTTTCGCGTGTATGATACTTTTAACCGTATGAAATACCCAACACATCGGCTATTTCTGACAGTCTAAATACGAAGACAAGACTGGTTTTACTCATAACAATAGTCTTAAACTGAAACCGGTTCTGATCATAATGAATAAATGTGTAGTTAGTACAAAATAGTATTTGAATACAATGTGTTACCGCAATTATTGACAGTTAACACATTAAAAACGAAATAAATTAATTGTTAAAAATATTACGCTTTTAGAAACGGGTATTTATACCAAAGGTTGACGATGAATTCACAAAAATAAAAACACACTTTCACTGTAAATATAACGATGTATAAAATTAACTTTTAAAACTACTAAATTACGAAGTGGTTAAAATTAAATCAAATATTTTAATAAATGTGAAATTTTTGAAAAATTACGACGCGCACACAACAACTGCTGAATGACAACTGACAATTGTCACCTTGGCTACTAGTATTTATACTAATTAGATACTGTAGGGCTTGCGGAAGGCGGTGGGAAGGGTGGGGGTGATTGAGAAACTTGATTGAAGAATAGGTACCTACTCTATATTAATAATTAGTTTTTTTTTAAATAAATGAATTATATAATTCGACTGTGGAAAGGAAAAAGGACGTAACCCACAGCTTTTTTTCGATAATCACAATCTATCAAACTCGATACACGTTCTATCAAAAGGATGCATGCTGCAAATACCGAATTAGTATCTAAATTTAGCTTTTAACTTTGAAAAAGATGATCTTATAAAAAATTAAAACCAAGAAAAAAGACTGAAATAAAGGTTTTTCCTAGACAATTTCTTTAATTAATATTAGATTATGTCAATTAAACACCAGTTTAGAAGTCTCCGTGCACTTCAAGGTTGTGTATATTACATAATTTACATATGGCACAAAATCATCAAAACACGTTTTTTGTGTCTCCTGTAAAATTTTGTTTGTGTGGGTTACGTCCTTTTTCTTTCCACAGTCGATATATATTAATATTAAAATCTATTAAATTATTTCATAACAATGATTGTACGTAGGATATTCTTTTAATTTCATTTAGATTAAATATTGATTTTTAGTTTCGTCTTTGCCACCTAAAACCCCCGAATTTTTAAGTGAGTGTGTTTTATACAAATGTTGAAAAGTAATTTACAAAAAAATGTCCAATGATATTTATGGAATTGAGTAGAATTTGGAAGTCTTTGGTTGTCTGACCAAAACCAATTAATTTTTATGATTGTTGGTCAATTCTGACCAAAAAAATGAACAGTTGATAATACTTTGTATACATACTATAGATGTAATTTAAGATTACGACTGAAGGTGCTTGGCGGAATTTCAATATTAAATTTGAATCGTTCAAACTTTGTACATTCGCACAGATTTTGTCACTAACGACCCAGGTTTCGCCTTTCGGCATCTTCAGGCGTTCAAGTGCACGGATGAACTTGCACTTGAACGCCTGAAGATGCCGAAAGGCGAAACCCGGGTCGTTAGTGACAAAATCTGTGAGAATGTACAATTTTTTTACATACTTCACTTTTATCACTTTTAACGTGTTCACTGTCAACTCTTGGTGAAAAAGTATTATGTCTTAAAAATAAATATCAACTCCCAATGTGGACTGTACAGATACGTAATGGAATTTATCTAAACAGAAGTGTTTCTACGAGATCTGCTTGTTAATTAGTTGCTCAAACATTCATTTTTTTTTTCAAAGAGAATAGGAATACAAGGATAAGGCTAGGACAAGACTAGTGTTTAGCTTACCGTTTTAAGGATACAATGGATGGGAGAATTCAATATATTATATACATCCACACTTTCGAACAGAAATTCATAGACCACTCGACCACGCAGCCAGAAATAAAAAATATAAAACAGCGATCAAGACCTGTTCCGCTCGTCTCAAGCATTATCAATTTTGTTGAGTTGTCGAGACCTCGAATTATAATGATAGTGACTAGGGCAGGGTGGGGAACATTTTCATTGCTAAAGGCCACATTCATTTATCTGATTGAACAGAAAAAAAAAACGTTGACACCCCCCCCCATAAACGGCATATTTTTAATTTACAATTTAAATTAGTCAAAGTCAAAATGCCGCATCAGACTATCCAAGAGGTCGCAGGTTCCCCACCACCGGACTAGGACATTCGACCCTGTTTATTATAAAAAAAACTCTTTCGACGAGAGTATGGAAAGAAGAATAGGTCTAATGCAGTACTTGTAGTTAACTAATCACTCTCACATCGCCTCACTATTTTAAACATTACAAACACCCATTCTTTTTAGTAAAAAAAGCTAAATTTTAACTATTTTTATTCTCCACACATTCATAAATTTTGTCGATTACGACCCGGGTCAGTTCAAGCGCATTCGTGCACTAGAAAAACCAGAAGAAGCCGAAAGGCGAAATTCGGGTCGTTATCGACAAAATTTATGGATGTGTACAGAATAAAAATAGTTAAAATTTGACATTAAAATTCCATCAAGCACCTTCAGTCGAAATTCTAAATTTAAAAAAAAAGTTGTTTATAGTGTAAATTGAATCCGTCAATCATTTGACGTTAACCGCCGCGCCACAGACCTTACTTATAATTTAAATAGTGACCGATTAACCGTGTAAAATAAAACAGATGTCGGTTTTTTTTAACCGGCAAACCGGTTGGAAGCCCTAGCATTGACTTGACTCTTTTTGACTCTTGTTAAATTGTATGTATTGTCTTATTATAAACCTTATGATTCCAAAATTCAGCCATTTGTTTATAAATAATATTAAATTTCAATGAAATCTTTTAAAATAATAATATTAAACAACTATAAAAGATATGCCTCTTTCATTAGCCATACACTGTAGCTCTTTCGAACGAGTGTAAAATGATATTTCTTGGAATATTGTGACATACGACACCATATGTGTTCCAGATTTTCATAATATGGCTTTGGTACCGCTGATTATTTCTTGGCCGATAGAATATTTCTTATCTGTAATTTGTATTGTTTAAACGTATATATTTCAGTGCTTTTTTGTTCTGAATTACGTCCGATATCAATGTGAAGGATTTGGCCTCCTTATTGATGTATCTCAACAGAGTTTTTTTTAACGAGAACCGATTGTTAATGTCAGTTGCTCAACATACCTTTTTAAAATAGTGTAAAGATATAAATATAGGGCTGGTAAAGGACTAGTGGTTCAATCTCAATGTGAAGGGTTTAGCTTAATAATGTAGGTATCTCAACAGAGCTTTTTTTAAGAGAATCGATTGTTAATGTCAGTTGCTAAACATACCTTTTTAAAAGAGTGTAAAGATATAAATATAGGGCTGGTAAAGGACTAGTCGTTAACTAATCGCTTTCATTTGCCTTGTTAATTTTAAGGTTGGAAGAGTGGGAGTGTATTGATGTATCTCAACAGAGTTTTTTTACGAGAACCGTGTTAAGTGTTACAACTTTTTAAAAGAGTGTAAAGATATAAATATAGGGCTGGTAAAGGACTAGTCGTTAACTAATCGCTTTCATTTGCCTTGTTAATTTTAAGGTTGGAAGAGTGACGGCGTAAGATATCACAAATACCAACGCCTTCGAACAGATTTTTTCAAAGAAATTTTGCGAATATTGATTTGAAGCATTAAAAATGTCGAAAAAAAGGGTGCCAAAACGCCGTTCCACCGCGTTACACGGTGGGGAAAAAAGCACTACATATTATAAATATCTATACAGTGGGTCTGGGCTTAAATCCCGGTAATTTTAATATAAAATTCAAATTTGAAATTTGCTCTTGTCCCCTCTAAACTGTGCTGTGGATCCCAAAAACAAAAATAAATCACTGTAGCTCCCGGGAGGACCACAGGACCCATCGTTGAGAATCCCTGATCTAATATTATTATAATATAATACAATACAATATGGAATATAATGGAAATATTAAATTTGTTTTTCCGATTTTATCGAAAAGTGTTCATTTTTAAAATGATAAAAGTATCATAATATCAAATGAAAATGTACGAATTATATTCTAAATAATGCCCAAATAAATACATTATATAATTGACAATATTGACACGTTAAGTGACATAGTAATTAGCCAATCTCCAATACAGGAAGTGACATTAACGAAGCACTGAAGTATTTTTGATTATGTTTCCTTTGTTTGTATCAACAATATTTAAGTCGATTTCTATTCCGTAAGTGTATTTAATTAATAAAACAATTAACCCGGACAGTGGCGCAACTTTTATGTCACACCCTCGGAAGTAGACGATGTTTGAATTCTTATTTTTTTGCCGTATTTTTATTTCGTCTTATAGTTCTCAAAAACTATTCAAAATTTTCTAAATAATTTGTTTTCTCGACCGATTGCGAATAAAAAAAAATACGTCAAATGTACTTACATGTAAGTGTATAAACATCAGCTATCTACGAGAGCTGCTTGTCACTAAATTGTCCAACTTCTGATTGTAGATATAGAACGATAAGGCAAGGACAGGGCGTGCGCCTTATCCTTTTATTCACACTCCGATCGAAGTCACATTAAGAATTACGCCATTTTTGTTGAGATAGCTCATATCGTCATATTCTGGTAGAATTTGGTATGTAACCAAAACAGAGGATTGCTTGATATCAATTCCGGAATGATTCAGTGGTGCATTTATTATACAAGTTCTCTTTGTATCTTTGTTTTATTTGTATGCGCAATTATTATTCATGTTGATTAACCCTTCGAGGGTCACTGAGCCTACTTATTCACATATTAATAAAAATACATATATCTATAATTGATTGAATTGGTATTTACTTGGTAGAACTCCATTGTAATAAGGTAAAAATATCAACGTATTTAGGTATATTTTTTTTAGGAAGGTGGGTTTATAGCTATTTCGGCGTGCGCCATCGTTAGAACTATGTTTAATCTTTCAATATACAATAAAACCCCCATTTACACTATAGTCTGGACCGTGTAATTGGGGGTGTGAATCTCATACAAAATTAGAAATTTAGTTTTTTTCCTCGTAAAACGAAAAACTAAGATTTCCCTTAGTTTTGCAAAAAAAATATGGACGAAATATTTAGTTTTTGTAGTATTAAATATCCCGCACACAGACATACGCCCAGCTATGCGTGTATAGCCTGGCACGTGTTGAATACACATATGCTAGCCAACATTTGACTGTATGCGCGGCACAGACGCGACAGTCTCTTAGTAACGATAATGGAATGCTACCGTGCAATTAGGGGGTTTTGTGGCGAATATTTCAAGCCAGTGCGTAATTCGGGGTAGTGTAATTGGGGGTTCCACTGTATACTGCCATAGGAAAGATATACACGTCTCGCTATTTGCTCTAACATCCTAATTTATATTACAATTATTACACTAATCACTAGTCATGTCCTAGTATCATTTTTCTATACTTAATCTATTTTTAAAATAAATGCGGTTGAATGTGTATTTAATTAAAATTGTTGCCTCTTTAATTGTTTTCACTCTATATTTTTGCTCGGTAGAAATAGCTCGCTATAAAAGTGAATAAATGTATGGAGAAAACCATAAACTATAAAATGTCAATGAATGTTTCCTCATTACAACCGAGATCTCGCTATTTCCGTGATCGTAATAACCGAGTTCGACTGCATTTATAGAATATAAATTCTAATTGCTATTTATAACAATATTATTGTTGATTTGTACTGAAGGTAACATTGTGTTAATTGCACCTTGTTGTCCTCGATCTGTTTCAGGTATTATTGGCTAATGGCTAATTTCTATTTCAATTAACAAATAGATATATATATTCAATATTTGAGAAATATATTTTTTTCTACTTTATTAAACTTATAATAAAACAATTTTAACAAGTGGTAAATTGCTTTCTTTGTATTATTAAAAAAATATTACACCTATCCCTCGATTTACACGGTACTTTTTTTACACGTTTTCGCTTTTACACGGTTGAGAAAATTAAAAACTTTTTTTTAAAAATAACTGTTCTCGCCGACTTGAAATTAACGTCACGTGCAGCGGAGCAAATTGTTTTGAGTCTGTACGGTATCGGCCGCTTTAACTGATAATGCACGCAGACGCCGGCGCCGACCCGTCTAGATGTGCCGGTGTGAGTCCTTGTCCGAGACCACCAATCGTCTGCACTGGAAGAATGGCGTGAGATATACCTGTCCGTCATTGGACACGGCCGTATCCCACTACGGCAAAGGAATGGTCACGTGGGGTAGCCGGGACGTGTTGGCGCCTGGCGCTTGCCCCGGCTGCTCCTGGGTGGCAGTGAGGTTCAAACTCCTGGAAGGAGAAGACGTCACGCGTTTTCGCCTTTGTGTGCACGCGCAGGCCGATAGCCGCTGCTAATCACCCTGCGCTGAACCTACCGATATAATCTAACGGATCATACCTCTGCCGTTTTATTTATCACCACTCATTGGGGACGAATTTACTGCACACACACAAACATCGGCGAGAGCGGAACTCTCGCCCGAACAGAGTCTTTAGCTTGAAAATTATAATTCTTCATATTCGTAAGTAAAATCGAGTACATACATAATTTTCAATTGCGTGCTTTATATCTTGAATAATATTTGTAGCCTTATTATGCCGAAAGAAGTAAAAAGAAAAGTTATTTCGTTAGCAACCAAAATAAAAATTTTGGATCGTTTACAAAACGGAGAAAGAGTAATAGATGTTGCTGGATTATATAGTATGAATGAAGCTACAATAAGAACCATTAGAAAAAATGAAAACTCAATTAGAAAGAGTGTAGCAGCTGGCACTACGAATACGAGCACAACTTCATATATCAGAGATATTGCAATGGAAAAAATGGAGAAGGCATTAATGATTTGGATAGAGGACCAAACACAAAAACGAATGCCAATTGATACCAATGCTATTACAAATAAAGCATTGCGGATTTATGAAAAAATTAAAGAGAAGATACCACCTTCTTCTTCATCTGAAAAGAAGCATACTTTCACAGCAAGTCATGGTTGGTTCGAAAGATTTAAATCAAGAAACTCTCTACATAATTTAAAATTAAAAGGTGAACTGGCATCTGGCGATGTAGATGCAGCACAAGAATATCCAACAAAATTTGCTGAACTTGTTTCCATCAATTCATATACTCCTGATCAGGTTTTCAATGCTGATGAATCAGGGTTATTTTGGAAAAAAATGCCAGAGAGAACCTATGTGTCTAAAGTTCATAAATCAGCTAGCGGTCATAAGGCAGCAAAAGATCGCATAACAATTCTTTTCTGTAGCAACGCTTCAGGAGATCACATTATGAAACCATTGGTTATCAACAAATCAAAAAATCCCCGAGTATTTAAAGGAATAAATATCAACCATCTTCCAGTTTATTGGAGGGCTAATAAGAAAGCGTGGGTTACTGCCGTAATGTTTAATGAATGGTTTTATGATTGTTTTATCCCAGATGCCAAAAAATATTTAAAAGAAAAGGGACTGCCTTTCAAAGTGCTTTTATTAATTGACAATGCTCCGGGTCATCCACAAGATCTTCAGCATGAGAATATCCAGGTTACATTTTTACCAAAAAATACGACTTCATTATTACAGCCATTAGATCAAGGAATAATTTCGACTTTTAAAGCTCTTTACATAAAACGAGCTTTTACACACATTTTAGAACAAATGGAAAATAACGAATCGTTAACAGTTATTAATGCTTGGAAAAAATTTACAATCCTAGACTGTGTTAAGCATATTGCTTTATCATATACCGCGATTAAGAAATCAACCCTCAATGGCTGTTGGAAGAAATTGTGGCCAAATATAGTAAATGTTGAAGCTTCTACTTCAGTATTAAATGATGAATATTCTCAGATAGTACAATTGGCAAATTCATTGGGTGGAGAAGGTTTTGACGATTTCACTGAAGGAGATATTTTAGAACTGGTGGCTGATAAAGAACTAAGTGAAGATGATCTAATTAACTTAATAGATGAAACTGGTGATTGTGGCAATGATTCTGATGAAGAAGAACTTGAACCAGTTACATTAACAGCTAAAATCATCCACGAAGGACTCGCATTGGGAAGAAAATTAGGTAATCATTTTGTACAATATGATTCAAATGTGGAACGGGCCCTTCGATTCCAACGTGATATTAATCAGTGCTTGGCTCAATATGATGAAGTCCATAAAGATCTAACAAGAAATTCGAAGCAAATGTTAATAACGGATTTTATTAACAAATCTCCTCGAGAAGTAAATGTTTCTACGTCAAACATCGAATCGGCACAAATAATTTCGAGTGATGAAAGTGACTTTGAACCAGTCAGGAAGAAGAGATTGGCAGTGATTTGTGATAGTGACGATTGATAAAAAACCCACCAACCGTTTTAATATTTTTTTAATGAATCTTTTGGATTTAATTTTTGTCCCTCTATATATACTTTATATGTAGTTAAATAATAAAAGAATAAGTATATTTATACTTTTTAATAATTTCGTTTTTTAATGTATTCTAGAAAACAACATAATTATGCGTTTTTTTGGTACTTTTCGATTTACACGGTTTTTCATACAAAAATATACAATTTCGATTTACACGGTTTTCTCAGGAACCTATCTACCGTGTAAATCGAGGGACAGGTGTATTTAAGTCGAAAACACAATTTGATTACTTATTAACTACAAATTAAAGTACCCTGAATTCACGTTTTCCCGCTTTTTGAGTACATTTCTGTAGTCCCTTTTCGTTTAAGTATGTTTAATACCCGTTTTTACGTTTTCATTTCCTGCAATTTGCGTATGAAATAGTTTGAATTCAATTAAATTATTTTAATAGTAAGAATTTGAATTGTCTGAATGCTGTGCTCTTCTATTAATCTTGTCGCTAACGACCCGGGTTAAAACCTGAAGATGCCCAAAGGAGAAACCAGGGTCGTTAGCGACAAGATTAATGGAACAGTACAGCATTCAGACAATTTAAATTTGATATTTAAATTCTCAACTCAATTTCTATTCGACTGTGGAAAGGAAAAAGGACCTAACCCACAGTTTATTCAAAACATATTTTTTCGATAATCACAATGTATCAAACTTGATACACGTTCTATCAAAAGGATGCAAGCTGCAAATTCCGAATTAGTATCTAAATTTACCTTTTAAGTATGAAAAGGATGACCTTGTAAAAAATTAAATCCAAGAAAAAAGACTGAAATAAAGGTTTTTCCTAGACCATTTATTTTATAAATACTAGATTATGTCAATTAAACACCAGTTTAGAAGTCTCCGTGCACTTAAAAGTTGTGTATAATTCATAATTTGCATACGGCCCAAAATCATCAAAACACGTTTTTTGCGCCTCCTGTAAAGTTTGATATGCGTGCGTTATGTCATTTTTCCTTTCCATATTCGAATACATATATACATATAAGAAGTGTATGATGAGTGTCGGCCCCATATTCAATGCGACCCTGCCATTTGTATTTTCACCACTTGACATGTATTATAATATAATAAATGTTTCATCACAACTTGTGAAAACTACCTCGGGCGCTTAATTCACTAAGTGCTTTTGCCCTTTGGTAATGAGGTGAAATTGAAAATACCCAAATATTTACAAATGTCACTAATTTTGTTATCGCAATATTGCTTACAACTTTCTAATTGATAACGATTATTGTAAATTAATATGAAATTATTGATATTAGTGGTGGGTTGCCGATAAGCTACCAAGGGCTCGCTTAAGCCCAAGGCTATTACGGTCTTTCTGAGAAGGACTGAATTTTTTCAACACTCTTATAAAATTATACGCATTTATATGACGCATAAGTCTACCACGAGTCCTGTCCTAACCTCATCATTCCTATAACTACATTATTAATATAAAATAATTGATATTAGTGGTGGGCTGCCGATAAGCTAATAGGAGCTCTCTTAACCCCAAAGCTATTAACGGTCTTTCGGGGAAAGATTGCATTTTTTCAACACTTACACAATTATACGCAGTTATTATTAAAGCCAGTGGCGTAACCACCAAACAACGGAGCCTACGTGACGCATAAGTCAGCCACGAGTCCTGTCCTAACCTCATCATTCCTATAACTACATTATTAATATAAAATAATTGATATTAGTGGTGGGCTGCCGATAAGCTAATAGGAGCTCTCTTAACCCCAAAGCTATTAACAGTGTTTCGGGGAAGGACTGAATTTTTTCAACACTCACACAATTATACGCAGTTATTATTAAAGCCAGTGGCGTAACCACCAAACAACGGAGCCTACGTGACGCATAGGTCAGCCACGAGTCCTGTCCTAACCTCATCATTCCTATAACTACATTATTAATATAAAATAATTGATATTAGTGGTGGGCTGCCGATAAGCTAATAGGAGCTCTCTTAACCCCAAAGCTATTAACAGTGTTTCGGGGAAGGACTGAATTTTTTCAACACTCACACAATTATACGCAGTTATTATTAAAGCCAGTGGCGTAACCACCAAACAACGGAGCCTACGTGACGCATATGTCAGCCTCGAGTCCTGTCCTAACCTCATCATTACTATCTCTACTCTCTTCGAAAGAAAGACATGTTGAGCAACTGTGTAACGAGTAGTTCTCGTAGAAAAACTTTCTTCGATGTACATCCGTTAGAAGGCTATATGATTTACATTTGGAGCGGATATGGATTAAAAAATCAATATTTAATTAGCTATGAATGTCCGATTGAGGCTGAATAAATAATTTTAAAAAGCGATCGGTGATATTAGCCAAGGCTGTGGAGTCGTAGAGAAAAAAGACGACTCTGAATCTGACGCCAACTCCGATCTTTGTTTAAAACACGACTTAAATTATTTAATTATATTTTATATCTATAATTGAGAAAAAATATTAAGTTACTTATTAATTAACAAACATTCGGGTATTTGATAAAATCTAATGGAATTTTATTTAAAAAACATTTAAATTGATCTAAGTATTTATCACTTTTAGGGTGTACACTGTCAATACTTGGTGGAAAGGCATTACATTAATAAAAATACAATATTCCTTTGTACTTTATTCTACTTTATTTAAAATTTCAGTACCGGTTTCGCTCGCAATGAGCGTCCTGACCTTTTAAATAAAGTGAAAAAAGTACAAAGGAATATTGTATTTTTATTTAAGTATTTGTTATATTTAATATTACAGTAATAGTTTTCTGTATACAATAAACAGGGAACCAGTGGCGTGCTTAAGCAGCGACCTTTTTTTTTTTTTTACAATAAATTAATAAATCTTTACCAAATTGAAAAAAAATAGTAAACATTAAAAAAAGCAAATACAACAACAATAAGTTTTTAATTCTTCATTTGTCAGATACTATTTCAACATTTAATTAGGTATGAATGTTCAATAAAAACTGAAAAAAAAATAAAACTTAATTTTATGCTAGATTTTGTTCATACGTTTAATATTTTTTTCAAAAATTAATACAGAAATTCTGTTTGAGATACGATTTTTTATTGAAATAAAACAAGATATCTGCTTAAGCACGTCACTGGCTCCCTGTTATTTTTGTATAGATACATTTTATTGAAATATAATAAAAAGGAATGTTAAGCACAACTAGGATCATTTTAAAATCATATTAAGCTAGATTCTTCCAATAAAACGAATGTTTTTTAATAAGCCATTTTGTATTTTTTCTTAATTATTAGTGCCGCTGTAGACTGTGACACTCACTTTTAAGCACGCCACTGGGTTCCTGTTTATATTATACAGTTAACTGTTAGCGGAAAAGAATAATAAGGAATGCTTTGATCAAGTAGAAAATACTGTTAAATTTGATCATATTTATAAATAAGCCAATAAACGATTTTTTTTAAAATTATAGGCAGTGGTAGATTAAGCACACGGGAGGTCCCAGGAGCAATAAAATTTGTAGTCTCGGATAACTTAAAAACTTCGCCAGTAATCCGCCACTGATTATAGATGTCGCTGTAGACTGTTGCAATGTTAAAATGATTTAAAAAAGCTCTAGTATTAGAAAGAAAAAAAATACTTACAAATGAACGCCCTGAGCTGATATACTCCACTGAAAGAAGTCCATCATATTGGTGTCGTATCCATTCCAGAATATTCCACAAGCCTCGAATGAAACACGTGGCAAACACAAATTCAATCAAAGTTTCAACACGAAAAGTGAATCTGATTCAACATAACTTTCAACAAATAAAAAATGTTATTATTCGAATATTTCAACGCTTAATTAACACATTTTTTTATGATAATTTATATATAAAAGTTATAATTTATTAAAAAAACACTACTTAACTATTGGACTCTTAAAATAATACTGACGTACAAGCCTCCATTTGGAGAGTGCAAGCCATTTTTTCAAAGCTTGCAGTTTTGTATTGAAAGGGGAAATTGTGCAATATCGACACCTACAGTTTTTTAACGGTATCCACTTCGTGTAAAGTAAATGGACTGTTTGTCTTAACAGAGCCACACTAGAAATTCAGAATAAAAAAAGGACCACAGGTATTAAACATCGCCTGCTGAGGCCCAGTTGGTTAGAGCTTGCTCTACCTATCACGCAGGTCTGGGTTCAATTCCCGGTAAGATCACAGTGAATTATTCAATTCAAAGTTGTGATCGAAGACTGGGTGTCTGCAGGGGTGGGCTGGAGGGGGCTCGCCCGAGCCCCTTGTTAAAATTTGGCGCGGCCGGCGAACCCCTTGTTAAGTTAAGAAAATAGTTCGTCCCAGATCAAATCAGCACCTAACTGCAATTTCTGTTAAATTTGAATACATATATGTATTATTTATAGTGTAAAGGCATTATGACTGAGATTTACAGAGTCCCTTGTTAAGATATTAGCAGCCCACCGCTGGGTGTCTGTGATGTCAATTCACATTATTTCCTCTCATTCCAGCTTTCTGTTCCTTAAATAACTGATTGTAGCAAAAGCTATTAGTCAACCACTAGTCCTATTCTAGCCATATCCTTCTTTCTCTATTACTCACTTTGAAAAAAAGTGAGGTTGAGCGACTGAGTAACAAACAGTTCTCGTATAAAGAACTTCTGTTAAGATACTTCCATTGGGAGGCCATATGCACAATTCGTAAATCGGACCACAGGCATCTGATTACTAAAGTAAAGCTTTTATCCCCAGACTGCAGGAGGCTGCAATATTTGTTTTTGTTGTCTACAAAAAAGGTTATTGACTTACTTTTATGAGGGACTGGAAGTAAATCTCTTTCATAGCTAGAAATGTCTTGACACGTCTAGGTCTAGTCAGCGGTGGGATGCCAATACGTTAAAAAGAGGCTCGCTTAATCTCAAAGCAAATCTTGGTGTTCTGGGCAAGTAGTGAATTTTGTTATCACTCATATGCAATTATATGCAATCGATTGTTACTTAATACACTTATAATATGTAAATGGCTAAAAATGTACTACTGTGTATACCAGAGGTGGTGAACCTTTTCATTTATATTTGCCACATTCATTTATCTGATTCAACAGAAGGCAGCAGTAAAGAAAACTATCTTTATTATAAAATATCCAGATTTATTAAAAGCACAAGTCAAAAGGCCACATTAGAGTAGCCAAGAGGCCGCAGGTTCCCCACCACTGGTGTATACTGAAGCTGTCGTAGATAATATATAAGTCAGAAATTGCAGTTATGTACTAATTTGATCTAAGAATATTGCTTGCTCTCAAATTAACAAGGAGCTCGCGCGAGCCCCTCCTAGTCCACTCCAGCCTACCCCTGGGTCTAGTGTGGTAGAATCTAATGAAACCTTTTGTCTGTTATTACTATCTTGTGTAGTCAAATTTCTTGTTATTAAAAAATTGGTTGTCCGCTTCTATATTTTTATTTTTTGTTAATCGTCTGAGACCAAATAATTCGTGTAAAAATATGGCATCAGTTCTTTTTAGTTGACTGTGTTATTATTTCAAAACCGTGTAAAACAGAGATAAGTGTTTGTAGAAAATTGAGCCCCCCTTGTGCCAGGCCAGTGAAGAGGAACCTGCGGCCTTTTGGATATTCTGATGCGGCCTTTTGACTCGATCGAAATATTAACTTTGATCAAAAAATTATAAGCACGCGTTTGGAAAAAGAGCGTAATCAACACATTATATGTTCGACCTTAAGCCCTATATTGAATGAATGCATGAAGGTTCCCCACCCCTGATCTAGGAACTCAGGATTTTTTTTAGATTTTTTCTTCTTTTTTTCTTCTAGCCGGCCGCATAAAAACAGACTGCGATGTTTTCGGGCTGCAAAGAAACATTACATTTAAAGTACACTCAAATGTACTGTATATCAATTTTAAGATGAAAAAAAACCGACCGCGGGTTGTCCATTCCTGACGAAGATAATCGAATTTTAAATTAAAGTCAGTAAAAAAAATAATTCAGTCACGCGTTGATCCTTATAATAAATATAAATAATAATAATAATAAATTTTAAACATAGCTCTGACGATGGCGTAAGCTGAAACAGCTATCAATTATGACTATTTTTTACAAATTATGACAGAGTTCTATTAAGAAAAGACAATGTAATCAAAAGCCTTACGCCACTGTCAAAAGTATTGATGTCCTGATGCCGAAATAGCTAACTACCAAGTAAACTAACTCTTCTGTAACTAAAAACAATGATATTTTCTCTTTATTATAATGAAGTTCTGCCAAGTACAGTGGAACCCCCAATTACACTACCCCGAATTACGCGCTGGCTTGAAATATTCGCCGCAAATCCCTTAACTGTACTGTCGCATTCCATTGTCGTTGCTACAAGACAGTCGTTGGTGCGGAGCATACAGTCAAATGTTGACTAGCGCCTGTGTATTCAACACGTGCCAGGCTACACACGTATAGCCGGTCGACTGTATATGTGATGGGTTTTGGCGCGCATTTTATCACTTAGCAACTAAAGATTCACTCCCCGAATTACACTGTCCCGACATTAGTGTAAATGGGGGTTTTACTGTATGTTTATTTCCGTTAGGTATCCGTGGTGCAGTGGTTAATATCGTTGGCTTATGAGGCGGATATTACGAGTTCAATTCTCAGTATGAGCACAATTTTTGCAATGTTTGTTATGCCTACAAATTCTCTCCTAAATTTTCAATCCTAAACTAATGGGGCGTAGCTTGAGTGATAATATAACCACTAGTTCTGTCCTAATCCTATTTTTTTATCCCTACTCTTTTCAGAAAAAGGAAGTCTAGCAAATGAGTAAAAAACAGTTCTTGTAAAAACATTAATGTTGAAATAAGCTTCACTCATGTATCGGAGGGGATATGAGATAGAAGGATGAAGGTAGAAAGGAATTTTCTCAAAGGCTATTGGTCGATTTTGATGTTAGGTAGACTCTATTTGTACACGCTTTTTTTAACACGTCGCACTAAAAAGATCAAATACTATATTTTTTACACGAATTATTTGTTTTAATGATTCACAAACACAAAAAACATCGAAGAAGATACAACACAGTAATAACAAAAAATGGCTTCATTAGATCCCAAATCTATAGACATGTCAGACGATTGTAGCGAAAGATGAGATATATGTCCAGTCCCTCATAAAAGTCCCCGTATATAATCACAGGCCCGAAAACGTTGACAAACTATGATCTACAGAAGGATTTCTCAACAGGGGGGGGTACATAGCTTTATTTTTGTTTTGGGGAGCCACAGCACAGCTTAAGGGGGCTGCGGTAAAATTTTCCGAAATCCCAAAATTTCTGTGATTTTGGATTCGAAATTTTCGGAAGAGCTAACAAAAAAGGTCACGCTATTCATTTGGGCAAATCTGTAAATTTCTGGGTTTTTGAAATTCATTTTTTTATGGAAATACAAAACGATGGTATGGGGGCCACAGAAAAATAAAGACACTCAAAAGAAAGGTTGAGAAACACTGATCTACAGTATACAAATAGAGCTGAGTGTATGTACATATATCAAAAGTGTGAAGACATTGCAGGCGTTGGGTCTAATTTCAAATAAACTGGCTATTGAAATAATATTAATAAAAACACAATATTCTCATATAAACAATATACAACTCATTGCGAGCTGTCAACTGTCAAGCGAAACCGGTCCTTACCTATTAAATAAAGTGGAATAAAGTACAAAGGAATATTGTGTTTTTGTTAATATAATGCCTTTCCACCATGTATTGACAGTGAACACCCTAAAAGTGATCTTGAAATAATTAAAAAATAAAATGGTTTCGTATAGCCTTACTATCCCCTTCATTACAATGTTGCCTTTCTAGTATGGCAACAGTGTAAAATGCATTTCTACTTTGTATGTAGATGTACATTTGTGCATTGGTTTCATATTAAATGTATGCCTAGTGTCATTTTTCACTTCGGTCGTGCAAACTTGCTGACGTAATTGTTTTATAATTCAATAATTATTTTAATATTCAATACAAAATCTACACAACGAAACAAAGTCAATTGTTTTCAAAGAAAATTCCCGAATTATCGTCTTTTGGGACACTACCACGAAAGAAAAAAAAAACGATAGGTGCAGTAAAAAACGATGAATAAAGATTTTTTACTTGACCTTTTTCACTGACCACCGTCTTAGCGTCCGTTTATTTTATACGACAGTATCCAGCAGCGTACTTTTTACTTTGACTGTGAGTGTCTCGGGAGCAGCTGCCCAAGACTTACTTACGAGGTGGCGTACAAAATATGTCCTCTGGTATTTATTGTGGTAAACAGACCAGAGTAGACAATACGAGAAAAACGATGAATAAAGATTTTTTCACTGATCACTGCGTCCGTTTATTTTATACGACAGTATCCAGCAGCGTACTTTTTACTTTGACTGTGAGTGTCTCGGGAGCAGCTGCCCAAGACTTACTTACGAGGTGGCGTACAAAATATGTCCTCTGGTATTTATTGTGGTAGACAGACAAGAGTAGATAGTACGAGAGCTTGTGTTAGTCACTCGATATCAACTTTTAGAGAAAAGACTTCACTTGGCCCATATTTCTTTTCTTATTTAAAATCTTTATTTTTTTTAAACCATGTCCGCTCCCAATGTGGAGCATATGGACACCTAATGGAGTTTATTTCAACAGAAGTGTTTCTACGAGAACTGCTTGTTACTCAGTTGCTCAACCTCTCTTTTTCCAAAGAGAGTAGGAATATAAGGATAGGGCTAGGACAGGACTAGTGGTAAGCTAATCGCTCTCGATACGTCCGTTCCATAGGGTATGATGGGTAGGAGTGGGGAATTGAAGACATCACATACATCCATGCCTACGAAGAGAAATTCATAGATCGATCGAAAAATCAATTTATAAAACTGTCCGCACCGGGATTTGAACCCGTGCCCTTCGTAACCGAAGCCAACGACGTTGACCACTCGACCACACAGGCGGCCTGGCAAGGAAGCAATCTTTATTTACCTTGCTGGAAATATAACTAGATATGTTTTAGAATGTCCATGTATACAAATATACAATTGAATCAAGCTGCTTATATTTAGTCAAGTTGAATTTTTAAGTAAGGGTGAGGAACCTTTTCATTTCTAAAGACCTCATTCGTTTACCTGATTCAACATAAGGCCGCAGTAAAGAAAACGACTTTGTTTCGACTGTCGAACATATAATGGGTTGATTACGTTCTTTTTCCAAACGCTTGCGTACAATTTTTTGATCAAAGTTGATATATTGATCAAGTCAAAAGGACGCATCAGACTAGCCAAGAGGCAGCAGGTTCCCCTATACTGCTTTAGGCTATGGTAGAACACAAATGCTTTAGACAGAAGGTCGTTCGCGTGCGATTGAATTATGTGTAATGTAGTCCAAGACGAAAAAAAGTTTGTTTAAATTTAAGATTTCGACTGAAGGTGCTTGGTGGAATTTCAATATTAAATTTGAATCGTTCAAATTATGTACATTCACACAGATTTTGAGAGCATATGGCAGCCTTTAGATTGAAAAAAGACACGTCTACCTTTGCTAATCATTTAATTTCGGAAGGACACGTGTTCAATCAGGAACAAGGGATAAAAATGTTACACCCAAATACCGACGGTTATAAACTCTTTTACCAGGAAATTTTGGAAATAAACAGAGCACAACTGCATCGCCTTCCGATTTTAAATGAAATATTGCATATGCCGGGGTCGCCACTTCTGTACCATATATAAATATAGTCATAAAACCTTTTCCGGCAAACAAATAAATATAATTCTTAAAACCACTCACTACTCCAATCTTTGGGTATTCCCATGAGCTTATCCTTTTCGCCAGTAATGGCTTTAGACTCAGTGATACATTTATTTATTATATAAACACGAAACACTCATTTACTAAGCGTCAGTTCAAGTTCATCCGTGCACTTGAACGCAAGAAGATGCCGAAAGGCGAAACCCGGGTCGTTAGTGACAAAATCTGTGAGAATGTACATAATTTGAACGATTCAAATTTAAGTGTGCTAAAAATAAAATTCTTTGACATTTTAACTTCCCACGTCAATAAATGCTCATTAACTTAAAAAAAGAACTACTACGCTGATAATTTTTAGTTTGAAAGCATACTTCTCATCTTTTGATAGAACGTGTATCAAATTTGATAAATTGTGATTATCGAAGAAAAGTGTGGGTTACTTCCTTTTTCCTTTCCAAAATCGAATTATAATTATCGAAAATGATAAACAAATTCAATCATTACCCAGAACATTAAGAATTGCTTTGAGATTAAGCGAGCCCTTTTTAACGTATTGGCAGCCCACCGTTGTACACGCTTCATTTATATCTATATCTTCTGTTTTTTTTTTAATATATTCACTCAAACACAAATGAAAACGTTTATTGTAAAGCCAGATATTTAGAATTTGTATGTTATTGTGGATTGATAATAATAAACAAAAATGTCTGATTTGCTTTGTATTTGATAATAATTAAAAAAAAAAGAAATGTACCTACATACCTTAAATTTCTTATTGTGTTTCTAGCAATATCCAATATCCAATATGAATATGACATAGAGGTATTTCTCTTCAAGCAATATCTATTTCCTTACGCTGGCAATACCAATCTCTGCTCCCCTTACTTCTTCCTCCTTACCCGCACCATCTAAGCAGTGCTTTAAAACCTTTTTGCATCCGCGCACCGTAAAAAATGGCCACCGTCAAACACATATTTACACACAGCCAGTTCTTGATTAACGACTATTTGGACTAACAATACAGTATAAATAAGTTAGAAATATATTTTTTAAATAATAATTTGCCGCAGGTGACAGTATAAATATCACATTTAGACTTATTTATTCTTACATATGTATATATTTAATTCAAATGGCGTAACTGGATTTTTTTTTTAAATATTTTACAGTCATAATTAACACATGTTATACCTATACAGGAGAACCTCGACTTTCGCACCTAATTAGTTCCTGGGCTTTGTGCGAAAGTCAAAATGTTTGAAAGCCGAGGGAAGTAAAAAAACCACCAAAAATTGTACTTTAATTTTTTTTATTTATTAAAAATTACTAAGTGCATACTAAATAAAAATCGTTTAAACGTAGCTATCACCGTTTGGTCCATGGGTTGTATGAGACACGTAGTATTGGGGAGAAGAAACACAACATTGATTTCTGAGTATAAATTTTGTAGAGATTTTGGGTGTCCTGGAGCATTATCTAAGAGTAATAATATTTTAAATGGTAAATTATTAATTTCACAATAATGTTTTACTGCTGGTACGAAATGTGAAGTGAACCAATCTTTAATTAATAAAGCTGTAGTCCAGGCTTTTTTATTGGATTTCCAAATGACTGGAAGCAATTTTTTATCTTTCCCTTTCAATGCTCTAGGATTTTCTGCTTGATAAACTAACATTGGCTTCAATTTTAAATCACCAGCTAAATTTCCACCAAGAAGCAATGTCAATCGGTTTTTAGAAGGTTTATGACCAGGAGCAACTCATTCGTCCTTTGATAAGAATGTACGATTAGGCATCTTCTTCCAAAATAAACCAGTCTCATCTACATTGAATATTTGACCAGAGGTATATTCTCCATCTTCAATAATTTTAGACAATGAGGAAATAAAGTCTTTTGCAGCATCTTTATCCGCATCAGCTGATTCTCCAGTGAATTTAACATTGTGTAAAGAATACCTTGTTTTTAAATTTGAAAACCAGCCGTTACTTGCATGAAACACCGTGTGAGAATCATCTTTTAGTCTAGCCTTCCAATCCTTATGCAAATTAAGAGCTTTAGCTTGAATCATCGAAGTACTCAGAGGTACGTCTTTTTGATTTTGGTCACTACGACAAAGATTTCTCCATTTCATCCAACACTATGCCGTGCCTTTTGGAAAAAACTTTTGATAATACATTTCCACAAGATTTTACATATTCCTTGATTTTATCTTTATTTTTTAATATCGAACATATCGTAGACCTGTTCATATCATACGAACGACTAATTGAAGCATAAGACTCTCCATTTTCAGATCGTTTTATTATAGCCATCTTCGTTTCGATTGTATGAAGTTTATGGGTTCTTAATTTGTTTTTTGCCATATCTACTTCACTGTTTTTTCGTTTCCCATTCATGTTAAAGTGGGTACGAAATATTTGTGACAAAGCTCGCGGAACAATGCACCTGTACGTGCACTGACGCAAGACTAAACCTGTCAAACTTAGGCGGGAGTGTTCAGATGCGTTCACGTAACACTTTTGATAGTACTAACTTAGCTCATATGCGTTTCGTTGTAAGACAGGGAAATTACTGCACGGAAACAAAACATTTTTGCATTATAAAAAAAAAAATTTTTTTTTCAATAATGTGCGAAATAGCGAATTGTGCGAAAGTCGAATGTGCGAAAGACGAGGTTCTCCTGTAATATAAATAAGGATGACAGAGCAAATAACAAGATGTATTATGTATCTTAATAAAAACGCAATATTCCTTTGTATTTTATTTCACTTTATTTTAAAAGTCAAGACCGGTTTCGCTCATTGCGAGCATTGTCAACTTTTAAGAAATATGTATAAACAGTGATATTTATACAAAAATAAACTGAAAAAAAGGCGTAAGCAACAATTGAAACCGGTCCTGACCTGTAAAAGTAAGTAAAATAAAGTACAAAGGAATACTGTGTTTTGATAAATATAATGCCTTTCCACCAAGTATTGACAGTGAACACCCTAAAAGTGATATTGTGTATCTCTTATAGAGCAGTATATACCTACAACTGAATATTTGTAAATTTATTCATAGTTCTGACGATGACGCAAGCCAAAATAGTTATTAATTCATTTTTAAAAAATGTATAACTTAATACGTCGATATTTTTTTTTACCTAATTACTACGGAGTTCAACAAAGTAAATGCTTATTCAATCAACTAAGAGCAGTATAATACAGCTGAGTTTATGCAAGTTTATTCATAGTTCTGACGATGGCGCAAGCCAAAATAGCTATTAATTCATTTTTAAAAAATGTATTACTTAATACGTCGATATTTTTTTCCTAATTACAACGGAGTTCTACTAAGTAAATACCAATTCAATCAACTAATGGCAGTATATAAACCTGAGAATATGTAAGTTTATTCATAGTTCTGATGATGGCGCAAGCCAAAATAACTATAAACTCATTTTTAAAAAATATGTATAACTTAATACGTTGATATTTGTAACTTGAAACTATTTTTCTGTCCAAAATTTGTTGCTGCTTTTTTGTAATTAATTTTCTTATTTTTAGAACAAAAGAGATAAAGTCGAAATAAACTCTTGTAGACAAGAGCCGGTCCGCAGACCACAGGTTTAAGACCACTAACCCAGGAGGCAGCCATGTTTGTTTCATTATAGGCGCTCGTTTTGGCAGACGTAGGTAGGGAAAAATCATTCCGTCTATCAAACTCGACAGTTTAGGATCAAATTGCACAAATTCCTCCTACAAAGCCTAGAAGAGGCCCATTTTCTGTTTAATTTCGTTAAAAATGTGTGACAAAGTATTCATTTTGTAGTACTTATTCGTTAAATATCTACATTATAACTTCAAAGAAGAGATGTATCGAAGTTTTACTCTTTGTAACATAATCAAGCGAGAATGACCGTCAATTCTCGTATTACGGAATCGAAGGAAACAGTAAGGTAAGGTAACAATAATATTCATACAACTTTTTGATTAGTTCATATTGTTGCAACATTACTGCACGGACTATTATGGCAAAAACTTCACAAACTAAGGCGCCGCGCGCCCGTTCTGGAAAGCTGAAATGCTCTAAAATGTTTCGTATTTCGCATAATTTATCAGTGTTCTTCGTAATAATGTGTGGTTTTAACGCGATTGCCAAGCTCTCAAATAATAATTTTAAATCGTGGAGTGGTTTTAGCGTAGTTTGTGAAGTTTTTCGCCGCCATAGTCCGTGTGATGAAGTATGACAAATTTACCCAAAGTGTTTTGTTGTAATTTACTATAAAATCGTCCATTTTGGAAAAACATCTTATTAAATAGTAAAGGTAATTCGGTAATTGTAGAGTATAGCTCGTCATGAATTATTACGGCGAAAAACTAAGCTGAAAACAACGCCACGATTTAAAATTATTTTTTGAGGGCTTGATAATTGCGTTAAAATCGCACATTATTACGAAAAACACTGACGCTGAAAACGCCGCGCGGCCGTTTACGAAAGCTGAAGGGAAATGCTCTAAAATATTTCGTATTTCGCATAATTTATCAGTGTTCTTCGTAATAATGTGTGGTTTTAAGGCGATTTATCAATGCTTCAATAAATATTTTAAATCGTGGCGTTGTTTTCAACATACTTTGCCGCAATAGTCCATGTGTAAGTAAAAGATCATTTAAAAAGTATGGCGGTGTACAGTGAGAATATGTCATATTTTGGATAATTTATTTGTCAGTGTTTTTCGTAATAATGTGTGATTTTAACGCGATTATAAAGCCCTCAGATTTTTTTAATTAAATCGTGGCGTTGTTTTTAGCTTAGTTTGTGAATTTTTTCGCCGTAATAATCCATGACGAGCTATTATACTCTACAATTACCGGTAATTCTATAGCGATGTCGTTTTCAATGGTGCAGCGGATCGTTTTGTGGGTTTCCGTGCCGAATCTTGGCTTTTTATAGAGTTCTGCTCGAAGGCATTGGTGTTTGTGATGTTTAAAATATGGTCTTTCCTATCTTTTCCGATACTTTATCAACTGAGCTTAGGCTAGATCGTTTTGTTCACCGCTCCCAGCCTTATCCTTCAGTTCTCATAGAGTAAAACTTCTGTTGAGATACCTCCATTAGGAGGACATGTGCTCCACATTGAGAGCGGATATGGATATACATATATCCATAAGGTAATTTAGAATATCTTATCCTTTCTGTCAAGACTGTCGAGCTGCTTATGTGGGGCAGACAGATGGAAAATTTAATACATTTAAGAAAATTTTGATGTAAAATTATGACAATTTTTATAAACCTAAAACTGTTGAAATACTCCATCTAGAAAATAATAAACGGTTAAAAATGAAAAATATATTGAAATTTTTGTAAATTAACAAAGTCAAGAAAGCGTTAGTTAATAAGATAAATTTCCATTGGAATTTACCGTGATTAATGTGAGTAATTAATTTCGTAATTAGTACTACGAGCTGTATGTAAGCCCGTTGTTGCCCTCGACGGGAGGATTCTTTCGCATTATAAAAAAAAACATTCTGACCGATAAATTATGACCATTTAATATAAATTTTGACCAATGCTATTTAAATTCTGACCATAGGTTGGGTTAAGTTTTTTTTAATTTCGTTTAAATTATGACTATTCTGACCGATATATTATGACCATTTAATATAAATTTTGACCAATGTTATTTAATTTCTGACTAAAAAAATACGAGCCCTACAGTTACCTTATTTATAATAGTTAATAGGATAGGTGGATCCTCGCTGTTGAATATATTTCCGTTGAAATTTACCTTCCATAATAAAATCTTTTATCCCTTTTTAGGATGTTTCCGATCCGATCCAGTCAAATCCAAAGGCGACGTGCAGCGACCATTCATCGAAGAGGACTTCTCCGAGAGCGTCTGTCTGGTGAACCATTCGGAAGATGTCGGTGAACCTTTTGATTCTGAAGATGCGACGGCTTAGAAGGTAACTATTATTGATCAACACTGCTAATCATTCGGTTGGTCCTGTTGGTCAGAGGATGTCGTTTTTTTTACACAATAATGAGTGAAAAGAAAAGGATAATAAGAGCATGCTGTCCCACTGCATACTCTCTTATTTTATTAATATTTTATCATTAAAAGGCCCAAAGGTGAATATTTATTTTTTATTTTTAAATCCACTTCACCTCAATGGCGCAATTTGACTAACAAAGGAATCTCAACAAATGTTTTTTCTATGAGAACTGTTGAGGCAAGCTTCTGTTCTATTTTTATCCATATCTGCTCCCAATGTGGAGCATATAGCCATCATAATGAAGGTATCTCAACAGAAGTTTTTCTACGAGAACCGTTTCTTACTCTGTCGCTCAATCTCGCTTTTCGAAGAGAGTTGTAGTTGGGATAGAAAGATAAGGCTAGGACAGGACTATTCACTCTTGCTACTCCCATGAAGGATCGGAAAGGGTGGGAGGGCATTTTGGGACTTAACAAACACCCATGCCTTCGACCTGACACCCTTGGGCACTCTCAGTCAAGAAAATCTTTCGATCCGATCAAGTCTAGCGAAAGCAATTAGTTTACCACTCCTATTAGTTAACCACAAGTCCTGTCCTAGCCTTATCGTTCTCTATCACCGCTACTCTCTTTGAAAAAGAGAGGTTGAGAGACTTGGTAACAATCAATTCTCGTAGACACATATTTGCTGAGATACTTCTGATAGGAGGCCATATGTTCCACATTGGGAGCGAATTTTTTTTTTGTTTATCCACGCTCACTCCTAATGCAGAGCATATGGCCATTATAATGAAGGTATCTCAACAGAAGTTTTTCTACGAGAACTGCTTGTTACTCAATTTCTTTCGAAGAAAGTATAAAGTGAGAAGAAAACTTATTGTTAGTTAACCGCGTTCACTTTCTGTCGAGGAATATTCTTTTTTTTATCCATCCATGTCTGTTCGCAATGTAGAGCATATGGTCTTTTAACGAAATTTTCCTATGAGACCTGCTTGTTATCCAGTTGGTCAACCATAATAAGTATAGCAAGGATACGGTTAGTAGAGGACTAGTAGTTAACTAATCGCTCTCGCTATGCCCCGTTTAGGATTGGAATTTTTACACCTGACAAATGTACTTTAACGTGCTTATTTTCCTCTATGTTTCAGTTTGTTATATCCATAACCGAGTCATCGGTGATGCAGGATCGTCGCTCGTTGAATTCACAACCGTGCACCGAAATGGCCGCGCCTTGTTATGAAATGGTCACGAATTCAGCGAAGAAACTACGACAAGAGAACCAATCGCGTTGATACTTCTGGACAAGGCTGTGTTTGCCGAACGTATCTTCTCGAGCAGCGTTTGTTTCGGCATGTTTCCATCTTTAGCCCTTTTCCAAGCGGAAGTAAGTCTGCGATTAACTCTTTGAATAGGAGACTACCGATAGACAGGCGCTCTTCATATATGCTAAAATGATTTGTTGATTCGCTTGTCTGAACTCCATTATGTAACATATATTTATACAGTCGATCATGGTTGTTACGAGTAAGATGGTACCGACTGAATTTGCTCATTTTAAGCATTACTCGTTATATCAGAGAATAGGTGTGTTTCAATGTTTACAAACATACCCATCGCATGAAGACATGGAGTATCTGCAGCGGTCACATAACACAAAGTGTCGCAATTCAAACAAAAATACACAATTAGAATTTATTTACACACATATTACATTTTTCTGTCAATCCACTTTTCTTATACAATTCAAAATTGATGCTTGTTTCCTGTCAAAGCACTCAACCCATTAAAAGACTCATGGGTGGTCTCAGTGCTCTCAGGGATCCCGGGATCCAAAATCCCGGGTTTGGATACCCTAGTTGGGGTGATCCACCATGTTGCTGTAGAACTTTTTCGACAGCTTCTCGACTTGATCGAGGATCTGCTCTAGTTTCGTGTCTTTGTGTTACGTGAAACCACGCACGAACCAGGGTGCCCCCGTGATCACGTGAAGTACTTTGTTCTGTATATGATTCATGCCCACGTGTGCCCGTACTCGGCACGCGTAGGTCATGTATTCGCTTTGTACAATAGTAGCTTGCTTTTTACAGCGAATTTTCAGTGATTTCCGATACTTGGTAATTTTTCTTAGCAATATGTTTGCAAAAGTAAATCTCGAGATATTTCGAGGGTGTACTGCGTCCTTTTAATGTCCTTATTGTGTCTGTTGGACTGAAAGTTACCGCGGTGCTTTTCTCCGGGTAGATATTAATCTCCCAGTCGGAGCACCAGGTGGATATTTCTATGCTTACCTTTTGTACAAGCGCTGTGGCTCTATTTCTGTTTAGCGGTCTGGTTAGGATGACTGCCGTCAGCGTATTCCCCAAACAATTGTTTCATTGCTTCCGGGTTTGTAGTCTGGAATATCGTGAGTGTAAAGGTTGTACAATAAGGGCGTTAGTGTTTGCATTGTCGATTTTATTCTGTTGAATTTTACGCAGAAAGTTCTGTTTGAAATGAATGAATTTACTAGTCCAAGCATCAGTTTTTCGAGACCGGCCTCGGAAAGTTTGACTATCATACCTTCGAACAAAACCTTGACAAAGGCTTAGGATATGTTAAGGAACATGTCGGTAGTGAAACATCGGTGGCTAAAACCTTCCTTGTGATGAATTCCACTACTCCGAGTAGTTGATGGCTGGTGGAACTTTTGCTTTTCCATTTATTGGGATTTAATTCATCGAATCGGGATTTAATCGCTGCTTTCCAGGCGGTCGGAAAGTGGTGGACACGTTAAGGCAGGCGTTTATTATCGATGTGAGCGCTGTGACAACGTTCTCGGTAAGGTGTTTGAGCGTGTTATGGTTTATTTTATAAGCGTTTAGTGAGCGTTTGATTCTAGTCTCTATTTGAGATAGCGTGATCTTGTTAGTGATTCGAATGTACACTGGACCTCGTATAACACGGTCGTATGGTTCCACTAAAATATCATGTTGTACGAGGTATAAAGTTCATGCAAAAATAGTCTTTGCGCTGCAAAATAATATCATATTTTGCTTAAAATATCCTTTATTTTTTTTTATTTAAACAATCGACAGAATATACATTTACGTATTTATTGAAAATAACTTGAATTACATTTTTTTTCTCCAACTTCTGACGGCTGTTTGATCCGTTCCCTTATCTCGGTGTTTCGGGTGAAATCGAACCACCGCACTCCCGGTGTTGGGCGCAAGCATATGTCTTCAAAGCGCAGTATACGATTACTCTGCGCTTTTGTAAGGTGCCATGACAAAGTTAAAGTTAATGTCCCGTTACTTGGGGTCAGACCGTCAACCGGTTGAATGATCTTTTTGCAACAAAGTCTTCGATACCGAATTAATGGAAGCAAAGGAATATTATTTGAACAGTTTATAATTAATTACTCACGATTTCCTTTGTAGTGATGCTCGCTCTGGGCCTCTGGTTTTCTTTATCTTAATTTGATTTGATACCTGTTGTGAATTTTATTTATTTAATTAAAACGGGAGGAGTTAAAAAGAAAAGCAACGCGGTCACAATAAACAGCTGGGACACCAGAGCGGCCACCTTTTACAAATGCGAGTTAGTTTCACTTGAATTTTTAATTAACTAATGATCAGTTTTTCTAGCGTAATGCTCCTTGTTTCTGGGGAGGTTTGAAGAATTACATTTCTGAGGCCCTCGTGCTTGTCGATGACCGTTGCATTATACTCTTTTTTGCGGTGAATATTTTTCATTAATTTTTCTGCATCTTTTTATTACAGTATTTTGATAGTGTTTTATTTTTATGTCCCCAATAATTAATCCAAAAAACCACCTCGGATATCGCCTTGCACCATGACATGGTGACTTTCTTGTGAAAAATACATCGAAAATATTATACAAAGACACGTAAAAATGATTATGAATACATACGAGCCTTTGTCATGAAGTATTCATTCTTAGAATTGTTCTTGTCAACTCATCCTCGCTCATTGTCACTGATTGGTGTCTAAATGTCATAATGATTGGTGCCAGCTTCTTTTCGGTAATGACTTGATAGTATCTCATTTCAGGAGTTGGTTTGACAAAAAGGTGACCATAGGGCTTCTTCTCTCACTCCTTAGCCACTGTGACCATAACATTCCAATTGTGAGGTATGCTTTTTGAAGAGATTATTGAAGGACTCGTCCAAGATTGTCCAAGATTACCGTTGCAAGCTTATAGGGAGGGAGTAGCAATGTATTGTTCTGTGAGCTCGTGAGTCATACTCTCTAATCCAATATTCTCGTGACGGAATTAAGGATTTATCAGCTAAGCACTCGGAACGTATCGAGATCATAATTGAACTCCAATTGAGTCTGCGAGTCTTATATCCTCGAAGGCTGGATAATCCAAGGGTTGTGTGGTTTCTCATCCCAGCTATTTGCTATTGGGTCAGGCGCCTGTTTTCTTGAAGTACTCTCTGCTGTACTCTAGCTTGAAGACACCACTTGTGGACCGGGTTACCTCATCTGCTATTTCTTTTCTCACATGTGTCTTATCTATCCAGTTGGTCAGTGAAGAGTATTTATTGTTGGGAATCCAAAACACTTCCAAAACCCTGACAGCTCGAGTTTCAAATGCACACTCGTGTCACAATGAGGTGGGCTGATGAGCTTACTGTATAGTCTGGTCCCTTTGATGTCTCCAGATGGTCCTTTAGTTTTTCATGCCCATCGAATCAAATGGTGAACTCGCATGCCATGTTGTGGTACATGGTGACTAGATCCTTGGCTGCGTCCAGATGCTCTGAGACCTCCCTGTAGAAGCTATATCCCTCATACTTAGCATCATACAAGTATGAGCTAAACCGTAAACCTATTATGTCCCTTATGCAGCAAATGTATTGATGATTCACTAAGTAAGGATCTGACTTGCAACCATCTGGGTATACCAAATACAATTCAGCCCGAGCCGTGATCTTGATTCGATCTATAAAGCTGTTGACTTCACAGTCTGTAACGTGACAATTTTTGTCAAACTCTCACTTTGCAGTGTATAAATCAATCAACCTTTTGTCTGGAACCACCAGACGAGAGCCAATATTAAAATGTTTTAAAAAAACAACGAAATAGGCAATTGCGCTTTGTTTTTTTTTGCACTTTTTTTACTTGTACAGACCAAGAAACGCGTATTAGGTATCATACGACAAATATTGAGACCACGTATTGTGTCAAGTACGGGGCTTTTGTAGGTAGAGAAACGTCCTAGCCCTAAAAGGCGTGTGGCTCTGTCGAAAAGTAGAATTTTAGTATTGGCATCTGCTGTGCATTGCTCAAATATAGCTTCACATATACGTAGAGAAGTTATCTTCCCCACTATGTACTCCTTGATTTTCTGGAAATCGTTATTAATCAACAATATCTCGTGATCCGAAGCTTCTGCATGCATCGCTGACGAGTCAAGAATGGATGAGAAAATCTCATCGGGTGTTAGTCTTCCTAGTGCTGCTGAAAAGCTAGCATCTACACTATCCCAAGCTGAAGACTGTGGAGCTTGGGATACGGACATTATCGTGTCGTTCATAGTATTGTTAGATAAACCTATTCCAATACTATTGATTCTTTCTACTTGATACTATTAAACATACCGTATCTCCGAATTCCTCACAAAATCAAACCACCTCACCCCATTTATCCGACGCAAGCATCTGTTCTCGAAGCTCAGTTTATAGATTTATAGTCAGTATATGAGTCTTCGTCAGGTGCCATGATTCTCTACTGTAAATATACAAAATATCGTTTAAAACAAAAATGAATATTGAAAGCGAAACCCGGGTCGTTATCGACAATACTTACGGAAGAGTACAGAATCGAAACAATTCAAATTGGTAAGATTATTTTCGTCAATTAGTTGAGACGGCCAAGTGATCCTATTTCTCACAGAATCAAACCACCTCACCCCCATTATTCGACGCAAGCATCTGTTTTCGAAGCTCAGTATATGGTTTTTCTGAGTCTTCGTCAGGTGCCATGATTCGCTACTGTAAATATACAAACATAAAAATGAATAATGAAAGGCGAAACATTGGTCGTTATCGACAATACTTACGGAAGAGTACAGAATCTATCTGATTCAATAAGTAAGATTATTTTCGCCAATTAGTTGAGACGGCCAAGTGATCCTATCTCTGGATGTAGCCATTCTAAATTTTAGTAACATTAAGATTTTTAAAGATCTGGTTCAACTCTTCTCTAGTAACTGGTGGCGAATCATCTTCTATTGTGTTGGGTAAATCAAATGCGTATTTCCGGATTCTAGCATGTTCTGTTGAGTCCGAATCTGGATCATCTTCAGCTATAAGGGAATCCAAGAAAGCTTTAGCAGTGCTTTCGCCGGTCATAGTAAACTTCCCTGAATTAAATATTCCACTTAAGACTCTTGAAGTACTTCTCTTGTTTGAGATTGATTGGTATACAGCACCCCAAGGATCGGTTGAACTTGCTTCTCGCACAAAGCTTTTCCATGCCTCCTTTTTGGTGGAAAGTATAGCATTTCTTAAACGAGAAGAGGCACACATGTAGCTTTTCTTAAAAGTATCTAGAAATGGTGAGGGTAGTTTTCTTCTCATTCTTTGATATGCTCTACGAGCTCGGTTTTTACATCTTTTGAGTTCATCTAATGTGGTGTTCCACCATGGATTCGAGGACGAATGCTTCGGTTTGGTTCTTCCTATCGCTATATCTGCACAGTCAATCACACTATTTGTCAACATTAAAGCTACTTGATGAGGAGTTTCATCAAGTCTTTTTGCTGATTCGTTCAACTGTGTTTGTAACAATGTGTTGAAAAATTTCCAGTTGCGCTTAAACTTCCTAAACCGCCGTGGGATGCATTCCATGTCTGGTATGTCGTTAGTAAAATTTTCTAGACTAAAAATAATAATATTGTGGTCGCTACCAGTGACATCCTCTAGAACTTCCCATTTTTTGCAGTCAGGCAGTATTTTAGGGGACGCCAATGTTACGTCAATATAGCCAACACCAAGTGTAGAGTTAAAAGTTGGCGGTTGATGGCGGTCGTTTAAGATAGACAGGTCAAATTGACTTACGAAGTCTTCGACGGCGGGGCCACATAATGCGTGTCTTTGTGCTGTTATGATTCGTGGACTCCACATGGGTGACTCTGCATTGGCATCTGCTCCAATAATAATTTTTTCGTCGCCAAGAGTTCTCAGTACCTTGTCTAAGTGCGCCAGGTGAATATTTATTGGGTCTGAGTATTTAAAGTATGCGGATATTGCAAAAATCGAGTAACCATCTAGTTTTATTTCAGCAACAACACAGGTTGTTGTCGACAGATGCGAAACTAGCAAAACATGGATTTTCGGATTTAAAACGACGATTGATGCAAGCGTGTCACCTGATGGGCATTGTTTTTCTATAACTAATGTGTTATTATCAAACCCTGAAGTGTGTTTATCTAATAAAAACGGTTCTTGTATCAGAAGAATATCGATCGAGTTTAGACAACTCCATTGACGTAGTTCTGCCATGGCTGCTTGGCCCCTACCAATGTTGACTTGCCCTATATTTATTCTAACAGCCATAATCAATGCTGTTGAGCGTTCTTCTGACGAATTCTACGTATGCGGGGCATAATTTGTCACCTGTCTGATGAAGAGCGGGTTTCCCGTATCTTGTGCAGGTAGCGCATTTGGGAGAATCCCGCAAACGAGGGCACTCTTCAGCTTTGTGGTCATGTAGCGCACAGTGAGAGCACATTTGTCGTTCTTTGCAGATTCGACTCGGGTGTCCATACATGAAGCACGTTGTGCACATAGTAGCTCCTGTAAAATCTCTGACTCTAAAAGAAGACCAGTCCATGTAGCATCTACCTTCTGCGATTAAGGCGTGACGTACGGTTGGCAGTACGTGAAATACCCTATGGCATGTTGGTCCATCTCGTGGACCAGCCAGGTGGCTGCGGGTAGTCGTCTTAATAAATTCTTTAATTTCAGGCTTCGGTTGCTTTAGCGAGCTATAGATTTCACTAAGAAAATCAATGTCTTCTACGGTTCTTGGGACGTCATAAATTATTACTCTTGGCATTTTCTTATTGGCAATTTTAGCTTCGAGCTTGCCGTTGGTAAAACAGGGAGCTGCAACAAGTCGTTCTGATAATCAGAGATAAAAAACGAGAGATAATCATTTCAACCGGAAATTCTTCAATCCAAAGAAATATCACACGAGGTTGTCCTCAAGGATCGATTCTTGGACCACTTCTTTGGAATGTTTTATTCGATGATCTGTTAGACCTCCCTCTCCCTCAAAATACGCACATACAAGCATACGCTGATGATGCAATAATGCTTATTCATGGTAATAGTAGAAGCATTCTCGAAAAGCTATCAACTGACTGTTTAAAGCAAGTTGCTGCATGGGGAGACTACAATAAACTACAATTTGCACCCCATAAAACATGTAGTATAATGCTTAAAGGGAAACTGACGCGAAAACCAATAGTTAAGTTTAATACAATCACAGTTCCAGTCCAGAGAACCTTGAGAAACCTCGGTGTGATATTAGATGAAAAAATATCTTTCTTGGACCACGTGAAAACGGCGATAGCTAATTCTAAGACAAGCTTCGAAAAGGCTGCACGTATGGCTAGGGTAAGTTGGGGGTTAACATTCCCTACGTCTCGGCTTTATTACAAGTCCATATTTCTCGGTATTGCGTGTCATGCTGCAAGTTGTTGGGCATATAGGTGTACCCAACGACAGGAAATATGTCAAATACTTCTTCGGGGACAACGGTTTCCCCTTCTTGCTATTTCCAAAGCTTACCGAACTTGCTCAACAGAATGTCTTCCCGTAATGCTGGGACTTACTCCATTGGATCTAGAGGTCCAAAGACGAGCTGCAATTCATCACCTTTTGCACGGGAAACCAGCGCAAATTGGTCTCACAACTCTTCACCCGTTGGATTCACAAGATTTTTTAAAAGCTAAAGTGAAAAAACTCTGCTCACTAACCGTTTTAACTAATTGGCAAAGTCGATGGTCAAAGTCCCTTCGTGGTAGAATTACCTATTTATTTTTCCCAGATATTGTTTTTCGTCAGAATGCAACCTGGCTCTCTCCGGATCACTGGACCTCACAATTTATCACCGGACACGGTGCGTTTAATGCCAAGCTACATAAATTTAAAATCAAACCTAACCCACACTGTCCTTGTGGTGACAGTAATCAAGATTCAGAGCATATTCTCTGGAATTGTTCGATTATGTCTGTTGAAAGAGGTATATTGTTTTCGTTATGTAGAAATAACCGTGATGGTCCTATCGGGAATCCAGATCTAGTTTCATCTCCAGAAAATTTCGCTCACTTCAAGAAATTTGCTACTTCTTTTGGAGAAAAAGTTTACCTTCCCTGCCCCTCACCATTCAATCCTTAATCATATTATATCTGTTTCAAAATTAAAAGTTGTCTCATTAGTGCCATTAACTATCATTCTTGCTTATTATTATTTAATTTTTTTTTTTTTCCGTGTTTATTATTTAATTATTTAATTAACCTTTATTAGTATCTCTTTATATTTCTAATTATTATTATTGTTACCTATAAAATTCCCTAAAAACATGTATCTTAACTGTATCATTGAGGAGACATCGTCTTCGGAGTGATGCAGAAAGGAAAAAAGTTTATCGAATAAAAAAAAAAAAAGCCATTCTAAATTTGACCGACCCGTCATTCGAGATCATTTTCAGTCAGTTTTGTATTGCTTTTCTGTGTGTTGCAGAACTCCAAATAGAGGCTGCGCATGTCATTGTCGGTTCAATTAATCCTTTGTACATGATGTGCAGTACTTCCGGTGAAGATCCCCACGTGGCTTTGGCGGCATGTTGAAAGCGCTTGCAAATTCGCGTGGCTTTATTACAGTCAACGTGTTTGGCCCAGTTCAAGTTTCTATCGATAATCGTGCCCGGTGACTTAAATGGGTGTACGAGATGTTTTTGTTTCGTTTTCCATGCTACGATGGGGTCGCGTGTGATCTATTTAGTTGAACGCATGATGTCAGTCGGCTTTTAGCGTATTATAAATCTTTACGTATTTCGTGATAGCGGACAAAATATGTTTTAGGACCTTTTTGAATTATAATTTTTTTCCATTATAGGATCATTCTAATTTATCAGCCAATCCCAAGCCGTCGTCCATTGTTTTTAATGTGAAACATGCAGCTACTTTGCTGCAACTGCTTTCTAGGTTATTAACTATGGTAGGTTCATCCGACGTTTCGACTAATTCTTCTTCGTTCAATGTGCGATCCAACATTTATTCGATATCTAGCCACTCTTATATTCAAAGTTCGGAATATCTTACCGATGTAGAAATGTTGGCAGTCACTACACTGCAATCTATAAATGCCAGATTTGTGGTATCTTTATTATTAATTAATAATTTACCTAACAAATTATTGCAATATAACCATTTTGATACAGGCCTCAATAGATTGATCGGCTGGGTCGAAACTGTATACACCGGTCCATTCGGTCCGCTATGTGGTCGAACGGGGAATTTTTTAATACTGATTAATCTCCTGAGAATCCAGGAAGGTTGTCCTCTTTTTTTTAAACTCTGTGAGGCATGCCTTGAATGAAGACCTACGGAGCTTCTTCAATGCGATCTTTGCGATGAGTTATTTTTGTCAGTTTTTAATACTAGTGGGATGTCTGATTATGGGATTATTACCTGACGCACCCCATACAAATTATATTCTACAGAGTTACATGTTGGCAAGCTGAAGGATTCAAAACGAGAGAGATTTGGGACTTCTTATTTCTGAAATCCTCCGCGGACCTATTTCTTCTTAAAACAAAATCTAATTCGTTTTCGTCGTCACGTCTACTGATTTTCACCCTAAGCAATGGATGCATTTTACAGTTAGTTTGGCTGTCACGCCAAATAAATGTGTGGAATTTCCTTTGTTTGTGTGTGACCGTGCTATACTTTGTATGCAAGTCTTTTGCGGTGCCCAGACCATGCCGTCCCATCACTGAGGACCCGAGAGCCGGATCAGCCCCTACTCGCGCATTGTAATCCCCCATTATTATCACGCGATCCCTATGGGGGATTGCTGCAACTGCTGGGTGAAGGGAGTCGTAGAAGGCGTCCTTAGTTTGGGGGCATAGCACTGAAAGACAGTCACAGAGCTATCACTAGTCCTGAAGGTGGCACGTATCAATCTCTTAGAGATCGGTTCCCATTTCACAAGGCATCGGGCCGCTCTCCCAGACATCAGTATTACCACCCCCTGGCGATGATATTGGCTCTGGCCAGAAAAGATCAACGTGCACCCCTCCAACAGCTTCTTTCCTGCGCCTTTCCAGCGTATCTCGCTCAGTCCTAGGATGTCAAGACCATACTTTCGCAAGATACGGGTAGCATGCAGGTCCTTTCCAGAAGTGCGCATGGTACGGACGTTGTACGTACCGATGCACATAATAGATTTGTTGGAGAGGATTTTATCTTCTCGGTCCATGTTCCTGCTGGGTTGTCTATTTTGAATTCGAGGTGTCCGAGGCGCTCGTGGCGGTGTTCTAATCGGTTTTAGTTTTAAGGATGCAGGGTGATTAACCCTGCGCTCCCGAGGCCTGGGTCACAAGGGCTGTCGGGGATTTCCTTCCCTTAGCCAGTAGCCCAGTCTTGAGGCGCCGGACATTCGCCTTGCGACCCCTGCTGTTAGCTACAACATTGTTGCATTGCCCGATGGACGTCACGCACGGGGAGGCCAGCAGATGGGACTTGCTGGTGTGCGGCATTTCCCACCATTTTAGCGTAGGCACATCAGCTGGCATTGACATGCCCACGTGGGACCCCCGGCCATTGACCACCAACCAAATTTTGATTTTTGGGTTTGTTTTTACATTTCTACCACCCTTTTCCCCACTCGATTAGCCAGATATATAGTAATTAATCTAAAAATACTATAAACTGAAACACGAGACAGCAGCAGTGATTTTAAAGGTGTTCTTAAACATGTCAGAATACCATATTAATGATGCAGTTTCTAGAATGTCTGGTTTTGCACCTTCACTATAATCAACTATTCTAATTGCATCCAGATGACCAGTAAATAGGTAGTCAATTTTAACAATAAGTGATGACACATTAGTGACAGTTGAATGTAACTTTGAAGTAAAGATCAGTTCACAAGTTCTAGGAGATCCAGACACCAGTAGTAACTGGAAGTCATCATGACAAGCAAGGTTTGAAGTGAGCAAAGAGCAATTTGATTTCACTTGAACAACACCTCTATTTTTTTATCTTATTTGCCTTGAGGACTATTTCTGTTACTGCATTATCACCTGAGGTTCCATAGGTGGCTTCAACATTAAAGTTGCAATTTGCAGTCATTAACTGTTATATCTGTGAATTCTTCATTATTTATTAATAATGTAGTTGAACCAACAGTTTTCTTCATAATAATTGTGCTTTCATCCAAAATTTTAATATCGGAATGAGGTAAAAATGTTTTTACTTTAATTCTATTTAAAGATGGCATTGAAACTGAACAAGAATCTATCGATATATAGCCACTCTTATATTCAAAGTTCGGGATGTCTTACCGATGTAGAAATGTTGGCAGTCACTACACTGCAATCTATAAATGCCAGATTTGTGGTATCTTTATTATTAATTAATAATTTACCTAACAAATTCTTGCAATAGAGCCATTTTGATACAAGCCTCAATAGGTTGATCGGCTGGGTCGAAACTGTATACACTGGTCCATTTGGTCCGCTATGTGGTCGAACGGGGCATTTTTTAATACTGATTATTCTCCTGAGAGTCCAGTAAGGTTGTCCTCTTTTTTAATTGAAATTGGTGAGGTATGCCTTGAATGAAGACCTACGGAGCTTCTTCAAGGAGTTATTTTTGTCAGTTTGTAATCCTAGTTGGGATGTCAGTGATTATGAGATTGTCGGTGATATGCATGCTTAAGTCTTGCCAAGAGACATTCGTTAGAGTCTTGCAAACGTGGAGTAGAGCCGCTTGGCTTTTCGCTGTCGATTCCGCTCTGATGAGCACTCCAAATAGTTGATTCAGTTTAGCTTCGCAGAGGAGGGGAGGTGGAGGGAAATTTTCACTCACGTGTTTGGTTGTCGGTCGTAGCTGCACGTCACGTTCTGTCGTCCATGTTCTGGTGATGTTTGAGCTGGCTTTTTGGGTTCTTTGATGGTCTTCCAGGACGGGCGCGGTATTTTGGCTTGCCAGCTTTCAGATATTTGGTATTTCGCAGGGCGGAGGTCTGTGCAATTTTCACATGTTGCAAGTCAATCCTCCCGGATCTCAGGGCAGCTTTATGTCGAGTGCAACTGTCTGCACTTGACACGGCGAGGTGGGGCGTGGCAGTCGCTTCGAGAGTGGCCGAAGAGCTGGCAGTTATTTGGCAGAAGCCCAGCTTCGGTTTTCCATCGGAGGGTTTCGGCTTGCACGTTAATATTACCTAATCGATTATCTCAAAGACTTTTCGTAAATCTTTTTCGTTTTTGGAGACACGAGGTTAAGGGGGTCCTGTTCTGACCTCTTTTGACCAAGCGCTCGGCGAGGACATCGTCTCTGTTCTCTGCCACATCCTTCAGGACTATCTTGAAGTATTTATCGTTCTGAATGGTATAGCTGTAGAAGGCTATCTTCCTTTTGTCTAACAAGAAGACGGCTTTGGGTATCCGTATTTATTTTTATGGCCTTTTTTTGATCAGCGGCCGAGAACTCGCTGAACCGTCTAGCTTCAGGTCTCGTTCTATTCTATTCTATTCAACGCTGTCTTGCACGCTCCCTTATTTCCAAATTCCTCACAAAATCAAACCACCTCACCCCCATTATCCGACGCAAGCATCTGTTTTCGAAGCTCAGTATATGGTTTTTCTGAGTCTTCGTCAGGTGCCATGATTCGCTACTGTAAATATTCAAACATAAAAATGAATAATGAAAGGCGAAACCTTGGTCGTTATCGACAATACTTACGGAAGAGTACAAAATCAATCCAATTCAAGAAGTAAGATAACAAACGAGTAACAAAGCCACCCCCTGTGCATGCAGGGGGTCTTGACCGCAGCGTGTGTTAGGCGCGTGCCACAAACTGTCCCGTTACTTGGGGTTTGACCCGTCAGCTGGCTGAATGATCTTTTTGCAACAAAGTCTTCGATACCGAATTTATGGAAACAAAGGAATATTATTTGAACAGTTTATAATTAATTACTCACGATTTCCTTTTTAGTGATGCTCGCTCTGGGCCTCTGGCTTTCTTTATCTTAATTTGATTCTGATATACCTTTCGTGAATTTTATTTATTTAATTAAAACGGGAGGAGTTAGAAAGAAAACCAACGCTGTCACAATAAACAGCTGGGACACCAGAGCGGCTACTTTTTACAACTGCGAGTTAGTTTCTGTTCACTTGAATTGAATTTTATATTTAAAAATTGAATGAAATCCAGGGGATGCCCGGCGCTCTAATCGGTGGCGGTGTTCTAATCGGTTTTAGTTTTAAGGATGCAGGGTGATTAACCCTGCACTCCCGAGGCCTGGGGTCACAAGGGCTCTAAGGGTCGGCTCAACCCTGGTTTTTCTGTCGGGGATTTCCTTCCCTTAGCCAGTAGCCCAGTCTTGAGTCGCCGGACATTCGCCTTGCGACCCCTGCTGTTAGCTACAACATTGTTGCATTGCCCGATGGACGCCACGGGGAGGCCAGCAGATGGGACTTGCTGGTGTGCGGCATTTCCCACCATTTTAGCGTAGGCACATCAGCTGGCATTGACATGCCCACGTGGGACCCCCGGCCATTGACCATCAACCAAATTTTGATTTTTGGGTTTGTTTTTACATTTCTACCACCCCTTTCCCCACTCGATTAGCCAGATATATAGTAATTAATCTAAAAATACTATAAACTGAAACAGAGACAGCAGCAGTGATTTTAAAGGTGTTCTTAAACATGTCAGAATACCATATTAATGATGCAGTTTCTAGAATGTCTGGTTTTGCACCTTCACTATAATCAACTATGGTAGGTTCATCCGACGTTTCGACTAATCGTTCAATGTACGATCCTTCTTTGCCTTTACCTGGCACTTAAAAAAATATCGTCCACTGTCAGGCGCTCAATGAAAGTATTGTTAGATAACATAGACATCTTGCAGATTTGATAGAATAAACGAAATGAAACCATATATATATTTTTTGCAATTTTCTATTTGAAGAATATCTCTTTAAGAATATATTGAAACTCAAGCTAGACGAGCATAAAGCAGGACTGTTGATTTGATGAGCGGATAGGTTGATCGGCTGGATCGAAATCGTTCGGCGAGAATTGTTTCTCGAGTGAGTTTGCGAAAGTCCCTGTTGTATACACCGGGGCATTCAGTCTTCTATATGGTCGAACGGGGCATTTTTTTCTTTTAGATCTGAGTATTTTCCTGAAAGTCCAGTAGGGCTCTCCACATTTCTCTGCTTCTGGAGTGGCCGAAGAACTGGCAGTTATTGGGCAGAAGGCCTGCTTCGGTTTTCCGTTGAAGGGTTTCGGCTGACACGTTAATATTACTTAAAAAAGTTGACCAGTGGCAGAATTACTGTTTGTAAAATCGATAAGAATCTGTTATTGCAATTGACGTATATCGGGAGAAAGGTGTTAAGTGAAAGAGGTGGGTGCTTCTTCCGATATTTGCTTATACGATTTAACTGAATCTTCCACATGTTGATATTAAAGTCATCAAATCCTTCTCCGCCGATACCACGACATATATTAATTGTCTTTTGGTGTTTACCTTCTATTCTTCATTGTTATTCTTTTTTAGGGTGTTCACTGTCAATATTTGGTGGAAAGGCATTATATTAATAAAAACACAATATTCCTTTGTACTTTATTCCACTTTATCTAAAAGGTCAGGACAGGTTTCGCTCATTGCGAGCATTGTCAACTGATAAGAAATATAATTTAACAGTGCTATTTATACAAAAATAGAAAAATAAATTTTTAGTGGTGACTGATTGTGATTACAAACATAATTCAATTTTAGCAAATTTTTAACAGAGTGAGTTTTACAAAAATATACCACGATTCATCGACCGTGCTACACGAGGCACCGATTGTATTTATTAATTGAATTGGCATCTACTTGGTAGAACTCCATTACAACTCGGTGAAAAAATAACAAAGTATTCTAGCTCTACAAATTTTTTTTTGATTGTTGATAGCTATGAACTATGACTAAACGTGCATTTACTTATCTAATATATAGTGGCATAGTATATTTAGCGGATACGATTTCGATGCAAGCCTCCATAGGTTTATCGGGTGGGTCGAAACTGTATACACCCGGGCCATTCGGTCCGTTATGTGGTCGAACGGGGCGTTCTTTAATACTGATTATTCTCTCGAGAGTCCAGTAAGGTTGTCCTCTTTTTTCTAACTCGGTGATGTATGCTTTGAATGAAGGACCTAGGGTGCTTCTTCAATGCGATCTTCGCTACGAGTTATTTTTGTCGGTTTTTAATCCTAGTGGGATGTCTGTGATTATGAGATTGTCGATGATATGCGTGCTAAGTCTTGCCAGGACACTATGTTCTTCTTTGGCCATATTCGCTCCCTAAGTGAATGTTTATAATTGTGTGTCTGGTGTCGTGAGATGTCATTTCTGTAAAAGTATTCAAGTGTGGGATTTGTTATGACTGGCAGTTTTGCAAGGACAATCGTTGTTTCCCTTACCTTGGTGAACGGTTAAGTATTTCGTTCCAGTTACTAGTCCGGAGTTGCCGACGTATGGCTCCTGTTGCAGAAGGATGTCGGCGTCTCCTGTGTTCGCTAGTATATGTTCCGTTGAAGCTCGTATTTTTGGTTGTGTTGTTCGAACCTTTCTGCGAATTTATGTGGTTTTGCGTAGTTCCTGCACATGTTTTCTGTGCTGGTGCATCTTGATGCTGTGTGTCCAAAACCCAAACATTTGAAACATTGAAATAGCGCTGTCTGGTCTTCTACGTGTACTCTCGGGAAGTCAATGTTTATTGGCGCTTTTTCTAGCGTAATGTTCCTTGTTTCTGGGGAGGTTTGAAGTATTACATTTCTTAGGCCCTCGTGCACGTTTTTAAGATGATTTTTAACCTCATCTGTAGGTCCAATAGCTTGTTGTGGTTTTTTATTTGGTTTGAAAATGGTTTCAATTATTTTTTCCTCTGGCAAATCTGGCAATTGACTGATATTGCGATGAAACACATTTTAAGTATTTTAGTGACAAATATTGCTTATTTTATTTTGAATTACAGCGAATCCACCATCGTTTCCGACAGATTTTATGTAATTCCAAAATAATTTTGCATTTTCGCATATGCAATCTTCCATCTTTTTCAAATATGACTCAGTTTCTTCTTCTTTGGCCATATTACCTCCCTATGTGGAGCATATGGCCTCAACGCGGCACCTTCATATTTCCCTGTCTCCCGCCAAATGCCTTTGCTTCTTCCCATTACAAGCCAGCATCACTCAGTTCCGCCGAGTACATCCTATGGATAGTACCCGACGGACGTCGGGGATTCCAGAATTCCACCAGTCGAAAGAAGAGGCAAACAGGATTAAGGTATACGCAGCACGTGATCCAGCCAATTTCAACGTCTCCGTAACCACTGACGTGACGGGGCGCTGTCTTGTACGCTCCCTTATCTCCGAATTCTTCACAAAATCAAACCACCTCACCTGCATTATCCGACGCAAGCATAATATGTAAATAATTTGAGTTTATCGTGCATAGCGAGCAAAAATATTGTCGAAATTTTTTCTTAAAACTGTCGTGTCGATCGCTTAAAAACAACATGTCCAACCCGAAGTAATGAAATCTGACCGGGCAGTTAATTAGACCGATGCCGCCAAGACCGGATTAAGTTTATGACACTAGCTAAGTGTCTAAATACCCAATTGGTGTTTCCGCCAGCAACATTGACAAATTATCCACGCATATGGTTGAAATTTTATGTAAAAAATCTCAGATACTCAATGTCTTGTACATGCAATGTGTATGTTTGTAAGCATTCAAAAATACCTATTCTCTGATATAAGGAGTAATGCCTATAACGAGCAAATTCTGTCGCTCCCATCTTCCTCGCAATAACCGAGTCCGACTGCATTTTAAAGACTTTAGGGTGTTCACTGTCAATACTTGGTGGAAAGGCATTATATTAACAAAACCAAAGTATTCCTTTGTACTTTATTCCACTTTATTTAAAACATCAGGTCATGTAAAAATATGTATAAATATCATATTTTATAATTTAAGATTTCGACTGAAGGTGCTTGGTGGAATTTCAATATTAAATTTGAATCGTTCAAATTCTGTACATTCACACAGATTTTGTCACCAACAACCCGAGTTTCGCCTTTCGGCATCTTCAGGCGTTCAAGTGCACGGATGAACTTGAAGTGACGCTTAGTAAATGAATGTTTCGTGTTTATATAATAAATAAATGTATCACCTTCCTTCTCTTCCTTCCTGACCCAGCCAATTCCAACGTCTCTCCATAACCACTGACGTGACGGGACGCTGTCTTGTACGCTCCCTTATCTCTGAATTCCTCACAAAATCAAACCACCTCACCCCCATTATCCGACGCAAACATCTGTTCTCGAAGCTCAGTATACGGTTTTTCTGAGTCTTTGTCAGGTGCCATGATTCGCAACCGAAAAGCAGTACCGGCAGAATGCAAGCGTTGAATAAGTGGCATTTGGTTTTAATCGAGTACAGCTGTGTGTCCCATGTGTTATGAAGTACGAGACAATTTTTCGTTCGTTCAAAGCTTAAATAATTTTTTTTTTACTGTGGGATAATTTGTTACCAGTGACAATTATTTCTTTCAAAGTGGGAATGATCCAAAATAATGTTCATTTAATTCAAAGCCGTTTTGATATACTGTTTTTTTTTTTATCCCAATACATAATTAAATTTTCTTTTGAAGACCAATAACATATGGTACGATTTCAGCTTAACGGTAGTTTGTTAATGATTAATGATTATGTTGTCGATGCGTGTGGTACCGAGAAGTCTCTTCTAAATGCGGTTGTCGGCTTGGAATCCTACGAGGATAAAATATGCCAATAATGACTACTCTGGTGTCTACCGTCTGTGTTCTATTAAAATGTATTTTGGGCATTATACTCATAAAAAACCTACACACCGATAGACTAACAACCAGTCCTCGTTGCTACGTAATCCGAGAGGGAATTGACAAAATATTTTGGACCCTTATCACGGAATACATGAAGATTTCTACGCTAAGAGTAGGCAATCGTTTATTACAGGATTTTTAAATCCAAAAGTCCTCCGATGATAAAAACTCACAAATGATCTCGTAAAAGAGTCAAACATAAAGAATTGTATTGTGACCAACGTTCCCTCTAAGCTGCGCGCGTGCGCGTCCGCGCAGCACTTGGGAAGCCCCCGCGCACTCATTCCGAGTTGGCGCGCACTGCACGACAGTTGTTCAATTAATATTTGATCAGTCACTAACGACCCGGGTTTCGCCTTTCGGCATCTTCAGGCGTTCAAGCGCACGGATGAACTTGAACTGTCAGTTCAAGTTCATCCGTGCGCTTGAACGCCTGAAGATGCCGAAAGGCGAAACCCGGGTCGTTAGTGACAAAATCTGTGGGAGTGTACATAATTTGAATGATTCAAATTTAATATTGAAATTCCACCAAGCACCTTCAGTCGAAATCTTAAATTATTTGATCAGTCCGCGCAACTAACCCTTCGGCTTAGAGGGAATGTTGATTGTGACAGCGATGATGATGAATGAATGAATGGTCTATCACAGTGGGTGGGGAACCTGCGGCCTTTAGACTTGGTTCGGCCAATTCTGTTATTTTTTTAAATCTGTAAATTTCTACCCTGATTTCAAAATCGACGGCCAAATTTTTCACGCTGCGAATCAGATAAATGAACGTGGCCTTTAGAAATGAAAAGGTTTCCCACCTCTGATCTTTCATGTGAATAATAAATGTATGCAGTATATAATTAATGTTTTTTTTTTTTTCAATAAATACGTAAATGTATATTCTGTCGATTGTTTAATAAAAAATATGGATATTTCATTGAACTTTGTTTTTTTCCATTAAATTTGAATTATTATGTATAAAAAAAAAAGGTTTGTTTATATACCCAATACCCAACAGGAAAAAAAGTCCCAATCCTTGCGTTAACCAATTTTCCCCTTTCGATCTTGGAAGTGTCTTTAGCCCATTTTTTCCCAGTGTTCCAATATTGGAACATTTAGTATTTTTACTTCCACTCCATTATGCACGACGCAATAAAAGTTGAAATTGCATCAGTCTACAGCTAGCAAGCGCGGGGATCGTTTCGTGTAGTACCCTCATTTACACAATAGTCGGGTCCGTGTAATTGGGGGTGTGAATCTCATACAAAATTAGGGATTTGGTTTTTTTCCGCGGAAAATGCAAAACTAAGAAAAAAAAATATGGACAAACTATTAAGTTTTTGTAGTAGTAAATATCCCGCACACAGACAGTCGCCCAGCTATGCGTGTATAGTCACATGTTGAATACACAGATGCTAGCCAACATTTGACTGTATGCGCGGCACAGACGACCGTCTCTTAGCAACAACAATGGATTGCGAGCGTGCAATTGGGGGATTCGTGGCGAATATTTCAAGCCAGCGCGTAATTCGGGGTAGTGTAATTGGGGGTTCCACTGTATTTTTTTCAGGTTTGAACCTGTCGGAGTGAGCAGTCTGCATCAATTACCGGCAAAAATGGGTTAGTTGAATTCACCATGCACACTTTCCGAATATCTTGCATTGTCATCCAGAGTTTTAAGATCATTTGAATCATTCAAATTATGTACATTCACACAAGTTTTGTCACCAACGACCCGGGTTTCGTCTTTCGGCATCTTCAGGCGTTCCAAGTGCACTGATGAACTTAAAATTTTTTTTGTTTTACCATGTCTGCTCCCAATGTGGAGCATATGGACTCCTAATGGAGTTCATTTAAACAGAAGTGTTTCTACGAAAACTGCTGTTACTCAGTTGCTCAACCTCTCTTTTTCCAAAGTGAGTAGGAATAGAAGGATAGGTCTAGGACAGGACTAGTGGTTGGCTAATCGCTCTCGATATGCCCCGTTCGTAGGAAAGCATGGGTGGGAGGGGGGAATTCTAGACATCACATTATTTACGAAATTCATAAATCAATTGAAAAATCAATTTAAAAAACTGTCCGAACTGGGATTCGAACCCGTGACCTCTGGAACCGAAGCCAACGACCTTGACCACACAGGTGGCTACTTGAACTTCCGTTGAGATACCTCCATTATGGAGGCCATATGCTCCACATTGGCAGCGGACATGGATAAAAAATGTTAAAATCATTTTAATTGGTGAAGTCTTGTCATTAACGACCCAGTTTTCGCCTGAAACATGAACTTGAACTGACGCTCAGTAAATTTAAAAGTCTTGCCACCAGCCACCTGATTTCTGAGAACCACTCGTTCAACGACTGGGAAGGGATTGAAATGTAACACCCAAACATACAGGAAGGTGCTCAGAAGGGCTCGCGCGAGCCCCTTGTCAAATTTTACCAAGGCCGGCGAGCCCCTTGTTAAGTTAGAAGAAAACAATATTCTCAGATCAAATTAGTATATAACTGCAATTTCTAACATAAATATTATCTGCGACAGCTTTGACAGAGATTGATTCTTCTTTTCCTTATTGGCCATATTCACTCCCTATGTGGAGCATATGGCCGCCACGCGGCACCACCATGTTTCCCTTTCTCCCGCCAATTGCTTTGCTTCCTCCCATGACATGCCAGCATCCCTCAGTTCCGCCGAGTACATCCTATGGAGAGTACCAGAATCCCACCGGTCGAAAGGAGAGGCAGGCAGGATTGAGGCTTTCCAGAGGCTTTTTTTTTTTACCGAAAACTAATCAATCTTGCAGGCAAGATAAATTGCATCTTCTTACATATTACAAGTGTTTTAGGTAACAATCGAAACCATATTTGAGGATTGCATATAATTCCATAGGAGTGATGAAATTCACTCCTTCCCCAGAGCGCCGAGAATTGCTTTGAGATTAAGCGAGCACGTTGTTAACGTATTGGCAGCCCACCACTGCAAACACGGATTAGCATTAACTGTTTTTCCAGGGTATTATGTCAAGATGCAAAGTATTCAGGATGTGATTATGATCTAAGGCAGGGGTGGGGAACCTTTTCTTCTTTAAAGGCCGCAGTAAACACTGACTTAGGGAATCTTTGGCCGGAAACAGGAATTTACGAATTACGGAATTGGCCAGAAGGCCGTACCAGGGTAGCCAAAAGGCCGCAGGTTCCCCATGCCTGATCTAAGAAAAGAGCATGCAATACAAGGTTTAGTTAATAGTCATAATTACCAACATTAAGACTGAGAGAAAACGTAAAAAAAAAAGGTTTCAGCGTTAAGTCGTTGACTGAATTTTGATGATCGAACGAGAACCGGTGCTTTCAACGTGGTATAGTTGTCAGCGAAAGCATAGTTTCGGTATGTATAATAAAATAGATTCAAGTAAAATCAATTTAAAAATCGACTATGTAAAGGTAAAAGGACGTAACCCACAGTTTTTTTTTCAGCTTTTTTTTTTCCATAACCACAATGTATCAAACATGATACACGTTCTATCAAAAGGATGCAAGCTGCAAATGACAAATTAGTATCTAATTTTAGCTTTTAAGTTTGAAAAAAGATGAGATTGTAAAAAATTAAAACCAAGAAAAAAGACTGAAAAAAAGGTTTTTCCTAGACAATTTCTTAAATTAATATTAGATTATGTCAATTAAACACCAGTTTAGAAGTCTCCGTGCACTTTAAGGTTGTGTATAATTCATAATTTGCATATGACCCAAAATCATCAAAACACGTTTTTTGTGCCTCCTGTAAAATTTGCGGGTTACGTCCTTTTTCCTTTCCACGGTCGATATATTCCTAAAAACAAGTTCCATTTGAAGAATAAATCAAGTTTACTCATTCTGATTTATGATTTATGTTTGAAAAAAAATGAGGTTGAGTAACAAACAGTTCTCGTAGGAAAAAACTTATGTTAAGATACCTCCATTAGTAGCGGACATAAATTTAAAAAAAGTATACATTTGATTGTTCATGACGGCAAATTTCTGTTTTTTTTATATTGCGAAAAAATCTTCCCGTTGGGGGCAACGGGCTTAGAGCTCGTATATACTCCTAGACAATATAAAAAAAATTCAAACAGAACTGTTTTTGACCATAGATAATATACGTCACACCTTCAGTTTGTCGAAAAAACAACGAGAATTTAAAAAAGAGCTATACATACAGGCGCAGTCACGTGCGATTAAATAGTTGCGTATGCTTTAAAACAACAAAAAAGTTATGTAAACGACGTTAGTCGAAGTTTTTTTTCATTTAAAAAAATCTATTATAATTAAGTGTGAATAAACTTTATTTACAAACATACATTCTTTTTTTTTAAATGAAATACTAATTACAAAATCAGAACCGGTTTCACTCATAATGACCATTATCAGAAGTATTGACAGAAAACACCTTAAAAGTAATAAATTTAACTTAAACACAAACGACAGCGTTTCTGTGTAAGGACCACTAATTTGAGTTTGTAGGTTATGGTAAATCATAGACACTAATAGACAAGAAAGTTTGATTCGCTTTGTAATTTATTATTATGAAATAAGTCTATGAGACATAATAAAAACAAAAATGGCCAATAAACGTAATTCTAGTCGAAGGAATAGAAAACAAAAGGGAAAACAGCGTAAAGCTGTCTTAAAAGATAGGATAATTAATTGTACGTATAGTTTACAAGAATTCGAGGTTAGTTAATTATTATTTCATATCTATTTTCAGAGAATAACAAAGTTGACTGTTGGATCATCAATAACGGTCGTAATTGTTTTTGATTCCTTTGTAAACTGATCGATGTATCATATGAAGAATTTTTCATAGACTTAAACTGAAATAAACATAGATTAATCATGGTTTAGCTTAGTGGAAAGGCCAGCATACAATTGTATGGAAGTGTCATTCAATGCACGAAGAGAGAGAAGAGCTGCCCATGTCGGTTCACCCTTCCATTGGACCGATCGGTCACGCCGACTTGGTGGCTAACAAGACAAATTACTATAGCATTACTTAGACAGATTTTTTCGGCGTCATACAGAGAGCGAGTAGATCTTGACTTTAAAAAAATTTCCGATTATTTTGAGGAGTTGTGTTTCTGCATGCAACCACGTCTGAGGCGAATGCTCCTGAGACACTCCCGGTGAAGAAAAAAAACTATGTACGCAAAACGTTTGTTAGGCCACCGTACTCCTAGCGTTCACCGTAGGTATCTAAGGTGCCATGATTCGCAACCGTAAAGCAGCACTGTCAAGATGCGTGCGTTGAACGGGAGACGCTCAGTTCTGACAGAGTACAGCCATAAGTTACAGACTCTCCGCATTAAGTTAAAGGTTGCTCCAGTTATCTCTGATCGGATCGCGAGCTCTTCACACCGATGGTTGTACACATCACGAGATATGGCAATCCGTGTTTATGTCTATCTGCCATTCTAATCAGTTTAGCGTCTCCTGGAAGAGACGGTGCTAAACCTGGAAACCAGCGTTCATCGGTAGCCCTCTGACGATAGGCAGCTTCTTGGAATCCTGGCCAGGAGGTGGGAACATCAAGATGTCCTCAATCTTAACGTTGATCGCGCAGGCGGAATCGACAACATATAACATTAAAACAAAAATATGCTACAATTCATGATCGGTGTTGTACAAGTTCTGTTTTATACGAGGTCTGAGTGTACACCCATCTCGTTTTTTACACGTAAAAACATTTGTACTAATTTTTTTTCCATATCCGCTCTCTAGTTGGGGCTTATAGAGCCACCAAATGATTCTTTCGAGATTGTCTGTCGCCGGCCAGTTTTCTTGCTTCGTCCCATGTCATTCCAACGTCCCGTAGCTCCGCCGAGTACATCCTATAGACCGGAGGTGGCCAAATTTTTGATCAATACGTTTGACTTTTTTTCAAAATTAAAGACGACAGTCTACCAACATAGTTTGTGCTAGTTGATCATAAGAAAAATAGGTGTGGGACGGGCATCAGAGATGAATACTTCTTCTTTGACCATATTCGTTCCCTATGTGGAGCATATGGCCGCCACTCGGCACCTCCATGTTTCCCTGTCTCCCGCCAATTGCTTTGCTTCCTCCCATGACATGCCAGCATCCCTCAGTTCTGCCGAGTACATCCTATGGATAGTATCCGACGGACGTCTGGGGCGTCGGAATCCCACAGGTCAAAAGAAGAGGCTTTCGGAGGCATCCGCAGCACGTGACCCAGCCAGTTCCAACGTCTCTCCATAACCACTGAGACAGGCGCTGTCTTGCACGTTCCATTATTTCCGAATTTCTCACAAAATCAAACCACCTCACCCCCATTATCCAACGCAAGCATCTATTCTCGATGCTCAGTATATGGTTTTTCTGAGACTTTGTCAGGTGCCATGATTTGCTACTGTAAATATACAAACTATCGTTCATATACAAACATAAAAATGAATAATGAAAGGCGAAACTTTGGTCGTTATCGACAATACTTACAGAAGAGTACAGAATCAAACTAATTTAATTAGTAAGATTGTTTTCAAGACCCTTATCTCCGAATTCCTCATTGTACATAGATGAGTACATATAAGACTAAATACATTCGAACTCGGTTATTACAATCACGGAAATGGCGAGATCTCGGATGTAGCGAGGAAACGTTCATTGACATTTTAGTTTATGATTTTCTCCGTACATTTTTTCACTTTTATAGCGAGCTAAAATATCGTCAACCAGTGAATGTCGCCTTCTGTGGCCAAGTTGGTTAGAGCTTGCTCTACCGATCACGCAGGTCTGGGTTTGATTCCCGGTCAGATCACAGTCAATTTGAGAATGTTAAGATACCTCCATTAGGAGGCCATATGTCCCACATTGGGAGCGGACATGAATTTAAAAAAAGTATACATTTGATTGTTCACGACGGTAAATTTTTATTATTATGCAAAAAAATCTTCCCGTTGGGGGCAACGGGCTTAAGAGCTCGTATAAACTCATAGACAATACAAAACAAAATATTTTCAATTGGTACTGTCTCCGTTGTGACCATAGATAATATACTTCATACCTTCGAGAAAACAACGACAATTTAAAATAGCGCTGTACCTACAGGCGCAGTCACGTGCGATTAAACATAACAAAAAAGATATGTAAATGATGTTAGTCAAAGTTTTTTCTCATTTAAAAAAAATATAATTATTTAGTGTACAAACAGTTTTCGTAGAAAAACTTCTGTTGAGATACCTCCATTATATAGGCCGTATGCTCCACATTGGGAGCAGACATGGATTAAAAAAAAGTGAATGTCTAATTGGGAAATCCAAACCAGTAACGACGATCTCCAGATATATTGGACGTGCTAGCCGAATTTTTTGCACAGAGCACTGAGACCACCCATGAGTCTTTTAATGGGTTGAGTACTTTGAGGGAAAATTTAATAACAATCAATCAAGCATCAATTTTAGATTGTATAAGAAAAGTGGATTAATAGAAAAATACAATATTTGTTGTAAATAAATTCTAATTTTGTATTTTCGTTTGAATTGCGACACTTTGTGTTATGTGACCGCTGCAGATACTCCATATCTTCATGCGATGGGTATGTTTGTAAACATTGAAACATACCTATTCTCTGATATAAAAAGTAATGCTCAAAACGAGCAAATTCAGTCGGTCCCATCATTCTCGCAATAACCAAATTCGACTGTAATTGTAAGTCGATTATCTCAGAATCAACATTAAGTCACTTGACGACTTCTTGCAGTTAACCGACACTTTGTTCTTTTTTGTTTGACAGTTGTTGGAATGTATTTTGTTTTTATTTTTCAGGACTTCTTTGATAAACATCGACTTGAGATCTTCAAAGATGAGATTTATCAAAATTTTACTCTCGATAACGAATCAATTGAAACTGACAACGAGTTTTCTTATTACGGTTTCGAAGCACACAATAAGGTAACAATAACATTCATTCAAAACTTAGATAAGTATGGCCGTATCAATACGATGATTAAATCGTCTATTTTAGCGACACATCTTTAAATATTGTGTATCGAAGTATTAACCAGTCCACATACAAGCTGCTTTGTATACTATAAACAACAATTATTGAATAGTAAATATAATTCTATTGTAAGGTGTCCATGGCGGTGTTTCCCAACCTTTTTCATGCCACGGACTCTTAAATCTAAAAACAATTATCTGCGAACCATCGAATTTTTTTTATTTCACATGTTCATATTTTATCGAAAGTCCGCGGACCCCAGGTTGGGAAGCACTGTTCTATGGTACAGCGGTTAGGGTTGTGGGCATCCGTGCCAGATCTCACGGGTTCAAATCCCAGTACGAACAGTATTTTTTCAATCAATTTCGATTCAAAGGCATGGGTGTTTGCGATGTCTGAAAAATTCCTTCCAATCCTATAAGTTAATAAAAAACAATATTTGGCATTACAGCAGTAATGCCAATGCGCCAAATAATTTAAAGTTGAAAGATCATACGAGAAAAACTCGATGAGGATTTATTGTAAGTAAATTGACATCACAAATACACTCGTCTGAATTTGACAGTCACTTTACCGGGAATCGAACCCAGACCAGCCTAGTCGGTAGAGCAAGCTCTTACCAACCAGACCACAAAAGGCGACAGTGTTATGTCTGATGATGCTGCTCAAAGAAGCGGAACAGTAGGAATGGAAAAGATAGGGTTAGGACAGGACTAGCGGTTAGATAATCACTCTCGGTACGAATTCAAGACGTCACATACATCCATGCCTTTGAACAGAAATTCATAAATTTATTGAAAAATCAATTTATCAGTCCACTTGACTGCCAAGCTAGTGATAGCTTCTCGAAAATTATTGAAAAGATATCATGAATTAGCTAATTTCTTAGGCACACATATAAAAATGAATGTTTGTTTATTTATTGATTTGGCATTTACTCGGTAGAAAACCATTATAATAGGGTAAAAATATCTATGCCGCCTGTGTGGCCGAGTGGTCAACGTTCTTGGCTTCGGTTATAGAGGTCCCGGGTTTGAATCCCGGTACGGACAGTTTTATAAAATTGATTTTTCACTCGATTCATAAATTTATGTTCAAAGGCATGGATGTGTGTGATGTCTTGAATTCCCCCCTCCCATCCATCCTATCCTATGAACGGGGCGTATCAAGAGCGATTAGCTAACCACTAGTCCCGTCCTAGCCCCATCCTTCTATTCCTACTCTCTTTAGTAAAAGAGAGGTTGAGCAACTGAGTAACAAGCAGTTCTCGTAGAAACACATCTGTTGAGATAAACTCTATGCTCCATATTGGGAGCGGATATGGCTTAAAAAAAAATATTGTATTTAGTTCTACAGTTTTTTTAATAACTATTTGGTCAGAACTAGTTCTGACGATGGCGAAAGCCGAAACAGCTATCAACTCATAAATATAAAAAACTGTAGAACTGAATGTTTGTTTGTTCGCAGTCTACGCGTTGCCGCACCGCTCATCCGATTGCAATAAAACATTGATAAACTTTTTGCTTGCACTTGCGCGAAGTTAGAGGCATATTAAAATTAACTAACAGTAAGTATTATATATACAAATCATTGTTTGTATGCCTGCTATACTGTTGGTGCAACATGCGCGATGGTTAAAAGCGTAGGACAATTAAATTACAATAGGTGGCGCGTGTGTCGTACCACAGACAATCGGCAGCAAACGTCAAACAGACAGAAAAAAAATACGTGCACTTCAATAAACACAATTAATACACGAACACTGTCTTTCTTTGAGTGGCATTGCAACGCTTGCCAAGAACCGGGTAGCAATAAATAATTTTGTCTATCCAATCTAATCTCTTTTTAGGATGTTTCCGATTCAATCAAATCTAAAGGCGATGCTCAGCTACCTATCATCACGAAGGTCTTCTCCAAGAGTCTTTGTCTGGTGAAGCAGTCAAAAGATAGCGGTGAACGTTTGCATTCTGAAGATCCGACGACGAAGAAGGTAATTAACTTTTCCGGTTTTAAGCTCAAGAAATGCGACCCCAATACCCACATTTTTTTAAATATCTATTTTAATATGGGTGATACAATGTTTATAATTAAGGTATTCTAATATCATAGTTTTTTGGACCTTTTGTAGTTTATATAAATACGCGATAACACGATAAGCGCCCGCGATAGGTGATCGTTCGTAAGATAGCTGGGCTAAACGCGTCAGTTGCAATTTCATATGTGTGCTGGGATGACGTCGTTTCTACGCGCAACTATGATTATTTATTAAAAAACCACGGATTTTTATAAAAAAATGTATGAGGAATGATGCAGAGATGTTTTAAAGCCCTTGGTTTTTTTTTTTTTTTTTAAATTCATAAGAATAAGGCCAATAATGAGGAAACCACTGGGGTCCCTTAACGACCCCCATCCCCCATCAGAAGTATTTTTCTAGTCTCCGAGCTGCGAGAGTTAATGTCGATCGATACTGCTAATCTTTCGGTTGGTCTTGTGGGTAAGTGTACGAGAGAAAAGACAGGATGCTGAGAGCATGCTGTCCCATTCGGATGCTCTCATCTTTTAACGATATTTCGGGGCTATAAGAAAACCCCAAGAAATGAGGCGAGTAAATCGTCTAACGGAGGAACTTCAACAGAAGTTTTTTCTATGAGAACTGTTGAATGTGTCATATGGCGCAGCAGTTAGCGTTGTATCTCACTGGTCTGGGTCCCAGTACAAACAGCATTTTTTCAATCGATTTCTGGATGAAGGCATAGGTGTTTGTGATGTCTAAAAACTGCCTCCCACTCATCCGAACTTTCAATAACTGGAGAGTGATTAGTAAACCACTAGTCCTGTCCTAGCCTTATCATTCTATTCCGACTACTCGTTGAAAAAGAGAAGTGACCGAGTTACAATCAGTTATCGTAGAAAAACTTCTGTTGAAATACATCCATTTCTGTCCGAAGTCTTGAATTCGTACACATCCATCAAATTCAACAAAAAAAAATTGAGTATATCCAAGAATTAGCTAACCACTAGTCCTGTCCTATTCTTATATACCTCCATCTTCCGAGATATCTCCATTAAGAAGCCTTATGCTCCACATTAAGAGCGGACATGTATATTAAAAAAAAGAGTGTCTTAGGAGCAATCGCCCAAGAATTGGTGGCGTGCACTTATGTGTGCATAAAATCAATCCCTAAAGTTAAACGAACCTCCATCTCCTGAGATATCTCAATTAGGAAGCCATATGCTCTACATTGGTAGCGGACGTGTATATAAAATAAAAGAGTGTCTCAGGAGCAACCGCCTAAAAATTGTTGGCGTGCACTAATGTGTGCAGTGAATCAATACCTAAAGTAAATCGAAAAAAAAAATTGAGGTCTACTCGCTCTCTCTGTGACGCTTCAAATGTCTAGTTATCTGTCGTATTATTTACCGAGTCGGCGATTGGTTCAACGGACTGTTGGATCGACTGCGCAGCTCTTTCCTCTCCTCGTCCATCGAACAATAGTCCCATTGGATGTCTTCAACTTCCTGCTTGATAGAACCACATGCTGGCGTATCCTCAACCACCGTCTCCAGTAATGAATTGTCAATGGACTGTCGGATTGGCTGCGCAGCTCTTTCCTCTCCTCGTCCATCGAACGATACTCCCATATGATGTCTTCAGTATCCTGCCTGATAAAGCCACATGCAGGCCTATCCTCAACTACCGTCTCCAGTAATGAATCGTCTCATCCAGCGATCTCCATTTGCTGTCTTATTCGCAAAGCTGGAGCGAGCCGCACCTAAAAATACCTCTATTGATCTGATGTTTTTTTTAGGATATCAATTTGGAAGTACGACGCCCAACCAACGAGAGCTCGCCATCAAAAACGGATCTGCTGAAGTCTTGCAGTGATGATGCAAAGGTTCCCGCTGTTGTGTTAGAAAACCTCGCCTTAAACGAAACACATTTCGTTTGCGACACATGCTATAAACTTTTCGACACGCGGTTATCATTGGATGTTCACGAGTTGGAAAAAAACAGTTGTAAATCTGATATCGATATAGATTGTAGTCACAGATATGATGACCAGAACAATCCTTACCAGTTAAAGGTGAGTTCAAGTTGGATATTGTTTTAGTTAACTTTGTGTCGATTGGGATCAAACTTATCTTTGAAGTCAACGAGTAGCGAACGAATCACTTATTGGAAGATCCGTTAAAAAACAAAAGTTATGGCTGATTTGAGACGATTTTTAAGTGTTTAGGGTGGGGAACCTTTTCATTTCTAAAGGTAACGTTGACGCCTCTCCCCTCCTTAAGCTAAATATTTTAAATTCACAATGGAAATAAGTAAAAACGCAATTTAAAACAATCTTTATTTATCTAATCTAAAAAAAAAATTGGCACAAGCCGAATGACCGCATCGGAGTAGCTAAGTGGCCGCAGGTTCCCCACCAATACTTTAATACGTCTTTGTCAGTTGTAAGCAGTTTGAGTAAAAAAAAAATAACTCGCGAAGAATCCGATTTGAATTGAAATGTGAGTCAATTGTTTTCCAACTTGTCGGTAGAAAAAAAGTGTGAGAAAACAAGCGACATTTGTTTTTCAACTAATTAAATATACGACTCACGTATAATCCAATTGTTTGTATTGGACGACAGTCACTTGTAAGCTTCTATAAAAAAATTGGAATCATCTTGTATCTCTTTTTTCGACATACGACTCGCAGAGAATCATATTATGTAAGGTGGTTAGTATAAAGATAAAAGAGCTTCATAAATTTGTCTTATGACCTAATCCTTGTAGTGGACGAGTCTCTTTTTTGTTTCTATCAAAATACTAGAATCGTGTTGAACCGCTGCTTTGTAAATATCAAGCAAACCGAGACAAAAAATGAGTCATTGGTATTTCCACTCAAATATTGATTTTTTTTCAAAAACATACGACTCATAGAGAATCCAATTATGTAGGATGATCAGTATATTATATATAATGAATTGGTTCCTAAAAGGCGTGTGAAATAAGAGTATTGTAGTAAATAAGAGTCATTTTTTTTGCTTCTATTAACATATTAGAATCGTCTTGTATTCCTTGCTATCCTGCTTCTACATAAGTTTTTTAATAGTAAACTGAGTGAGAAAACCAACGACTCACGATAAATGAAAATAAGATTTAACTATGAGTAATTTTTTTTCCACTATAAGACTGATTTTTCGATAGCAAACATTTGACTCGTGGAGAATCTAATTACGTACAGTGATCAGAATACTGTTAATAATGAATTGGTTCCTAAAAAAGCGTGTAAGAGAAGAGTATTGTAGTAAATAAGAGTCATTTGTTTGCTTCTATTAAAAGATTTGAATCGTCTTGTATCCCTTGCTATCTTACTTCAACACCGGTTTTTTTAATAGTAAACTGTTAAAGTGGATTGGAGTGGACTCGTGGAGAATCCAATTACCTACAGTGATCAATATATTGTAAAGAATGAATTATTTACTAAAAAGACGTGTAAAAGAAGTGTATTGTTGTGGATACGAGTCACTTATTTGCTTCTATCAAAATATTAGAATCGTCTTGTATTCCCTGTTATTTTTAATAGCAAACCAATGACTTAATAGACGACAGAGCGAGAAAATAAATTAAAACTACTTCCATTTCTTGTAGAATCTATTCATCAACTTGCCAATGATGACATCAGAAGACGACTACCAACTTCCGAATGATGGAGTTGACGATACTGAAAGCAAATCATCAATCAAGTGTGAGAATTCTGACTACGATTCGGATTGTGAAATTGTAGGATCGTACCAGGTATGAAAATATATTTCTTTTGAACCGCGCCTCTTTTCAATTTAAAGAATATAGACAAATAGTTGATCAATGCTTTATATCATTATTAAGTTGTTCGAACTGTTTTTTTTGAATGACGATTATGATAGACCAAAAGGGCTGGTTATTAGCTTATATCGACTTGTTATCGGCAGAAAATCATAAGCGACAAATGTCCGTAAAATGTATGAATTCGCTTACGGTTTTCTGCCGATTTTTTTTTTATTACCATGTCCGCACCCAATGTGGAGCACATAGACTCCTAATGGAGTTTATCTCAACAGAAGGGTTTCTACGAGGACTGTTTGTTACTCAGTTGCTCAACCTCTATTTTTCCAAAGAGATTAAGAATAGGAGGAAAGGGCTAGGACAGGACTAGTGGTTAGCTAATCGCTCTCGATACGCCCCTCTTCTGCCGATTACTGGTTCATATATCCCATTGCGGCCCATTTTCTGGATCATTTCGGTAGTAAAGGGTGTTAACATCACAAACACACTTGCCTCTGAACACATCACCAAAGCCAAATAATCTATTAATTTCCATATCCACTTACAATGTGAAGCATATGGTCTCCTAATAGAGGAAAGTTTTCTTTTTCTACGAGAACTGCTTGTTACTTAGTTGCCTTACCTCTCTTTTTTACGAAGATAGTATAAGGTTTGAAGAAAATTAGTAGATAGCCAACCGCTTTGAATTTCCTTGGGAGGGATTCTTTTAATCCACGTCCGCTCCCAATGTTGAGCATATGGCCTCCTAATGCAACTTTAAATTTGAACCGTTTAAATTATGTTCATTCACACAAGTTTTGTCATTGACGACCTGGGTTTTAAATTTCATCCGTGCACTTGAACGCCTGAAGATTACGAAAGACGAAACCCGGGTCGTTAGTGACAAAACTTGTTTGAATGTACATAATTCGAACGATTCAAATTTAATATTGAAATTCCACCGAACGCCTTCAGTCGAAATCTTAAATTAAAGAAATTCCTACTATGTATTCTGAAAAGCAGTTCTCGTAAAAAAACTTCTGTTGAAATTCTTCCATAACATTGGGAGCGGACATGGATAAACAAATTATGGTGGCAATTTTTAGACAAGTTTTTCTACAAGAACTGCTTGTCACTCAGTTGCCCAACCTCTCTCTTTTTCGATAGTAGAGTTAGTAGCGGTTAACCAATCTTTCTCGCTATGCGTCTTTATTAGGATCGAAAGGGCGCTAGGAATTTTTAGACGTCACAAACGTCCATGCCTTTTATCAGAAATCGATAAAAAATGCTGGGATTCGAACCCGCCGTTGAACATTGCTCTGCGGAACTTATTAATTGTCATTTTTTACGCTGTCGAATTAAAATGTATTATATATTAATTTGTTTATTTTCCTCCATGTTCCAGTTTGTTATATCCATAACCGAGTCGTCCGTTAGGAGAGACCGTCCCTCGTTGAGTTCACAACCGAGCATCAAAATGGCCGCGCCTTGTTTTGAAACGGCAGCCGATGGACACGACTTCGGAAAGGAAACAACGACAAAAGGACCAATCGCGTCGATAGTGCTGAAAAAGGTTGCGTTTGCCAAACGCACTTTTGTATGCGGCGTTTGTTTCGGAATGTTTCTATCGTTGAGTTCGTTGAAAGTTCATAAACTATTTCACACGCCTCCATTATACTTGTAAGTATGTGGTTGACTCTTCAATCGTCACCGATTCAGATTCACTTGTTAGAACTCCACTATACGAAATTCAGAAGTAATCAATTACACCCGACTATTTTTTGTACACAGTAGATTTTTTTTTGTATATGGGTCCATTAGCGGTGAAGTCAGCCAAGTTATATTGTAGAAAAAAGATATGTTAGGTGCGTTGTAATATTCTACACTTCGTAAAGCAGCGATTTCCAACCTTGGAGGCGTGGACCGTTGCAAAGGGAGGCGCGAACAGTCCAAAATATTTATTTATTCTTTGAAATGTGTCGTTATTACTATATGAAATGAAAAATGGGGATGCGCGGTAACATAAAGGTTGGAAACTGCTGTCTTAAATTATCTTAAAAGTGAAGTAACCTAACTCGATGCGCGTTGCAATAGTGCTATCTCCGTAAAATAAAAATATGCAATCCGCCAAAGCGCCAAATAAAGACGTGATTGTACTTTCGCTGCGGTACTAAAATATACTTCCGATAAGTTGCTAGCCCTTAAAGAACCAAGTGAAAAAACATGTATTAACTTTGATGGATGGTAAAAATTAAATCAATCATTTTTTTTAACTTGGTTCCTTAAGGGCCTGCAACATATCGAAAGTATTTTTAGCACGGTAAGTAAAGTCCAAGAAAAAGTCTAGTTAGCTCACTTCACCTCTTAAGGGTCCATATGACCTCCAATTGGAGGTATCGAAATAGAAGTTTTTCTGCGAAAACTGTTCGTTATTGTATCGCTCAAAGGGATATACGGATAGGACAGGACTAGTGGTTAGCAAATCGTTGTCAATACGGACAGAAATGGATTTATTTGAACAGATTTTTTTTCTACGAGAACTGTTTGTTATTCAGTTGCTCAACTTCTCTTTTTTGAAGGGATATAAGTATAGGACAGGACTAGTGGAATACTGAAATTCATAAATTAATTATATTTTGGGATTCAAACCCGTGGCCTCTGTAATACTTGAATACTAAGAAAAATTGAAGATTGGTCCCTTCGGTAAAGAAAAGCAACGATGAAGACCCAAGGAGTAAATAACAAAATTTTGTTCATAATGTGCTTTGAAAAAGAGAAAATAAATACTATTTACCGTTACATGATTATATACAGGGACTTTTATGAGAGACTGGACGTAAATCGATTTTATTGCTAGAAATGTCTGTCACGTCCAATACGTCCTACTGCCTTTTAAAACGAGAGGTTGATCAACTGAGTAACAAGCAGTTCTCGTAGAAAAAAAATGTATTTTAATTAAGAAAAAATAAATACTATTTACCGTTACTTGATTATATACAGAGACTTTTATGAGAGACTGGACACGAATCGATTTTATTGCTAGAAGTGTCTAATGTGCTAGGATCTAATGAAGCCGTTTCTTTGTTATTACTGTCTGCGAATCGTGTTGGAACAAACAATTCGTGTAAATATAAAGTATTTTTTTCTTTAAGAGAACTTTTGTGAACGAATACATGAATCGCTAGAAATTTTTGACACACTCAATGTGTTTGGATCTAATGATGCCTTTTGTTTATTATTAGACATTTTCTACTTTACCAATTGGTTCCTATGTCCTGGATGATGAAATAAATCTAGTTTTTTAAATATGAATTCTTTGTATAAAATAAGATATTTCTCGAATAAATAAACCCCTGGGAAGTAAAGTGAGCCAAGTCGTATAAGCCAACACATACTCCATAAGATAAATAAATAAAATCTTTATAATTTTTTTCATATAAAACTCGTATTGGGCGCGCACATGCCAGCATTCTGCAGCCGATCCAACACATGCAGTCAGTCCTTGTTTGTTTTGCTAATATTGTTCGTGTAATTTGATCCTTAAAAGTCCATTAGAAAAGTATTTGGCTCATTTCACTTCTCGGCAGGCTCAAAACTAATGTGTATATATATTTTTAATCTACACCTGTACCCAATGTCAACCATTTTTCCTCTCAAAGTAGGCTTGTCAACAGTAGTTTTTCTATGAGAACTGTTTGTTACCCAATTTCTCTTTGGTAAACTACTTGCACTCGCTACGTTCTTTTACAGATACCTCCATAAACCACTTCCCCGGTGAATTATTTTTGCAAAAATGTTTAAAAAAAAAACTATTTTTATTTTCTTTTAATTTGAAGCATATCAATATTTTTTTTTTTTATTTTTTTTTTTTTTATTAAAATCTTTTTTATTGAATATTATATATACATACTAGCTGACCCAACGAACTTCGTACCACCTCGGAATCAATAAATGTTGTGTTGGCTGAATTTGCTGCAAGAATTGCTTGTTCACTCAACCAATTATGATGTTTGTGATTAGCAATGATGTTCAGGAACGCTTTGTTGATGAGGTCGTCCTTCGATGAGACGGAATTGCAAAAATTCGGCAGAAACTAAATCAATCCATTCGATTTGCCGACAGGAACACGGCCGTTACAGAAAGTCAGCAATTGCTTGTCTGCGGCAGATGGATCATTAAGAAATGCAACTCGCATGTTTTTCGTCACCTGAAGTTTCTTCACATAGCGCCACAGAGTCAGTGATTTGAGGCCAGTGTTTATTTCATCGGCAGCGGTCGATCTTGGAATGACTTGAAGTGGTTGGCGGAAATCGTCAGATAGTAGGATCATTGCGCCTGCAAAACATCTTGAGTCATTGCGCTGATCTTTCATAGTTCGGTTGAGTGTTTACTTTCTGTTGGGGGTTCAACAATGGTACATTCGTTCGAAGTGATTGGTTCAATGCATCTTGATCATATTCACGTTCACGTTCCAATTCTCGATTGAAAGCGTCGTTCATTCCACGATGTGGCGTTGGCATTCCTAACTTGACTAACAAACTGCCGAACATGAGGTAACACATGTCTTCGATCTAAAGTAAAGCCTGGTTATGTATCTCTTCATTCATCTTGAGATCGGGATTCCCTGAACTGACACGAATTCAATGTAAAATGTCTTCCGACATGTCATACTTGTACTTGTTCCACAGTTCAGATGAATTCTATGTGAAGCATGTCAAAATAATGATAGAAAATAATGTGCGTATCTGACTTGGAGATTCAGAAACAATTTCTTCAGCGATTGTCATGTCCCAATAAGTATCATTTTCAAGGAAATTGAGCTGTTGACATGCAAGTAGAAGCATTTGTAATTTTTCGGATGAACTGTGTAAATATGACCAAGAGCATCAGTAGTCATTCGGGTGATCAGGAACCGCATCGCCTTGGTTTCGACGCTAAAATTTCTTCAATATAGCGTTCAAGTGTAATAACATGGCATCTCAGAGTAAAGCAACGTTCGTGCAAAATATTGTTGTCAAAAATTTATCATACCTAATTATAAACATAATCTTATTTCAATATTATCCGATTTTCTTTCGTTTTCATTTCATATCATCGATTTCTTTTATTCTAATCCATATTCTAAATTTAAAATTATTTATAAGTCAGTCGTATGCAAAAGAAGCAAAAACAAACAAATATAGAAAACAGTGCCATCTAGTGTCATCTACCTAAACCCAGCATAAAACAACATGTCATTATTTGAAGCTTGTTCGTAATTTGAAAATCTTGTTCTGTATGAAGATATTAATTTTCTTTATAATTTCTTTTCCGTGATATTTTTCCGATGTTTTAATGCTTATTCTGCTATTCTAGGGAAACACAAATTTAATAAATCAAAGATCATTGAAATTCATGCAGTAATTCTCGAGATATACGTGGTGTAAATAACCCGACTTTGTTTTATATATAGATAGATTATATATATAATATCATAAAGCACGGTAAAAATTGGTACAAAAGGAGATGCAAAAATAAAACGACAAAAGATACAAAAATATGGTTTATGGGTATCTTCCGGCTTTGAATTTTTTGCTATAATATTTTTTAAAATAATATAAAAAGCGGAAAGGAATATTATTTACTACAGTTTTTAGAATTCATTTTACGATACAATCTGTTTTCAATATTCCATAACCTACAACACAACGATTTTAAAATGTTTATATGGGCGCGTTTCGATTATCACACGCATTTGCGCGAGCGCCGAAATTGAAACACTTTTTTTTTACACGTATTCGTGTGAACGCCGGGGAAGTGGTTAAGAGGCCACATGGAAGTATCTCAACAGTAGTTTTTCTACGAGAACTGCTTGTTACCCAATCTCTCTTTGGGTAAACTAATTGCACTTGCCACATTCTTTTATTGGTACCTCCATTAAGAAGCTGCATGGAAGTATCTCAACAGTAGTTTTTCTACGAGAACTGCTTGTTAGCAAAATCTTTCTTTGGTAAACTAATTGCACTTGCTACGTTCTGTTATAGGTACCTCCATTAAGAAGCCACATGAAAGTGTATCAACAGTAGTTTTTCTACGAGAACTGCTTGTTACCGAAATCTTTCTTTAGTAAACTAATTGCACTTGCTACGTTCTTTTATAGGTACATCCATTAAGAGGCCACAATATTGGAAGTATCGACAGTAGTTTTTCTACGAGAACTGTTTGTTACTCAAACGTAGGAATAAAACGACAAAGACTTTGGCAGTACTTGTGTCTAACACACTGTACCTCTACCAAGACAAAGTGTTATTCAACCTTTCTTTTTTGGAATAGAGTGGGTATAGAAATATAGGACTAGGACATGACTAGTGGTCAAGTAATCGTATCTACAAGAATATAAATGATTAGTACTAGTGGTAAGCTAATTATTAAAGCATTGGATGGGTGGTAGAGGACTTTTAGCACCCAAGCCTTTGAACAAAAATCTGTCACAGAAGCCAATTGGGCTGACCACTGCACTACGTCTTGTATAAAATTTTGGCATTACAGCTAATTCCGATGCGCATTTAAATTTGATTTAGACCCTGCCAGGACCTGAACCCAGACACACCTGATAAATAGGACTATGGTCTTAACCGATGACCCACAAGCTGACTATATTACATTTAATGGGTTTTCAATAAGTCTTCAATGTTTGCAGTGCTTTACGGTAACAAATCACGGCACATAACGTAGACATGCTTGCGTTGCATATCTTAGTGTGAGTTTGTTTGATTTCGTGAAGGACTCTGATATCAAGGAACGAAGGTTAACCGTGCTTTTCTTCTATGATCGGTGGACTTCATGGGGTCCTGGAAGACCCTCGGCTGCTGTCCGTAGGGTGTACTTAGAGGAACTGAAGGATGCTAGTAGGGCATGGGAAGAAGTTGACAGTCGTTTAGGCCTTATGATGTGCAGCGGAGACGAACCAGAACTTCAAATTTCAGTTCACACTTTCAAAGAGCAATTGGTTTATGCTTGCCTGCTTATCATATTCCTTTAAATTTTGGAAGCTATTTTTTTTTCAAAGAATTTAGTGAAGGATTAGGCTAGTAGAGGACTAGTGGTTAGCTAATCTTTCTCGTTACGCCCTGTATAAGATCGGATGAAATTTAATCCATGCCTTTGAACAGAAATCTATTGATATGAAACAGTCCGTACTAAGATTTTTTAAAAATCTATGTCCGTTCCCTTTATGGAGTATATGGCTTCCTAAACAAGGTATTTCAACAGAAGTTTTTTCTACGAAAACTGTTTGTTATTTAGTTGATAACTTCTTTTTTGGAAGATAGTATGACTGGTGATGGCTCAAATAGTTTGCACTGAATGTGGAACATATGTAGCCGTATACGAGAATTGGTTGTTATTCAACCTTCCCTTTTTTTAGAAAAGAGTAGGGATGGAAAGATAGGATTAGTTGTCAACCAATAGTAGTATTTACACCTTGTCTATTTAAGGATTGTAACTGTGGGAGAGAATTATTGGAAATCACAAACATACGTGCCTTCGAACCGAATCTGCTGCACCACGGAGCCGACTTTAAGTCTAAGATAAGATGACCAGACGTCTTCCTTTTGGAAAGTTTGTCCTCAAAAATCTCAAATCAAATTAGGGATTATATAGAATTTGAAATTCTTGGAAGAGCTAATGAAAAAATAAAGTGCCCTCATTGACATTTTCAAAACCTGGTCACCTCATCTAAGATCAATACTAGATTGAAAAGAAATTCAGATGATATGGGCATTCTTGGGATTCAAACCCACACCGACGGACGTCACAAATAAGGGAAGGAAAAAAAAATACATTAAAAGTCTACAATGATATATTTAATTATATTTTTTTTTGCTGGCTCATATGCTACTCTTAAATACCTGAACACGTCCCCGTCGTCATCTCCTATCAATGTTTCATTTTACAATATAACTTATTTTCATTTGATAATGCTTGTAATGAGCGAAACCGGCCCTGAACATCACACAAAAATTGTATTTTTTTAAAATAAATATAACAGTATTCCAATATACAATATCTACAAGGAAGTACGTGGTTTGAGTGTTAGGTAATTCTAAATGTTAAAATGAATCTTCCTTTCTGCAAGTAAGACTCGGTCTTTTTTCTCCTGAAGTCATTTTTAATCTCTCAGAATACCACCATATACATCCAGTCCTCTTTTTGCACGAATTTTTCGTAAGGCACCGTAACTTTTTTTACGCGATTTACTCGTTATTACGCGATTTTTTTTACAGGCAAAATGGTGATCCTTCGTTTAAAGAAGTAATGTAATTCTACTCTGAAACTTGTTTAAATACAATGCATTTATTAATCCCGTTTTCCGGACATAAATTTTACAAATGAATTAAAAAAAAAAAACCTTTTGCACGATATTTAAGAACAAATTGTGTTTTTTTTCACACATTTTTGATACTTTTTTTACGCGATATTTTGATTTTTGGAACCAATTTATCAAATCATATTAAAGTGAAACTTTTTTTACGCGATTTTTAGCTCTTCTCAGACATTCTGTCCCGAATGTAAAGCATAAATCGTTATGAAGTTATCTCAACAGTTTATTTTTTACAAGAACTGCTCGTTATTCAATATATTACCGCTCCCAATAGTAAAAATTTGGCTTCTGATAGTGGTATTTAAACATATTTTCTTTCTACGAGAACGCTTGTTGCTCATTTTCTTAACCTCTTTTTTTGTCGAAAAGAGCAAAAATAGATGGATCGGGCTAGGACAAGACTAGCAGTCAACAAATCAGTCTTGTGGCCCAATGGAATTTTAAGATTCCAGTTTATTGCCAGACTCTTTTGCAAATTGGAGAGATTAAAAACGAAATTGGAAGAAAACCGACAGTAAAGATGTATACGAAAACTGCTTGTAATACAGTTGCTCGACCTCTATTTTTTTTTCAAAAAGAGTGGTAATAGAAGGATGGTTATAAGACATGCCTAGTGGTCTATTTATTACCCCCTGTTACGCCCCGTTCATTTTAGGATATGAAGTAGAATGTGAGAGAATTTTATTCCACTAACCATTGAAGATTGATTGAGAAAATGAATAGGTAATTGAATTTTTAAATGCCAAAAAATGGAAATAGTGAGTTTATCTCAACAGAAGTGTTTCTACGAAAACTGCTTGTTACTCAGTTGCTCAACCTAAAGGGATAAAGCTAGGACAGGACTAGTTTAGCTAATCGCTCTCGATACGCTCCATTCATAGGATATGATGAGTGGGAGAGGGATTTCAAGACATCGCATACATCCATACCACCAGTTGCTCAACATAAAAAGATGGGGCTAGGACAGGACTAGTCGTTAGCTAATCGTTTTCGATACGCTTCATTCATAGGATATGATGGTTGGGAGAGGGAATTCAAGACATCGCACACATCCATGCCATCGAATAGAAATTCATAAATCGATTGAAAAATCAATTTATAAAACTGTCCGTACTGGGATTCGAACCCGTGACCTCCGTAGCCGAAGCCAACGACGTTGACCACTCGACCACACAGGCGGCAATTAATCTAAGAATAGACCTAGACTATTAACCTAACCTTAAACCACTATATTAGTAGAAATTTCAAATCAAAAACCGTGGGTTACTCTCAGATGCTTCTTCAAACTCGAAGAGTACACGGATTTGAAGTCACATTGACCACACCTGAAAGGCTTTTCACCAGTATGCGACATTGCATGGGTCTTCAAGCTCGAGCCGCGAGCGCACTTAAAATCGCACAGGTCACATTTAAAAGGTTTCTCGCCACTGTGAATCCGTTTGTGCTTGCGTAAACTGGCAGGGTAAGTAGATTTAAAACTGCATTGGTCACATTTGAATGGTTGTTCACCCGAATGAGACATTTTGTGCTCATTTAATGAACAGGCCCGTATACATTGAAATGTACATTCGTTACATTTAAACGGCAAACTGTCACTATGAGACAATTTGTGCGTCTTTAATGAAACGGCTCTAATACATTTAAAATTACATTCATCACAGCGAAACGGTTTCTCTCCTGTGTGGGTCATCTTGTGCGTTACTAAATCCGCAGACTGCGCCGATTTATAACTGCATTTGTCACATTTGAATGGCTTATTACCAGTGTGTGTCATTTTGTGTAGTTTTAAAAGGTTTGCTTGTACTGAACCATAGCTGCACAGATCGCATTTGAACGGTATTTCGCCAGTGTGTGACATTTTGTGTGTTTTTAACTCTGAAGCTCGCGAGCATTTGAATGTACATTCGCCGCAAACGAACGGTTTTTCTCCTGTATGTAACATTGTATGTTTTTTTAGACTTGACGAATGTGCAGTTTTAAATTCACAGAATGTACAATTGTATGGTTTTTCACCCGAATGTGACAGTTTATGTATTTTATACGAGGAATAATGTAAGCACTTAAAGTCGCAAACGTCACATTTGATTGGTTTTTCACCTGAATGTGACATTTTATGTATTTTCATACTGTAGGAGTAGGCTGATTTAAAAAGGCATTGGTCACATTTGAAGGGCTTGTCATCGGAGTGGAGGGCCTTGTGGGCTTTCAGTGAAACAGCGCGCGCGCACTTGAAGCTACATTCATCACATTCGAATGGCTTTTCTCCAGTGTGTGACATTTTATGACGGCCTAAATTCCTCAAGCGAGCCGATTTGAAGTCGCATTGGTCACATTTAAAACGTTTTTCCTTGGTGTCTGGTTTCTTCAAAGAAATTCTACTTCTGGACGTATCTACTGACGACGGTGGTATGCTTTCAAACGGAGATTCGACGGCGCCGTTTCGGTTCTGAAACATACAACAGTTCAGTATTATAAATTGTTAATACCGGCTGCGTGGTCTAGAAATCAACGACTTAAGCTTAGTTACAAATGTCACAAATTGGTTTAAGAATTTCTGTTCGAAGGCATGAATGAACCTAAAAAAAGCGATTCGCTGGCAACTAGTCCTCTTTTATTCTTACCTTCTTTGCAAATACGAGAGGTTGAGCAACCTAAATATCTATTGATTGGCATTTACTTGGTAGAACAAAATTGGTTTGTGAATTTCCGTTCGAAGTCATGAAGGGGATCTAAAAAAAAAAGCGATTCGCTGCCAACTAGCCCTCTTCTTTTCAAACTCTCTTTGCAAAAATGAAAGGTTGAACAACCGAATGATCTATTGATTGACTTGGCATTTACTTGGTAAAACAAAATTGGTTTATGAATTTCTGTTCGAAGGCATGGATGTATATGATGTCTTGAATGCCCCCCTCCTAACCATCTTTTTCTCTGAACGGGGCATATCAAGGGAAACCACTAGTCCTGACCTAGCCCTATATTTTCATTCCTACTCTCTTTTTGAAAATGAGAGATTGAGTAACAAGCAGTTCTCGTAGAAACGCTTCTGTTGAGATAAACTACAATAGGAATCCATATTCTTCACACTGGGATGGTAAAAAGACCGATAAATCGATTGAAAAGAATGCTGTAGGAAGCCAACTACGTTAAGGTGTGTTGAAGAGTTTGTAAATTGATGCTTTACGGTTGCGTGTCATGACACCTAACGAATTTTTTGCAAACATTACTAGCAACAATGCCTTCGACTAAAAATCGATTGAAATAATGCTGTTTGTACTAAGACAGCGACGTTCACCATTGAGCTATTGACCAGGCACCCTTTTAGTAGAATAAATATTTTTAGAAATTACCTTTTCGGAACTACCTTTAGCATGACAACTTTCGCCATCGTCTCCAGGATTATCCAGTTTACAGTTTTCCTGCCCTTGGTCATCCTTTTCTGGATGAGTATCTTCAGGGTCCACTGATAAAGCCTATAGAACAAATTTAGTTTCTTAAAATATCTTAATACACTTACGAGAACTGCTTGTTAACTTAATTAAAGCCACCACTTTCCCTTCAAAGAATCGGTTAGATCAGTGCTTCTCAACCTGGGGTCCGCAAAAATTTTCATTCCTTGTGATAAAATATAAAATAAAAAAAATCAGTGGTCCGCAGATTATTGTTTTCAGATTTAAGAAACCGTGGCATGAACAGGTTGGGAAGCAGTGTGTTAGGTGCACTGCGGTAGAGGTGGAAAACTTTCGGTATTCTAGGCCGTCAAGTGCGGTTTTTCCTGATGTCATTTGAACTTTTCTTGAAAGCAGTGTTCCAACACAAAAAGGTTCCCCACCCTTGCTAAGTACAATACAGTTAGAATAGGGAATGTGTCGTTTGTTAGTCGCTTGAATTCGGCCAGTGATGCTTTACGGTAGCGAATCAAGGCACATGCCCAAGACAAAAATCTCAACATATCCTACCTAACCTAATCAATAAAGTCATTTTTACTCTATCTGGCACTCGTCAGTGAGTGTATAAACTAACTAGTCATTTCATATCTATATTTGTGAATGGTAATAATCTAAACTTCAACTAAAATACGTATACAAACTATCAATTTGTCCTTGAATTGATAAGTATACGGACTGTCTAGAACAGTGCTCTTCAAACTGAGGGTCGTCGCAGAATATGCTTTTTGTTGTCAACCAGTTTTCGTAACATACTTCTGTTGGGATAAAAAGTCACATTTTACCGTTACTGTCTTCGAAAAAGAAAGGTCGGCCTACTAGATATCGCTTAGTTTTTGTAAGAAAGCTTCTGTTGAAATACTCTATTGGGATATACCTATACCTGATTTGCCGAATCTTGGTTAGAATAGGAGCAACCAACGTCTGGTTTTTCGAAGCTTGCGTCATACACCATGCGCTGGCTGACTCCCACGGTTTCGTCATACCATTGGACATCTTCATCAGATTTTAAGCCAGTTGAGGTAAAGGATTCATCCTGAAAAATGGGGAAGGCATTCATTACACAAAGCTCAGCTGCTTTTGATCTTCTTGAGGCAGCGGTGGGCTGCCAATATTTTAACAAAGGGCTCGGCAAAAGGCAACAAGTGTTAATATTTCAAAGGCAACTGAGTTCAATATTTCATAATACAATTACTACCGATTTGATGCGAAAATATTGCTTTTTATTAAATTAACAAGGGGCTCGCCGGCCGCAGCCAAATTCAACAAGGGTATCGCGCGAGTCCCATACAGCCCACCACTGTCTTGGGGTGCAATCACCCACTAAGTGGAACATATGGCCAGGGCTGGCGTCACAGTACAAGTGAAATAGACAACCGCCCAAAACATAACAATTTACGAATTTTGGTAAATTTCCGCGTGCCCCCCCAAACTGTACTGTGGCCCCAAGTTGAGAAGCCCTGCTTTAAACGATATATTAATAGTGATTATATTCACTTCTTTCAAAAAAAAAAACTTATTTTAATCAGTGGGAATTAATTTAAATTTATAATTAAGTTTGATTTTTTATTCTACTTGTTGTGTAATAATTTTTTACACGTGTTTCGCCTCTATGAGTAATATCATCAGACATAACGTTGCCAGTTTTCAAATTAGAATCAATTTTTAGTTCATTTGTTATTTAGTTTTGGGACAGATCGCTTGTAAGATAAGCTTAACAACTTAGCCAAAAAGTAATTTGTCACTGCACAAAATAGTTCTTTTTCTTGCACCATATTCACGCTACCTATCTGGAGCATATGGCCACCACGCAGCACCTCCATAATTCACTATCTCTTGCTCATTGCTTAACTTTTTTCTATGCTATGACAAGATAGTACCTAACGATCTTCCAGTACAATGGAATCTTACTGGTAGGAGAAGAGACAGACAGCATTCAAGCACATGACCCAGTCAATTACAACGACTCCTCGTAACCTAACCTAACCCCCTATGTGACGGGGAAGTGACCAATGGAGGAAAAATATCCCAGAAAACGGTAGCGCAAATGGATACAACCAACCCGCATATAACCTAATGCAGACTGTCTGGGTCACACTCCTAGTACACGATTAAAACCATTGCTGCTTTACAGAAGCGAATCATGCTACAATCACTTCGAAAATAAATACTAAGGTATACAACCATTTCTTCGTCTTCAGCTGCCGAATAGGATTGTCCTTCATCATCCTCGGAAGCTTCTCGTTTAACGTCAACGTCACTTTCCAAGAACTCCGTTTTGATATTCGATCGATGAAGGTCATTTCCAAAGCCATTTGGATCGGAAACACCCTAAGAAATTGAGAATAAATTAAGACATTGGTTTAAGGGTCTTAGTTGATACTTTCCACAAAAAAACATGTAACAAACAGTTCTCGTAAATTAAAAAAAAAAAAAATTAAGAACAAATATTATTATTTATCTCTACTTGATTATACTCGGGGACTTTTATGAGGTACTGGACGTAAATCGTCCGATCAGTTGACTGAAAACTGATCACTTGATAATGCTCGCAATGAGCGAAACTGGTCCTGACCTATTGAATAAAGTGGAATAAAGTACAAAGGAATATTGTGTTTTTATTAATATAATGCCTTTCCATCAAGTATTGACAGTGAACACCTTAAAAGTGATAAATCGTTTTCATTGTTAGGAAATTTTGACACGTATTATTTGGTAGGATTTAATGAAGCCTTTTGTTTGTTATTACTGTCTTGTTTTGTTGAATTTCTTAGTGTCAAGAAATTTGTTTCTGTGTTTGGGAATCGTGTTGGGATAAATAATTCGTGTAAAAATATGGTATTATTAGTTATTTTTAGTGAGTCGTGCTATTTTAAAACCGTGTATTTCAAAGATGACAACGAATTTTCGTAAAAATATTATTTTTTTAACATAAATTATCGGTTTTTTTTGTTGATATTTTCGTATTTGCAACTAAACTTCCTGAAGGACTGTATTGTATTTTAGGGTTTAAATGAATTTTCTGGAAGAAAAATACTTCATCCCATATATAATATAGTATTATAATTTGGTATTTTACTTTTTGTTAACAAATTTCCTACAAAACTGCATTAATATTGGCTGAATTCAGTCAATTTTCCAGGCAGAAAAAGGTTCCATATTATAAACCATAATTAACTTAAATAAATATTATTTGCCTAATTTGACGACCACTGACATCAGTGGCGGATCATCCTATAAGAGAATGGGGTTTCCGGCTGGCCCCAAAAATATCTTACATACATATATGTACATTTTTATATATTTAAGATGGAATATTCTGGCGTATTTGTTAACCGAAAAAGAGGGTTATCCAAATTACGTTGCGCCTGAGGCCTCACATGTGCTTAATCCGCCACTAAATTAACTATATCACGTATGTTGAAGACATTATTTAATAGTATAATATGACAAACAGTCTTTTTGGTACAAGTTAAAACCATTTTGAAATATGACAATGAAGTTATCAGTTGAACTTTCTAGACAAATGCATTGTTTTTCAAAGAATACTGATCCAAAGTAGAATAGCTTTAAAGGCAATGACTAAAATGACTAGACAATGAAATAACAAAATGAAATGTAGATTGACAAGAAGTTAACCTCAAAATTATCCTGAGCTTCCAAAGACTCTATAGGCAATTCATACAAAAAATCTTTTGCCAATTGACCTTCTGTACCATATTTAATGTCGACTGGTTCGTCTTTTATGTCCATTTTTTTAGTACAAGATGTGTATAAAATAGACAGAGATCTCTTTGACACGAGTTTATTACCATAGACACTTAACAAGGACATTAGAGGTTAATACAAATTATATTCTATTCTCTATGGGTAATATTATAAATTTATTTGTGTAATATAATTGGGAGTATTAAACGTGAAGTGAGCTAATAAGTATTTGTATTTCAAAATCGCTTCAAACGCGTTCAAATTGTGTTCATTCACACAAGCTTTGTCACTTACCACCCGGGTTTCACCTTTCGGAATCTTCAGAGCTGCACGGATGTAAGTTACGGCGTCGGCTCAAGTTCATCCCTGCACTTGAACGCTTGAAGATGCTGAAATGCAAAATCCGGGTCGTTAGTGACAAAACTTGTAAAACAAAAATTCTTCAACATTCTCGAAAATGTGTATTTTAATTTTCTTGATTATTCATATAAAACATAAAATAACTTTGATTATTCCACGTATTTACGTGGAATAATCGAAGTTATTTTATATATTATATGAAAATGAACTTCCACAAACTTACCGCCGAATCCATCGAAAGTATTCTTGATTATTTTTTGAAGACATGAATTGTTTGTTCTTCCGAGGTGTAGAACCAGCCTGCTAATGGGGATGCCACTGGGTAACAATGTGTTCAACAATATTGCTTCGGATGTTGACATATTCAATGTAGACGTGGGCGAGTATCGACGAATACTGTTTTTTTATGCATTGAGTAGAGTTCATCGAAGCTTACTCAATTGAATGTTTTTTTTTCTTCATATAAATTTTGATTATAAAACGTCTTTTTGCTTTAAAAGCAAGTTGGCAATTGTTGAATGCTCAGTAAATTATTTCCACCAAATTTTTTTCCTTAGAATACGTAAATTTCGTAACAAGTCGAAAATATCAACAAATACATTATTTTTTTTGATTTTTTTTTGCACATTTTCAGTCAGACATTGTATTCCATAGATAATGTCATCATAATTTTATTGTCTATGTTCACAATACTTGACTAAATATGATTATATCGTCTATGTCCACGCTAGCAAAAATACTGCGTCATTGTGTTAGAAGCTCTTTGCTGAATATCGAGCTGCGAAAGGAACAATGGATATCAAGCTTGAACCAGTCGACGAGGAAGATGATGAAGACAGAAAACAGCCAACAGATCCGGCAAAAGATTATCAGGTTACCTTTCTGTCATTTTACACTAACCATAAACAATCTATATATATAACAAAGTGGGGTTATTTACACCACGTATATCTCGAGAATTGCTGCACGGATTTCAATGATCTTTGATTTATTAAATTCGTCTCCGGCTAGAATAGCAGAATAAGTATTAAAACATCGGAAAAATATAACGGAAAAGAAATTATAAAGAAAATTAATATTCTCATATAGTTTTCAAATGACGAACAGCTTCAAATAATGAAAATGTTGTTTTATGCTAGATGACACTAGATGGCACTGACACGATTGACTTTTAAACAATTTTAAATTTAGAGTATGGATTAGAATAAAAAAAAATCGATGATATGAAATGAAAACGGAAGAAAATCGGATAATATTGAAATAAGGTTATGTTTATAATTAGGTATGATACATTTTTTGACAACAATATAACGATGTTTGCACGAACGTTGCCATGATGACTATGAGATGCCACTTTATTACACTTGGAAGCTACATCGAAGACATTTTAACATCGAAAGCAAGGCGATGCGGTTCCTGATCACCCGAATGACTACTGATGCTCTTGGTCATATTTACACAGTTCATCCGAAAAATGACGAATGCTTCTACTTGCATGTCAACAGCTCAATTTGCTTGAAAATGATACTCATTGGGACACGACAATCGCTGAAGAAATTGTTTCTGAATCTCCAAGTCGGATACGAAGATTATTTTCTATCATTATTTTGACATGCTTCCCATCAAATCCATGTGAACTGTGGAACAAGTACAAGAATGATATGTTGGAAGATATATTACATTGAATTCGTGTCAGTTCAGGGAATCCCGATCTCGAGATGAATGAAGAGATACATAACCAGGCTTTACTTTAGATTGAAGACATGTATTACCTCATGTTAGGCAGTTTGTTAGTCAAGTAAGGAAAGCCAACGCCACATCGTGGAATGAACGACGCTTTCAATCAAGAATTGAAACGTGAACGTGAATATCGTGAGAACCAATCAGTTTGGTCGAATGTACTACTGTTGAACCCACAACAGAAGGAATTATACGATACGTTAATGAATGCAATTGATGATGGAAATGGTGGCTTATATTCCCTCGATGCGCCCGGTGGAACTGGGAAGATATTCCTCATGTCATTGATTATGGCCACTGTTCGTGCGAGATCCGAAATCGCTGTAGCAGTTTCTTCTTCTGGAATAGCGGCCACGTTGATAAAAAGATGGCGAATGACTCATTCAGTGTTGAAATTGCCGCTAAACCTTTAAACGACTGAAAAACTGACATGCAAGATTGCGAAACACGTAATGACCAAAGCTTTGGTAGCAAGTAAAATCATCACCTGGGATGAATGCATAGTCACACAAACGCGCATTGGAAGCAATCAATCAAACTATAAAAGATATGTGCAATGACTCAAGATGTTTTGCAGGCGCAATGATTTTACTATCTGACGATTTCCGCCAAACACTACAAGTCATTTCAAGATCGACCGCTGCCGATGAAATAAACACTGGCCTCAAATCATCGACTCTGTGGCGCTATGTGAAGAAACTTCAGGTGACGAAAAACATGCGAGTTGCATTTCTAAACGATCCATCTGCCGCAGATTTCTCCAAGCAATTGCTGACTATCTGTAACGGCCGTGTTCCTGTCGACGAATCGAATGGATTGATTTCGTTTGTGCCGAATTTTTGCAATTTCGTTTTATCGAAGGACGACCTCATCAACAAAGTGTTCCTGAACATCATTGCTTATCACAAACATCATAATTGGTTGAGTGAACGAGCAATTCTTGCAACAAATAACAAAGATGTGGATCATTTCAACTTCACAAATCAAATCGTTGGTCCACTGCATTCCTTTAATTCTATCGACTGTGCCACGTGAATAACATCATTCAATGTAATTAAAATACTTTTCATTTTGAATTTTGCACATTTATTAAACTTAATTCATTTTCATTCATCAACACAACATTTATTGACTCTGAGGCGGTACGAAGTTCGTTGGGTCATCTAGTAATCATATAATTGAATACGTATAATCTTATTAATTTTGGTAGTCATTAACATAAGAGTCTGAAACTATCTGATAGTTAATTCCGTGTCAGTGCTGCCAATACAAAAACATACTCAATAATTATTATTTTAAATATTGTTTATACCTAAGAACAACACCGTATCCGTAATCTGTAAAGTAAACATCTTCAAAGGAAACGCCTTTATTCGGGTCCTATTTAGATGAATTTGTGTTGGCAACACTGACACGGAATTAACTGTCAGATAGTTTCAGACTCTAGTATTAATGATTACCGAAGGAATTGCCGCCTTTGACAGAAATAAATTATTCACAATTATCTAACGCCCCAAAAAACGAGAATTTAAAATTACACAATTCTCTATGTATGTCAGAGGTCTGCAAGGGTCGAAATATTACAAAATTACCCGGTCCGAGCCCGAAAAGCTCTGGCCCGAGTCTTATATCAAACTTGTTACCCGAACCCGGCCCGAATCCCAGATTTATACTCAGCCCGGAAAAACCCGTTTTTTATTTTTTACAAATTTACAACAATTTACGATTCTCTATAGAACTGATAACAATTAAAATCATCATGGCTGATTTATGACACGAACATAGTCTGAAATTTTTTTCTGAAGAAATTTATTCTTTACCCGGGCCCAACCCGAAAAATACAAATTTAACACACATAATATTTTAATAATATCGACCTTGGAAAGGAAAAAGGACGTAACCCTCAGTTTTTCCAAAACCGCATTTTTTCGATAATCACAATGCATACATCTCGACACACGTTCTATCAAAAGGATGGAAGCTAAAAATGCCGAATTAGTATCTAAATTTAGCTTTTAAGTTGAAAAAAGAAAGGCGTTTGAAATCTGCAACCAAGGAAATGGCCATAAAAAACGTTTACAATTTATAAAATTAATATTAAGTCAATAATATTAATTTAATAAATTTTCCTTTCCACACTCGATCTAGTCTTGCAATATCTCAGTGGTACTCCCTGACTAAGTGCTTCGCCCCCTCGCATTTCTTCAGCTCCCATCAAGGAGGCGGTACCGCCTCCGTTAAGAACCACTGCTTTAACGTATTCACGCGTTCGGCAAATAATTTGCGCAATTCGTGAATATTACAACGGACTTTCACGTATCTGGCAATTTTTTGCCGATTCCGTGAAATAGGAAATTTCACGTCATGGCCGGTAAATAAAAACACGTTTTAAGCTGTTTAAGAACTGTATTATTACCTATTTATTCTTCCCAGATATTGTTTTTCGTCAGAATGCAACTTGGTCTCTCCGTAACACGGTGCGTTTAATGTTATAAGTTAGAAAAATAATATTCAAACTAAATTCCCAATACCCTTGTGGTGACAGTTAGGATCTTTTGTAACCAGGAAAATGGCCAGCATGAGTGTCTTTAATAATGCTTGTAAAGCAATAACCCATTTCAACTTTCAACTAAATATAAGGTGGTCTGATCACAAGTTTTTCAATGTATAATATGATTAGTACGTTGTTATTTTTTTCGATAGAAATTCAACAATTTCATGTGAGTTGTCATCATTATTCTTAATTATGTATTTTATATTTCAGTTTGATTCTTCGATACAAGCAAACGTTAAGAGGGAAGAAAGTCCATCGACGATTTATTCTGCTGCCAATTTATCATTGCCTCATCATGAACTTGATATCATCAATAACAATGTAAAAGAAGAAATGTCACAAAGAGAACTCGTGGCCATTATATTATTGGAAAGGAGAACATTCCACAAACGAAATTTCGCTTGCGGTTTTTGTTTTGATATATTCTCATCTGAACGATTGCTTAAACAACACAATTTAAGTCATTATCATGAGACAAAAAATACACAAGTTTCTAATGAATGCCAGAACTCTTTGATAGATGGAAACGATGTTCAACAACCACGCCTCAAACCATTTAATTGTGACCAATGCAGCTTTAGCACGCTGAAGATGTCTCGATTGAAGCGACATAAATTTGTACATTCAGGCGAAAAACCATATAAATGTGATCAATGTAGCTTTACAACGGCGCATTCTTCGAGTTTAAAAGAGCATAAAACGACACATTCCGGACTAAAACCATTTAAATGTGACCAGTGCAGTTTTAGCGCGGTGCAGTTGTCTCTTTTGAAGCGACATAAATCTATACATTCGGCTGGAAAGCCAATTAAATGTGATCTATGCTCTTTTAGCACAGTGAAGATGTCTCGATTGAAGCGACATAAATTTGTACATTCAGGTGAAAAACCATATAAATGTGATCAATGTAGCTTTATAACGGCGCATTCTTGGAGTTTAAAAGAGCATAAAACGACACATTCCGAATTAAAACCATTTAAATGTGATCAATGCAGCTTTAGCGCGGTGCAGTTGTCTCATTTGAAGCGACATAAGTTTATACATTCGGATGGAAAGCTAATTAAATGTGATCAATGCAGCTTTAGCACGGTGATGATGTCTCGATTGAAGCGGCATAAATTTGTACATTCAGGCGAAAAACCATTTATGTGTGAGCAGTGTTCCTTTACAACGGCGCATTCGTCGAGTTTAAAAGAGCATATAACTACACATTCTGGAGTAAAACCATTTAAATGTGATCAATGCAGCTTTGGCACGGTGAATATGTCTCATTTGAAGCGACATAAATTGAAACATTCGGGCGAAAAGCCATTTAAATGTGATCAATGTAGCTTTAAAACAAAGCGTTCTTCGCATTTAAAAAACCATAAAATGACACATTTAGGACAAAAACCATTTAAATGTGACCAATGCAGCTTTAGCGCGGTGCAGATGTCTTATTTGAAGAAACATAAATTAACACATTTACCTGAAAAGCCATTTGAATGTGATCAATGTTGCTTTGAAACGGCGCATTTGTCTTGTTTAAAAAACCATAAAATGATACATTCAGAATTAAAACCATTTAAATGTGATCAATGCAGCTATAGCGCGGTACTGTTGTCTTATTTGACGCAACACAAATTAATACATTCAGTCGATAAGTCATTTAAATGTGATCAATGTAGCTTTGAAACGGCGCGTTCCGCACGTTTAAGGAACCATAAAAGTATACATTCCGTATTAAAACCATTTGAGTGTGACCAATGCAACTATAAGTCTGCACGTTTATCTTATTTAAAGAAACATAAAAACACTCATTCCTGCAAAAAAAACAATAAACTGATTTAACTGAAGCGACCGTTTCAATGTTTCAGTGATTAAACATCAAATTCTCATTGTAATTATTCTTTTTAAAGAATTACTACGCAACCGAATTTGGTTTAGAAATGCTTTAATTTTACACTCTTGAAGCATGAATCATTCCAGATTTAAATCATTTTTTTCTTGTTCTTTAGGGCCGAGTTTATCCTGAAATTCTCAGTTTATAGGGCCGAAACATCTTGTTTCTTACGTTGCTTATATAAGTCGCCATTTGAAGGACTTTTCGCCTAATCAGTTCATTGCTACGAGAAATTAAAACTTTCAGTAACAATATTTATGGACTGTTTGTTGGGGTTTTACTATTTTTAATTTTTCTACTATGTGTTTTTAAAATTTTCCATGTTTTATTGTGTTTTATATTTTAATTTTATTTGTCAAATTAGTGGGTGAATTTATGTCAGCTGTAATTCTTTATACTGTTCTTTTTATTTAAAAATGTGGAACGATTTGATAGCACCGAAGTTCTGTCTGCAGTATCGTATATTCTTAATTTGTTGAAATCATAAAAAAACATTTAAATTAAATTAATACGTCTGACGTACTTTTAATCTAAAATATCGGTTCTACAAAATAGTAATCTGAAATTGCTTCTGCACAGTTTTTGTTATTTTTCATATTTATCCTTTACCCAAGGCGAAGATATATTGACCAAAAAATTCCAAATTGGTTCTGTTATAATGTTTCAATGATAAGTCAAGATTAGGAGTGATATCAGCAACTTCAGGCGAATAATATCTATGATACAATTTCCGTGTATTTTGGTTATAGTAAAAAAATATATATCAGTCGTGGAATGATATTTTTTCTTATATAGCAACAGTGAATAATAATCTGTTAATTGTCTTTAATACTTATGTACGTTTGAATTCTGAAATAAATTACAATTTTACTTATTTAAAGCTTGTCCTTCTAGCCGCATTAACTTTTCCGGTTCTAAGCTCAAGAAATGCGACCCCAATACCCACATTTTCTTAAATATCTATTTTAACATGGGTGATACAATGTTTATAATTAAGGTATTCTTACGTCATAGTTTTTTGGACCTTTTGTAGTTTATATAAAAACGATAAGATAAGAGATAAGCGCCCGCTTATCAGCGACTGTTCGTAAGATAACTAGCCTGAACGCCGCTAAGCAAAGCGCGCCAGTAGCACATTGGTATTTGCACTGAAACGACGTATATTTTATTCGCAAATTAAAATTTGATTATTTATTCAAAAACCACAGATTTTTATAAAAAAATGTATTAGGAATGATGCAAAGAGATATTTTAAAGCCTTTAGACTATTTATTTTTTTGAAATTCATAAGAACAAGGCCAATAATGAGGAAACCACTGAGGTCCCTAAATGACCCCCATCGGCCGAAAAGTATTTTTCTAGTCTCCGAGCCGCGAGAGTTAACTTTAATAACAGATGAAAGTGTCACAAAAATCGAAGGGTCCGTGGTCAAGTATTTGGTGTTCTGTTCGTATGTTCAATAGTTTGTTTTTTTAATAATCCATTTTCACCTATCAAAGGCTGTCATGTTTGTGACATCGTGTAGGTGTGACTAGCACATTCGTTCTAAAAACAGAATACAAACAGTTCGAGGCGAAAAGACATCTATAAAAATATGTTTTGTAAGTATAAATATAAAATTACCAACATTATTTGTTTGCAAGATTAGACAAAAGCCAAAGAACTGTTTATAATCATACAAACATGTCGTGTATATTTAATAACCTACTAAACATATTTTTACATAGCAAAGTTAATTGATTTTTAATTTTTAATACTAACCAATAGATATAGGTTATTGATCCACGTATTGTGAACTTACTGTGACACGTGTTTCGCCTCTTTCAGAAGCATCCTCAGACTTACTACCGCAAAATTTTCTCAAATAATAAAGCAAAATTGATTCTTATATTTAAATTATGAAATTACATTTTTTTTCCTTTATATGGAAGCAAGGAGGGGGTAATATAATCAAAATAAAGCATACAAATAATGATACTAATGAGCTGCAACCAATCAGATTGGGATTTTTTTCTTTTAAGGAAAGCAAGGAGGGGGTTATAGAATCGCAACAAAGCAAACAAATATAATCATAGTACTAATGACGTTAAACATTACAAACTTTTAAGCTAATGAGCTGCAATCAATCAGATAGGTTGGTGATTACTCTATTAATTGGAAACAATGTAAGCAATGGCTAGCAACACGTCCTATTAAGAATATTATTTAATAATATTTCTTTTTTTGTTGAGTTTTATTTATCTCTTAAAATTCAAAACTATTCATGTTTAAACCCTTTTTTTTTTACTCGGTGGAGTATTTCTAAATTACTAATCTGATGATCTTTTTCTATTAAATGATTGGCAAACTCAGAAAAATTGTTACTTTTTAGACATCTTATATGTTCTTTACTTCTAAGATTAAAGTTTCTACTTGTCTGTCCAACATAAGAAGCTTGACAGTCTCCACAAGAGAGTCGATAGATACCACTCTGTGACTATGAATCAACGCGATCTTTACTGTTTAATAAAAATTTTCTTACATAAATTACTTACTGTATAAAACGCGGGTTCTATATTGTTCATTATTATTCAATCATTATTTATTTATTTTTCTGTCTGTCTGACGATATACCCGAGTAATATTTTGTAAAATTAAAAACGAAATAACATGGTTGGCAAATAAAATTTATAGCATATGAACTCTGCCAAATTAATCAAAAAGTCAACGAACTCCTTTTTGCTATGTTGACTCGTTTTTCTCCTGATTTTTTCCCAATGTCTCTAACTATTTTCAGTTTCTCAACTAGAGTTCTTCTAGTTTTCTTCATTTAGGTATTTTATTTTTTACTTTTGAGTTAGAAAAATTTACGCAACCAGATGAAATGTAAGATTATTTATGTGCGAAAAAAATATTCTACAAAAATGGTCAATCGGGATAGATTAGTAACTGGGACGGGACGATAATATTTAGATGATTGATCGAAGAAATCGGTAAATCGAGAAATTATTAACCTGGAATTACTAAATATTGCTACTTCGGGGTGGGGTCTTGGTCGAGTAAAAAATAAACGATCCATGCATAAAGACGAAGATAGTGAGAACGGTAGATCGAGGAAAACAGTAAATCGGGAAACGGTTAATGCCGGATTATTTTACATTGTTCTTATGGGTGTTGGGCCGGGACTATGAAAAATGAACGAACCATGCGGGAAAACGAATAATGCGAGAACGGTAGATCGGGATTTCACTGTATCAGCATAATAAGAACATGAATTGATACTCGTTTACATTTTTGATTACATTAATTTTTAACTATATTGCATTAAAAGTTAGAGCAGATTTGTGGTGTCATTGGCCACATTTATAAGGCTTTCCTAGTGTGCTTGTTGATATAAACAGAATTGGCAGATTTAAGACATTTTTAAGGCTTTTCTCGTGTGTAATTTTATATGAACTTTAAGATTATAAGATCGGGCAGATTTAAAATTGCATTTGTCACATTTAAAAGGTTTTTCTCCGGAGTGTGACACTTCATGTTTTTTAAGTGCTCTAGAAAAAGCAGATCTGTAGTTGCATTTGTCACATGTAAAAGGCTTTTCTCCGGTGTGTGACATTTTATGTATTTTAAGTGATCCTGAAAAAGCAGTTTTATAGTTGCATTTGTCACATTCAAAAGGCTTTTCTCCGGTGTGTAACATTTGATGCGATTTTAAATGATCGGATCGGGCTGATTTATAGTTGCATTTATCACATCCAAAAGGCTTTTCTCCGGTGTGTGTCATTTTATGCCTTTTAAAAGATTTAGATTGGGCAGTTTTATAACTGCACTGGTCACATTTGAAAGGCTTCTCTTCGGCGTGTGTTATTTGATGCAATTTGAGATTACTAGACGAGTGAGATTTGTAATTGCATTTGTCGCATTTGAAAGATTTTTCGCCAGTGTGGGTCAATTGATGCGTTTTTAAGTGATCAGATGGGGCAGATTTAAAGTTGCACTTATTATATTTGAAACGCTTTTCTCCAGTTCGTGACACTTTTTGCTTTTTGAGGTGACCAGAATGGGAAGGTCCAAAGTCATCATTTTGGTAATATTCAAAGGACTTTAATCGAGAATAATGTATTGTATCCATCTGCAAAGAAATAATGTTTTAAAATCGCATTGGTCTGATAAAAACAGCTGTTTTTTTGTCAGTTAAAGTCAGTTAAAGTTATGCTGCTCTATAATAGGATTCGAACGATTCGTAAGGACTTTGTAGTAACTCACCAATAACATTTTTTTTAACTCTCGCGTCTCGGAGACTAGAAAAATACTTCTCGGCCGATGGGGGTCTTTTAGGGACCCTAGTGGTTTCCTCATTATTGGCCTTATTCTTATGAATTTCAAAAAAATAAATAGTCTAAGGGCTTTAAAATATCTCTCTGCATCATTCCTCATACATTTTTTTATAGAAATCCGTGGTTTTTTAATAAATAATCATATTTTAAGTTGCGCGTAAAATATACGTCGTTTCAGTGCAAATATAAATGTGCTACTGGCGCGCTTTGCTTAGCTTTAGGCTAGTAATCTAACGAACGATCGCTGATAAGCGGGCGCTTATCTCTTATCTTATCGTATTTATATAAACTACAAAAGGTCCAAAAAACTATGATATAAGAATACCTTAATTATAAACATTGTATCACCCATATTAAAATAGATATTTAAGAAAATGTGGGTATTGGGGTAGCATTTCTTGAGCTTAGAACCGGAAAAGTTATGATGTTTAATTGATGAAAGGTCACATTAAGGTTAAGTCAATGTGATGTAAAAAATAAAAACTATCACTGCATATATAATTAATCGATAGCTTAAAAAACTTTAAACTAAAATTATAAGAAAGATTTCGTCATAATATAAAATATATTGTTTTTAAATTTGATTGCAAACCACCTTGATAACAAAGGAAGAACAATGAGGTAAAATGTTTTAATGGGACTGCACTGACGAAGCGAGGGCGCCTCGATTTTGATGGTAAGAAAAGAGAGATCAGACAGCATAGTCATATTGCTGTTCTAATATTAAGATTTCATATGCACGCTTCTGAGCTTAAAGCTCAGCTATCTGTCGTCAATTATGTTTCCTATCGAATGACAATGCTCGTTATGAACGAATCCGGTCCTTATCTTTAGAAATTAGTCCAAAAAACATGTGAACACCTTAAAAGTGAATAAGTTTTGCATTAAATAACTTAAAAGTTTTCAATTCCTGAAATTTCCTTTGGGAATGAGGTTGTTCCTTTAATAAACAAAAAATTGCGATTACCTCTCTAGGCTGGTGATGATTTTCTTGTTCAATTGTTTTTTTGTGAACTTCGAGTGGCTCATCTTTGATGTCAATTGGATAGTCCTCATTCCAAACATCATTCACGTGCAATTGGCGACGATCGCTATCAGATGATCAGATGCATTAATTCTTGACTTCGATTGTTTGTATTCAAGATTCAAAATGGAATATTGTGACGTCTGTCAAACGATGAATGTGGTATATTATACCGTAAAATGTAAATATTCCATGTACATATGTCATATATATGCTGACGGCTTAAAATTAAATATTTTAGGTTTTAACAGAGGGTATTTAGAATTTATCCCGATACTTAAAAAGTTTTATATATTTTGTTTTAAATTACGACTAAATGAGTCTATGCTTTGGACAAGGTAAATTATGTCAAATACTAAATCAATAAATAAGCGAAATAGTTGATAGATTGGGTCACGAGATTAAATACGGCAAAGTGAGCCAGTTGGAGATGGAAAAAGTGAAATAACCACCATTTTATTTCATAATTTCAATCATTTTTTCTCTAATTGTTTATGCTTTCGATGGATTCGTCGGTAACTTTGTGGAAGTTCATTTTAATATAAAATCTATATATAAATAGTCGATAAATCACTTTGACTTTTCACAAACCACAAATGTGTCCGTACTGATGTCCTCGGGTACCCTTTTCTTCTTCTACGAAAAACGATTGTTAGCAAACTTGAACATTATTCCAAAAATTTAATAATTTACAATTTAAAAACGGCAGGGCTGTCGATATATGCGCCGAGGTCGATTTCTACTACTGTGAAAAATGATTTTTAGCAAACTTGAACATTATTCCAAAGATTTAATAATTTACGAAATTTCTACCTACTACAAAAAATGGTTGTTAGCAAACATAAACATTATTCCAAAAATTCAATAATTTACAATTTAAATACTACAGGGCAGGGCTGTCGATATATGGCACGAGATATATTTATTTTATTTTAGAATTTATGGCTTATTCAATAAATAGGTTTGTAATTTCTGACTACATACTTAAAAATGCAACAAATATCCCCCGTTGAGATCAACGGGCTTACAGCTAGTATTTTAATTTAACAAACCTCATTGTTCCATGTGATTTTGATTTTCCATGAAGAGTCACATGTCGATTAAGTAAATTTGACGATGGAAATAAATCCAAACAAACGCTGCATACGAAATTTCGCTCATAGAAAACAGCATTCTCAAGCAAAATTACAACGTCTACTTGCTGGGGTAAACGTTCCTTTTTAATAAGCATTTCATTTACACAAGGTGTCGAAGATATATTTCTTGGAGACGAAGTAATCACTGGTGGCTCAATAGGGTTTGAAGAGTCGGTATTGGTTGTTCGAAACTGTAACAAAATAAAGAAGTTTATATTTGAAATCAATAAGTAGAATATATAGAAGTAGCGTAGTATGCTATGATTTGAAACAGCTTAGCGTCTAAATTGTGTTTAAGATTACTTTATTAGACTCGTGATGATCTGCTGCGTCAATGAATTCTTCCTGCATCAAGAGTGTTTCGACTTTGAGGTCAATCGACTGTTCCTCATTCCAGATAGCATTGAAATTATTTTGACGGCTATCGCAATTATAAGCCTTCTCTGGGGTATTTGGTGACAGCACTTCATCCAACGGTTCTCTTTTGATATCCATTTCCAGTTAATTAATTTCTAATAGATATCAGAGTACAAGTTGAATACAATGTTGTATTACTATAGACAATAATTGCTGAAAACTAGTGAAAATATTAAAGACACAATTAAATAATTAGGAGTCAAAATTCTTTAAGTTCAAAATGTAAACCTTGTAAAAAGCACATTTTTTTTTTTAAATTTATGTGACATGAATGTGAAAAGACTTAAAAACGTATTATTTGTATTTTATTGTTTCGTTCATCAATATTAAAGTCCTGAAATAATCATATTAATGTGAATTGAATGTGATTCGATGCAACATAATGGAGGCTAGAACTATATATGTTTTTTTTTATTTTGTCACTTTGTCAGACATAAATTTATTTCATTGTATTTTTATAAAACAAATTTTTATATGCAGATTTTCGCGTACTCTAATTTTCTGTTATTTTTCATGCAAAGGTAGCAAAATAAACAAGGGTATCTACAATTTCTTACCATAGAAATATAATTATCATTATATTGTCTATGGCAACGCTTGGAGACAGTTACGCATCGTTGTTTGCGTGTAATTTTACTTAATATTGAGTTACGAAAGGACAAGAATGGATATCAAGCTTGAACCAGTCGAAGAGGAAGATAATGAAGAGAGATCTCCATCTAAAGACATTTTCTTTGACACGTCCGCACAGCTATCGGAATCTGTGGAAGATTTTCAGGTGACCCTTCTGTAATTTTACTAGATACTCATTGTTCTCTTAAGGGTAAGGGTCACGGTCTACAGAGACACCTATTATTAAGAGAAAAATCATTCAAAATTCATTACTCAACCAAAACGCACTATTTATTTAAAAAAATATATTAAACGTTAGCAAAATCAAATACATAAATAATGATATTTAGTTTTTATTTTTTTTAAATTCTCAATTTGACAGATACTTTTTTAAAATTTAATAAAGTATGAATGTCCAATAAAAGCTGAAAAAAATAAATAAAAACTGAATATCATTATTTCTGTATTTAATTTTGCTAACGTTTGTACATAAAAAAAAAATAAGTGCGTTTTAGTTGAGATACAAATTTTTAATGCAAAAAGATAGGAGCTCCATGCTTTAGCACGCCCTGTTCATTTTTTACAAACAAAATTTATCACAATATGATAATAAAGAATGCTTATCCCTACTGCAATGATTGGAAATTCTTATTAACCTAGATTCTATCTATTAAACGATTTTTTGTAAATGAGCATTTTAATATATTCTCTTAATTATAGGTGTCTCTGTAGACCGTGACCCTTACCCTTAAAGATTACTTCATCTCGTAAACCACAATTTAATTGTCTGAAAAGCTATATTGCTCATACAGAAACATAAAAAAAAATTCTTTAGTGTAAATCAAGGAAACTATTTTATTTGAATTCCGAAATATTTTTACGATAATTCGTCGGTCACATTTAAAAATTGCTCTATGGTTTTTTTTTCTTAAAAATAACATTCGACTACTTTGTTGTCTTTTAAATACTAAATTTATATTTGGGTTTATTGTAAATTTTCAGCTTTTCCTGATTATTAGGTATGATAATTGGACATTTTATAATTTCTTACATAGCTGCATTGTAGTAAATGACATTTCATTGATGCCAATAGACGAAAATTAGCATCATATAATCACTGTTGTTTCAGTATTAAATACGGCCTAGATATGAATTTTCACAGATTGTTTTTGTCTTCCCTTAGGAAATTGTGTTATCAATAAAATCTGAGGATGTCTCCAACCACTTGATCGTCAAAGAAGATGCGGCTGTTGGTGTTTGTATGGTGAAAAGTGAAGATTCTCAATATGGCGTTGAAAGTTCTTCTTCAGAGAATGTGAGAGAACAAAAGGTAGTAACAATTAAATCTTTATTTGATAATAACTAACGTACGTACTCTTTATAGGTATATGGCGCAGCAGTTGGCTTTGTCGGATACCTTGCTGGATCTGACGGGTTCGAGTCCCGGTACGAACAGTATTTTTTTGAATTCTGTTCGAAGGCACTGTTTGGTCTAGTCAATAGCACTCACAATAGCATTTGATTTTGCATCTTGCTTGTTACATATGTTTTGTTCAGTTGTAAGATTGACTTTTAGTTATTTTAGCTTAGCTTTCCTTTCGCCAACAGAAAGTTCTTTCATCTCACTATACCTAATGTCTTTTCAAATTGTATATGTAACGCTTGGAGGGGACACCCGGGGTGTACCCTCCATGTAACTCTCGCCGTTCTAACTCAGGTTCAATAAAACGCTCTTGTTGGTTTGACTTCTGACTCTGAAGTAACTACTACTGACTTTCTTTATTGATTTTCCCAATTATTTATACTAATTTCTTAAATGCTACGTTAACAAAATTCTATATTTTAATTCTATTGTGCTTTCATAATTCGAGGTGTCGTCATTAACAATAGCATCTATCGATATTCAATATTGTTCACACAGCATAATTTATAGGTCACTCGTGCAGTCATGCTGACTGCGTTCTGCAAAACATTGCATAGCGACAGCTGACATACATTCTTTATATTTATTTATATTGTCTACACAGCATAATTTGCACACCTCATCGTCACATATAGTTTGAAAGTTGAAATAGAATCACGACAAAGTAAACATGCAACATTGTCTTTTATTTTAATGACTAGTACAAATCCTCCCATTCCCTTTGGAACATTCTGTTCTCATCTTCAACCTTTTTCTTTTATTTGTTTCAATTCTTCTTCCAAAGATGATGAAACTGTTTGATAAATTGATTTAGAGTAAACAAATGATACGATCGAATCAATGTAAAGCTGCATTGTGTCACCTCAATTAATAAAGAAGTTTATCTTCTCTGCACCTCACCATTTAATCTATTATAACATCTGTTTTGAAAATTTGTTTTTTCACTGCTATTAATGATTAATTGTTGTTCAATACTTTTATTTCCTATAGTAATTACAGTTTTATTAAATTAAATTTGAATACTGTGTTTATACATATAATATTATTATTGCTAACCAAACATTAAAAAAAATGTTACTTGAATGTAAACAGGGATTTTTCCAATGCGATACAAAATAAATAATATTGATGCCTCAATTGTGTATTTTATATTTCAGTTTGATTCTTCGAAACAAGCAAACGTTAAGAGGGAAGAAAGTCCATCGACGATTTCTTCTGCTGCCGATTCATCATTCCCATATCATGAAATTGATTACGTCGAAAACAATGTAAAAGAAGAACTGAGGAAAAGAGAACTCGTCGCCGTTCTAGTATTAGAGAGAAAAACATTCCACAAACGAAATTTCGTTTGCGGTTTTTGCTTCGGTATATTCTCATCTAAACGATTGCTTAAACATCACAATTTAAGTCATTATTGTGAGTCGAAAAATACTAAAATTTCAAATGAATGTGAGAATTCTTTGAGTGATAAAAACGATGCCCAACAACCAGGCCTCAAACCTTACAAATGTGATGAATGCAGCTTTAGCGCTGGACTGTTGTCTTATTTGAAGAAACATAAATTTATTCATTTAGGAAAAAAAAAATTTCATTGTGATCAATGCAGTTTTAAAACGGCGCGCTTGTCGTACATAAAATACCATAAAATGATACATTCAGGACTAAAACCATTCAAATGTGATCAATGCAGCTATAGCGCGAGACAGATGTCTAATTTGAAGCGTCATGAACTGAAGCATACAGGTGAAAAACCATTTAAATGTGATCAATGTAGCTTTGAAACGACGAGTTCGTCTTACTTAAAGTATCATAAAGTGACACATTCTGGACTGAAACCATTCAAATGTGATCATTGCAGCTATAGCGCGAGACAGATTTCTCATTTGAAGCGGCATAAACTACTTCATTCAGGTGAAAAACAATTTAAATGTGATCAATGTAGCTTTGAAACGACGAATTCGTCTCATTTAAAGTATCATAAAATGACACATTCAGGACTGAAAGCGTTTAAGTGTGATCAATGCAGCTATAGCGCGATACAGATGTCCAGTTTGAAGCAACACAAATTTAAACATTCTGGACTTAAACCATTTAAATGTGACCAATGCAGCTTCAGCACTATAAAGATGTCTCTTTTGAAGCAACATAATTTGATTCATTTAGGAAAAAAGCCATTTAAATGTGATCAATGTAGCTTTGAAACAGCGCGTTCGTCTAGTTTAAGGGAACATAAAATGACACATTCCGGACTAAAACCATTCAAATGTGATCAATGTAATTTTTGCACGTTGCACTTGTCTAATTTGAAGCAACACAAATCAATACATTCAGTCGAAAAGTCATTTAAATGTGACCAATGTAGCTTTAAAACGGCGCTTTCGTCACGTTTAACGAATCATAAAAAGTTACATTCCGGATTAAAACCATTTGAGTGTGATCAATGCAACTATAAGTCGGCGCTTTTGTCTTATTTAAAGAATCATAAAAATACTCATTCAGGCAAAAAAAAATAATTGTCTGCTTCGAAGCGGCGCGTTTTTAACTTTTCCGGTTCTAAGCTCAAGAAATGCGACCCCAATACCCACATTTTCTTAAATATCTATTTTAATATGGGTGATACAATGTTTATAATTATGGTATTCTTATATCATAGTTTTTTGGACCTTTTGTAGTTTATATAAATACGATAAGATAAGAGATAAGCGCCCGCTTATCAGCGATCGTTCGTAAGATAATAGACTGAACGCCGCTAAGCAAAGTGCGCCAGTGGCACATTGATATTTGCACTGAAACCACGTATATTTTACGCGCAACTTAAAATATGATTATTTATTAAAAAACCACGGATTTTTATAAAAAAAATGTATGAGGAATGATGCAGAGAGATATTTTAAGGCCCTTAGACTGAAATTCATAAGAATAAGGCCAATAATGAGGAAACCACTGGGGTCCCTAAAAGACCCCCATCGGCCGAGATGTATTTTTCTAGTCTCCGAGCCGCGAGAGTTAACAACTTGAAGCAACCGTTTCAATGCAGTGATTGATAAACAAATTCTCACCGATTATTCCTTTTCAAGGAATACTACGCAGCGAAATTGCTTAAGGATTGCCTTAATTTCATACTCTTGAAGCACGAATAATCCAATTACAAATTATTTTTCTCTTCTGCTTCGGCACTGAGTTTATTATCCTGAAAAGTTGACGACCCCTTTATCCACAATTTATTTGCTTAATTGTAATACCAATTGTTTGTCATACCTTGTTTTTTCTTACTTTACTTTTGTATAAATATCACTGCTCCATTGTATTTTTCATCGGTTGACAATGCTCACAATGAGCGCAACCGGTACAGATCCAATTAATTTTATGTAGAAAAAGTACTTAAAAATGTTTGTTTATTTTTATTACAATGCCAATTCACCAAGTATTGACAGTGAAATCCCTAAAAGTGATCAATTTTATCTATGTTGTCGTTTGAATCGTGTCTAGTTGTTCATGGATTGTGGTGATGAAATTAAAAGAATATGATGGCAGTTAAGGAGTTCCGTTAAAAGCTTCAAACAGTCCTCTTTTCTGATGTTTTTGTTTACTGAAATAAAAAAGATACATTTCCTCATTGAAGGTATTTTTATTTGGTTTAGTATGGAACAAACCTTATTTACAAGTGTGCAGTGGCGGTTCGTGACCTAAAATCTGGGGTGGGCTGGAGAAAAGTTTAGCATTGAATACTATTTACGAAATTGTGCATGTTTTCACTTCACCTTATAAAGTGAAACCTCGATTTTACGTTTTTCAAGGGATCCTGGAAAAAAAACGGTAATTGCGGGAAACGGTAAATGCGGGAAAGCTTCAAATAATAATAAACAAGTAAAATCTTAAAAAAACATTTATTTATTAGTTACTTGTACATACTGTCCTTTATGCTAGTTTGTTTCTTTGTTGTTTGGCACTTTAATCGGAACAAAGACGCCTCAAACTCGCGTACTTTTCTAAGAGCGGATTCATCGATTTCTTTGGAATAGAAAAATAATTTTATTTTTTCAAAGGCCAATAATGCTTGTGTAAATGTCGGAATTGGTTCGGTATTATGGTCTTCGCCATCTTCTTCTTCACTGCTGTCATTAGTTGCATCACATATTGACTCGATTGTTTCAACGCCACAGGTAGCTAGCTCACTGTCACACTGCACATACATATGTTGCAAAGTCAATGTCCCCCCGAGCTGCAAGACGCCAGTCATCATTAAATGAATCGTTTGATTCCTCTTCAGTTTCCATTGGTTCTTCTTGAGAAATAACTGCTCTGAAAGTGTAACCACATTTCCGGAAGCAATTCATATTGTCGTAACTTAGACCTGATGTCGAGCAGTTACCGTGTAGTGTATTGCCTGCAGCACATTTATCTTGAGTGTTCCTGGGTTCATAACACTTCCAGACTCCATCATGCATATTATTTTTTGTACCAACTGCTTTCTATAAAGTTCTTTATCACTCCCAAATCAAGTGGTTGTAAAGCACTGGTACAATTTGGAGGGTAATAAACTACCTGGATGTTCTTAAGAAATGAAGTATCTTGAGGATGGGCGGAACAATTGTCTATAAATAATAGTATTTTACGCCCCTGAGCACTAATTGAGGAATCAAAATTCCTCAAGAAAGCCATAAAAATATTGGTGTTCATCCATGCCTTTTTGTTGACGTGGTAGTTTACGGGAAGTGTTTTTATATTCTTACAACATCGAGGTTTCAGCGATTTTCCTTCTTCTTCTCAGCTGAGTTTTAGTTTTCTTTATGGGTGGCGGCATTTTAGTTTCAATTTGGAAAAAAAATTGATACGAGATGTGAGGCAATATTAACCGCAACTGACTTGTACGAATCCATCTACGCGACCAAAAAGTTTGTATGTACAGGAATAATTATTATCATGAATTTTAAACAATTCTACATATGCATCATAAACAATAATACGCGTGTGGTGGATTTCAACCCAAAAAAAATAGCACAAGCGTCCAATGCGACCTGCACTCGGCTGTGTCAAACTTACTTGCTGAGATATGGAGAAATATGCAATAAAAACGGTCAATCAGGAGAATATTTGTGACAGGACCAAAATATTTAGACGTTTTATCGAGGAAATCGGTAAACGGTCAATGCGGGATTATTTAACATTGTTCTTATGGGAGTTTGACGGGACTATAAAAAATAAACGTTCCAGCCGGGAAAACGTATTATGCGAGAACGGTTGATCGAGGTTCCACTGTACATAAATCTACAAGCAAATTAACAAATACTACGACAATAATGCAATGCATAAATTATTATTTAATAAAAATAAATGCTTATGGAAGTAGGAAATAATAGAATAATAATAAAAAACCATTAAATTCATCTCTTTCAAAGTGAACAAACCAGTACACAACGCCATACATAGCGGTCACATGGTTACTTTCATACAATACAACGGTATTGGAATATTTTTAATAGGACGAGTTGCTTGCCATTGCTAACATTGTTTCCAATTAATAGAGTAATCACCAACCTATCTGATTGATTGCAGCTCATAAGTTTAATAGTTTGTAATGTTTAACGCCATAAGTAGTATGATTATATTTGTTTGCTTTGTTTCAATTCTATGAATCCCTCCTTAAAATAATATGCAGAAATGTCGAAAATGCACATAGAACTATATGTACCAAAAATAACGGAAATTAAGTTTTCCGGTTTCAAATAAAGCACATTAAAATGGTTTTTGTCCTGAATGTACAATTTTGTGCTTCCTTAAACGAGTTGATTGCGTCGTTGTAAAGCTACATTGATCACATTTAAATGGCTTTTCGCCAGAATGTACAAATTTGTGTTGCTTCAAATTAGAAATCTGTATCGCGCTATAGCTGCATTGGTCACATTTGAATGGTTTTAGTCCAGAATGTGTCATTTTATGTTTTTTTAAATACGACGAGAGCACTGTTTCAAAGCTACATTGATCACATTTAAATGGCTTTTTTCCTAAATGAATAAATTTATGTTGCTTCAAAAGATACATCTGTATAGTGCTGAAGCTGCATTGGTCACATTTAAATGGTTTTAGTCCAGAATGCATTAGTTTATGCCGCTTCAAACTGGACATTCGTATCGTGCAAAAGCTGCAAAGTTCACATTTAAATGGTTTTAGTCCGGAATGTGTCATTTTATGGCTTTTTAAATTAGACAAATGGACCGTTTTAAAACTGCATTGATCACAATTGAATGGTTTGACAGCCAAATGTGTTAATTCATGATTCTTAAAATGAGACAAATACGTCGTGCTAAAGGTGCATTGATCACACTTAAACGGTTTTAGTCCAGAATGTGTCACTTTATGATACTTTAAGTAAGACGATGTCGTCGTTGTATAGCTACATTGATCACATTTAAATGGCTTTTCGCCAGAATGTATTGATTTATGTTTCTTAAAATTGGACAAATACATCGCGCTAAAGGTGCATTGATCACACTTAAATGGTATAAGTCCAGTATGTATCGTTTTATGATGTTTTAGATTAGACGGATTAGTCGTTTCAAAGCTACATTGATCACATTTATATGGCTTTTCGCCAGAATGTATTAATTTGTGTTGCTTCAAATTAGACTTCCTTATCGTGCCGAAGTTGCATTGATCACATTTGAATGGTTTTAGTCCACTATGTTTAATTTTATGATACTTTAAGGAAGACGAATGCGTCGTTTCATAGCTACATTGATCACATTTGAATGGTTTTAGTCCTGAATGTGTCATTTTATGATACTTAAGGTGAGACGAATTCGTCGTTCCAAAGCTACATTGATCACATTTAAATGGCTTTTCACCTGAATGCATAAGTTTATGCCGCTTAAAATTATAAATCTGTTTCGTGCTAAAGCTGCAATGATCACATTTGAATGGTCTTAGTTCAGAATGTGTCTTTTTATGCTCCTTTATATTATAAGAATACGCCGTTTTAAAGCTACAATGATCACATTTGTAAAGTTTGAGGCCTGGTTGTTGAGCATCGTTTTCACCACTCGAAGAATTCGCACATTTATTTGAAATTTTAGTATTTTTCGTCTCACAATAATGACTTAAATTGTGATGTTTAAGCAATCGTTTAGATGAGAATATACCAAAGCAAAAACCGCAAACGAAATTTCGTTTGTGGAATGTTCTTCTTTCCAATACTAGAACGGCGACGAGTTCTCTTTTCCTCAGTTCTCCTTTTACATTGTTTTCAACGGTATCAATTTGAAGATATGGCAATGATAAATCGGCAGCAGGAGAAATTGTCGATGGACTCTCTTCCTTCTTAACGTTTGCTCGTTTCAAAGAATCAAACTGAAATAAAAAATACACAATTGAGGCATCAATGGTATTGATATTGTATTTCATCGAAAAAGTTGGCATTAATAATTATATATGTATACTTATTAAACTTCTTTATTAGATGAGGTGACATTATGTAACTTTAAATTTATTTGACCGTATCAGCCATTAATTCTATACTAGCTGTAAGCCCGTTGACCTCAATAAGGGGATTTTTGTTGCATTTTTAAGTAGTCAGTAAAATTTACTGGCGTGAAAATAAATTACAAACCTATTTATTGAGTAAGCAAAAAATTCTGATAGTAAAAGAAATAAATCTCGGGGCATATATCGACAGCCCTGCCCTGCAGTATTTTAATTGTAAATTATTTAACTTTTTGAATAATGTTTAAGTTTACTAACAACTATTTTTTGTAGTAGCAGAAATTTCGTAAATTATTTAATTTTTTGAATAATGTTTAAGTTTGCTAACAACCATTTTCCGTAGTAGCAGAAATTTCGTAAATAATTTATTGTTTGGAATAATGTTTAAGTTTGCTAACAACCATTTTCCGTAGTAGCAGAAATTTCGTAAATAATTTATTGTTTGGAATAATGTTTAAGTTTGCTAACAACCATTTTTCGTAGTAGCGGAAATTTTGTAAATTATTTAATTTTTCGAATAATGTTTAAGTTTGCTTACAATCATTTTTAGTAGTAGCAGAAATTTCGTAAATTATTTAATATTTGGAATAATGTTTAAGTTTGCCAACAAATATATTTCGAAGAAGAAGAAATAAACAGTTCTTTCTTCAAAAACTCTTTCTCCAAAAAAAAATACACTGCACGAAAAATTTATGCAGTATTAATTATTTTGGAATTTTTAGAATAATTTTAATGTGTGCTTAATATATATATTTAAATTTGATCGATTCTGACAGTTGTTTGTTTGCCCGAGCGGTAACGATCTCAACTCATAATCCCAGGGGCGATGTTCGATACACGGTCACGGCGCTTTTTTGTATGATAATTCAAAATTTTCAGCGATTTGATTTGTTTCGTCAAATAAACAGTGTATTGAAACAATATGTCTAATATGAATAAAACAATGTTGACAGCGGAGCTGGGGAGGGATAGATGACCGTCTTTCTTGACGTCATCGAAAACGGGAGCGACAGACGGAAAGACAGACGGACATTATCGAGTATTAATATATAGACTAGCTGTAAGCCCGTTTCCAGCAACGTGAGATTTTTGTTGCATTATAAAAAAGTCAGAAATTTACTGGCATGAACAATTGAATGCATATTTATTATTATATGTGTATATAATCTAATAACACATAATTAATAAATTCCGTTTTTATTTTTTCCCTAGGGTACTCAACGTTGTACCCACCACCACCCGCTACGGCTTCACACCCTTTATATAGGGTGTATTCCGTAGTGTAACAACGTTAGTCGTGTTCAAAATTTTGCCAGAAATGTCCCGAGAAGAAATTCCTCAAGACTTAGTTGCATGCACACAGTGTGCAGAAATTAAAAGTAAATAAATAATTAAGTGCAATTGAAAATATTAGTTTTTACCTATTTAACTCAACTCTTTTTCTAAAAGACGCGGAGAATTCTTTAAATGTCCTATAATTTGCCTTAGACCAAGTCGGCATGACCGACGGAGCCGACACATCTGACAGACAGTCGTATCGTTTTGAGCAATTTTTCCCGTTCATTACTTAAGTCTGGACATTCCCAGAGGATGTGATCAGCATCTACATTTACATTTAGGACTATTTACTAGCCGAAGAGCTCGGCAGCGAAGTAAACGTGGGCAGTTATGAATTGGCTGGTCCAGAAATTAGGAGTCAGGACTTAGGTTATCTCCATTCGCTATTTAACATTCGGAAAGAATTTTAAAGTTTACCCCCTTAGAAGATAGATAGAAGATGTGATTTCATTTCCCTTCAAACTTCTTCCCTTCTCACCTGCTGTGATCATTGAATCGACTGTATTTTTAAAGAACTTTCAGACCTCACTCCCGAGCAAGCTACGTACAATTGAGCATGAGTGAACACCGATCAACAAAAAAATAGACCCACTCTATCAAATGTTTGGACCTGCAATTTATTTATTGTCATATCATAAGCTAAAGTAACCCTTAACAGGAATTATTTTTGTTTGCACTGTCAAAAATCAAAAATATACAGGCGTTAACAATAGCGTTAACATACTTATTGAATAAACTAAAAGTAATAAACTGAAATAATTCTCCAAACTTATATATATTAAGAATACTTAAAGTGGTAATTTTAAAATAAAGAGATAAATATTTAGAATTAGTTAAATATGCTTCAACAGGTCTTGACAAATAAATGTGAAAATAAGTAGTATGGAATATTGCGTTTTGCTTAAATAGAATGCCTTCCCACCAAGTATTGACAGTGAACACTCTATAAAAGTGATTTTTATTAATTTATATAAATTTAAACAAATCAGAAATTGAAACCCAATTTAACGTATCTACATCATACTACTGATCGTGTCGATTTGAGCGTCGTTATGACGCTTCAATAAAGTACATTTTGTACACAGGCGATGCGGTTCCTGATCACCCGAATGACTACTGATGCTCTTGGTCGCATTTAAGAAATTCTTTCTAAATCTTCAGATACGCACATAATTTTCTATCATTATTTTGACATGCTTCCCATCGAATCCATGTTAACTGTAGAACAAGGTACAAAGATGACATGTCAGAAGACATTTGCATCGAATTCGTGTCAGTTCAGGGAATCCCGATTTCGAGATGAATGAAGAGATACATAACCAGGCTTTGCTTTAGATCGAAGATATGTGTTACCTCATGTGCGGCAGTTTGTTAGTCAAGTTTGGAATGCCAACGCCAGATCGTGGAATGAACGACGCTTTCAATCGAGAATTGGAACGTGAACGTGAATATGATCGAGATGCATTGAACCAATCAGTTCAAACGAATGTACCACTGTTGAACACACAATAGAAGGAAGTGTACGATACGTTAATGAATGAAATTGATGATGGAAATGGTGGCTTATTTCGCCTCGATGCACCCGGTGAAACTGGGAAGATATTCCTCATGTCATTGATTATGGCTACAGATCCGAAATTGTTGTAGCAGTTTCTTCTTCTGGAATAGCGGCTACGTTGATAAAAGCATGCCGAACGGCTCATTCAGCGTTGAAATTTCCGTTAAACCTCCAAACGACTGAAAAACCGATATGCAATATTGCGAAACACTCAGCAATGGTCGATGTTTTGGAAGCGAGTAAAATGATCAGAAAAGAGAGATCAGACAGCATAGTCATATTGCTGTTCTAATATTAAGATTTCATATGCACGCTTCAGAGCTTAAAGCTCAGCTATCTGTCGCCAATTATGTTTCCTATCGGTTGACAATGCTCGTTATGAACGAATCCGGTCCTTATCTTTAGAAATTATTCCAAAAAACATGTGAACACCTTAAAAGTGAATAAGTTTTGCATTAAATGACTTGAAAATTTTCAATTCCTGAAATTTCCTTTGGGAATGAGGTTGTTCCTTTAATAAACAGCAAATTGCGATTACCTCTCTAGGCTGGTGATGATTTTCTTGTTCAATTGTTTTTTTGTGAACTTCGAGTGGCTCATCTTTGATGTCAATTGGATATTCCTCATTCCAAACATCATTCCCATCCAATTGGCGACGATCGCTATCAGATGAGTTATTTAATGACAGTTGTTTGTGCTTAGGTTGTATTTCGATATCCATTTTCAGCTTCACACTTAATTGGCGCATGAAAACAAAAAAGACAGATAAATCTTTTTAATCCAAGAGAAGAAGACAAAAAAATGCATTCAAAAAATACATTAAAAACGATTTTCTCTATAATGTGACATTTTATAAGCAAAAATCCCAATTTATATATTTTAATTTAACAAACCTCATTGTTCCATGTGATTTTGATGTCCCATGAAGAGTCACATGTCGATTAAGTAAATGTAACGATGGAAATATGTCCAAACAAACGCTGCATACGAAATTTCGCTCATAGAAAACAGCATTCTTAAGCAATATCACAACGTCTACTTGCTGGGGTAAACGTTCCTTTTTAATAAGCATTTCATTTACATAATGTGTCGGAGATATATTTCTTGGAGACGAAGTAATCACTGGTGCCTCAATACGATCTGAAGAGTCGGTATTGGTTGTTCGAAACTGAAAGAAAATATAGTATTTTATATTTGAAATCAATAAGTAGAATTGGCGGAAGCTTGCTTTATCTTTAGTCAATGCTGAGATAAATTGATTTAATCCAAATGATGTATAAAGAACTGCTTTGATTGCAGAGTGTATCAAAACACATAGCGACTGTTTTGTTCCAATATTATACAGTGGAATCTTTGATAACGAGTTTAATTCGTACCAGAATCTTACTTGTTAAGCGTAACAATTTTTCCCATATAAAACAAAGTAAAATACAATAATGCGTTCCATGCCAAAAAGAAATTTTTTTAAAAATATTTTTAACATGTATTAAAGTAAAATTACAAACTTATAATTTGTTAAGGAGCTTAACAACCTGGATTGCGATTTTGATTTGCAAAAAACGATAAAAAATCGACTAAATAATGCTTCTTAACGTATGATGCAACAGTTTCACATGCTTTCAGCTTTTCTCTTATTGCGTCAGAAGATTGTTCCTTTGCTACTAATTCCTTCTCCACTAATAAACTCTCCTCCATTACTTCTTGCTGTGAAAAACAATGTAATTCCGTAAGCTCTTCGGAGGTCAGCTCTTGACTGTGCTATTCCACAAGCTAATCAATATCGTTGTTATCCACCTCCATTCCCATGGTATAGACCAAAGATACAATCTCGCTGACTGTAGACTCCACAGGTACTGTTTCAAGCCCCTCAAAATCACATTCGATAACGCTCCTTGGCAAAGCTTCTTCCAAGGTGAAGTGAGGGTTCTCTTGGTAACACCTTCCCACCCCTTGTTAATCATTATGAGTCAAGCATCGATGTGAAAGTGATCTTTCCAAAACTCTGCGTCACTCGTTATGCGAAATATCGCTCGTTAAGAAAGCATTTTATTTACACAATCTGTTTTGATCGTTATGCGAATTACTCGTTATGAGAGTTTCACTGTATTTGGAATTATTGAGTTTCCTGATTTGTATTATTGAGAATTTGAAATGTTTTTATAAAAGATAAGGGGTGATTGAATTTACTTTGACTTCTAGCATCAAATTAAAATAGGCCTCCACTGGTCATTAAAATTTAAGGAAACTCGACGCTCATAACCTCAAAAATCACACGTGTCGGCTACAAGTGAAAGCCGCGCAATGACCTCGACGATACTAGCGTAATGCTATGATTTGAAACAGCTAAGCGTGTAAATTGTGTTTAAGATTACCTTATTAGTCTCGTGATGATCTGTTTCGTCAATGAATTCTTCCTGTTTCACGAGTGTCTCGACTTTGACGTCAATCGACTGTTCCTCATTCCGGATAGCATTCAAATTGTTTTGACGGCTATCGCAATTATAAGCTTTCTCTGGGGTATTTGGTGACAGCACTTCATCGACCGGTTCTCTTTTGATATCCATTTCAAGACAATTAATTATGAAAGCAGAGTACAAGTTTCATACAATATGGTAGACAATAATTACTAATATTTTGTACATAGACAATTGAAAAAAACTTGTTGAAAACTAGGAAAAATATAAGACACAATTAAATAATTGGGAGTCAAATTTTTTTATGTTCAAAATATAAACGCTGTAAATGCCACAATTATTAATTTTTAATTTATATGACATAAATGTGAAAAGACTTAAAAACGTATTATTTGTATTTTATTGTTTCGTTCATAAATATTGAAGTCCTGAAATAATCATATTAATGTGAATTGAACGTGATTCGATGCAACATAATGGAAAATAGAACAATGTGTTTTTTTTATTTTGTCACTGTCAGACTTAAATTTATTTCATTGTATTTTTATACAACAAATTTTTATATGCAGATTTTTGCGTACTCTGATTTTCTGTTATTTTTCATGCAAAGGTGGCAAAATAAACAAGGGTATCAACAATTTCTTTTACGTTAATTTATCCGGTTAAAAATAGTCAACTTTTATCTCTAACCATAGAAATATATATCATTATATTGTCTATGGCAACGCTAAGAGACAGTTACGCATCGTTTTTTGCGTGTCGTTTTGCTTAATATTGACTTACTTAAGGAAAAGAATGGATATAAAGCTTGAACCAGTCGAAGAAGAAGATAACGAAGAGAGATCTCCATCTAAAGACATTTTCTTTGACATGTCCGCACAGCTATCGGAATCTGCGGAAGATTTTCAGGTGACCTTTCTGTAATTTTACTACTCATTGTTCTCTTAAAGATTACTAAATGTCGTAAACCACAATTCAATTATCTTAAAAGCTGTATTGCTGATACAGAAACATCAAAAAAATCTTTCGTTTGAATCAAAAAAACTGATATTAACCGTTAATTCGTCGGTCACATTTTAAGTTTGCTCTATAGTTTTTTTCTTCTTTGAAATAACATTTGACTTCTTTGTGTACTTTTTAATACTGAATTTATATTGGGATTAATTGTAAATTTTCGTCTTTTCCTTATTCTTAAATATGATAATTAAACATTTTATAATTTCTTACATAGCTGCATTGTAGTAAATGACATTTCATTGATTCCCATAGACGAAAAGTAGCATCATATAATCAATGTTGTTTCGATATTAAATACGGCCTAGATATGAATGTTCACAGATTGTTTTTGTCTTCCCTTAGGAAATTGTGTTATCAATAAAATCTGAGGATGTCTCCAACCACTTGATCGTCAAAGAAGAGGCGGCTGTTGGTGTTTGTATGGAGAAAAGTGAAGATTCTCAATATGGCGTTGAAAGTTCTTCTTCAGAGAATGTGAAAGAACAAAAGGTACTAACACTTTAATCTTTATTTGATAATAGCTAACGTACGTACTCTTTATAGGTATATGGCGCAGCAGTTGGCTTTGTTGGATACCTTGCCAGATCTGAGATTCGAATTCTGTTCGAAGGCATGGCTGTTTGTTGTATCCAAAAAATTTCTCCTACTGTTATAGAAGGCCCAAATTTAGATAAGTTTAATGCACTTGTAGATTTAAAGATTTTTGGTTCACCGATTTTCAACAATAAAAATTCCTTGTCTATCATCTTTGATTCGTTAAAAAGTACCACTTTAATAATTAATCAGTAATATACGAAGATTTGCAGAATCATTTTTGTATAGCCATTTCGTCGCCTTGGGTATAGAAAGTCAATGTGAAAAAACTTAAAACTGTCTAGGAGAAGCAATTTTTAAGACTTTCTATCTAACTCTTTGCTGTAACAATACTTTAGATCAGCGTTTGAATAATGTGTTTATACATCTTCACATTAATAGGCGATAAAATAATCACAAATATCTCCGTCACACTGTCCTTTTCGACCAATGCCAACGGTTTATTTTGAATCGCATATTTTTGAATTTGTCGTTTATCCAATTGGAATGGACTTCTTTTTTATTCAAAATTCAAATTTCCTGGCTAAGATCTTAATCATCGTAATAATATTAAGAGAACTTTATTTGAAAGTTTGCATCGCTTCGAAGTTTTTTAAATAATCAAATATACTGATTCAATTTTTTGAAGCTATAATTATAGGGCTGGAAGCTGATTTGACAGATTTTGTTCAGTGTCATTGATTCGATTATTGGAAGGTATGGTTATATTTTGCATCCGGCTTTGAAAATCTTTTTAATTTCTTACAAGCATAAGGAATATTCTAATGACGTATGGATATTTTATAGAACTATATTTCGACTTTTATTTTAAAATCTTCTACTACGAAAAATAATTGTCAGCAAACTTAAACAGTATTCTAAAAATTTAATAATTTACAATTTAAATACTGCAGGGCTATCGATATATGTCCCGAAGTATATTTTTTTTACTTTAAAAATTTCTGGCTTATTCAATAAATCGGTTTGTAATTTATTTTTCACGACAGTAAATTTTCTGACTGCTTTAAAACGCAACGAAAATCCCCCCGTTGAGGTCAACGGGCTTACAGATAGTATATTATTATTTTTAGATGGAAAAAAAAATGTTACTATAATGGATTTTTTCGGTGCGATAAAAAATTAGTAATATTGATGCCTCAATTGTGTATTTTATATTTCAGTTTCAATCGTCGAAACAAGCAAACGTTAAGAGGGAAGAAAGTCCATCGCCGATTTCTCCTGCTGCCGATTTATCATTGCCATATCTTCAAATTGATACTGTCGAAAACAATGTAAAAGAAGAACTGAAGAAAAGAGAACTCGTCGCCGTTCTAGTATTGGAAAAGAGAACATTCAACAAACGAAATTTCGTTTGCGGTTTTTGCTTTGGTATATTCTCATCTAAACGATTGCTTAAACGTCACAATTTAAGTCATTATTGTGAGAAGAAAAATATTAAAATTTCAAATGAATGTGAGAATTCTTTGAGTCGTAAAAACGATGCTCAACAACCAGGCCTCAAACCTTACAAATGTGATGACTGCAGCTTTAGAACGGCGTATTTTTATAATATAAAAAAGCATAAAAAGACTCATTCTGGACTTAAACCATTTAAGTGTGATGAATGCAGCTTTAGCGCTGGACTGTTGTCTTATTTGAAGAAACATAAACTAATACATTTGAAGCAACATAAATTTATACATTTAGGAAAAATAACGATTTATTGTGATCAATGCAGTTTTAAAACGACGCGTTGGTCTTATTTAAAAAACCATCAAATAACACATAGTGGACTAAAACCATTCAAATGTGACCAATGCAGCTACAGCGCGTTTCAGTTATCTCATTTGAAGCAGCATAAACTAAAACATTCAGGTGAAAAACCATTTAAATGTGGTCAATGTAGCTTTGGAACGACGAATTCGTCTCACCTTCAGTATCATAAAATGACACATTCAGGACTAAAACCATTCAAGTGTGATCAATGCAATTTTGACACGATAAAAAAGTCTAATTTGAAGCAACACAAATTATTACATTCTGGCCAAAAGCCATTTAAATGCGATCAATGTAGCTTTGAAACGGCGTATTTGACTCATTTAAAAAAACATAAAACTACGCATTCAGGCCAAATAAACCAATTGACTGCTTCAAAACGACGCGTTTTTACAACTTGAAGCGACCGTTTCAATGCAGTGATTGAACATCGAATTCTCACTGATAATTCCTTTTAAAGTAATACTACGCCACCAATTTTGTTTAAGAAATTCTTGTATGTATTTAACTTTTGAACCACGAAGCATTCAAATTTTCAATCATTTTTCTCTTCTTCTTCGAGGCCGAGTAAATAAACCTGCAATTCTCATAACAATAAACACACATGCTCCAAATTTATTCATATGTGGCCAAAACTATACTCAAAACATCTTTTTTCTTAAAACTTTTAATATCCGTGTTTTTTTTAATAAATAATCATATTTCAAGTTATGCGTAAAAAAGGCGTCATTCCAGTACAAATATGAATTTGCAAATGATGCGTTTTGAAATGAATTTTCGAAATATTTGCCTTAAAAACATTGTTTTGATTGACTTGAAAAGCATGGAGCATTTTAAAACGAAATCATAGAATTCATTTGTACATGACATCGCATAAAAACGATATTTGAGAGAAAATTTCATTTTTGTATCTGTCAGCAACAAAGAATGACAAGGTTTTATAATTACTCTTAATCTATACTTTAAAATTTAAATTATGGATTAGAATAAAAGAATCAATTTATTATTGACAATAAAATACATTGTGTTAACTTTGAGTGTGTGTTCGCTGAAATAAGATGAAATGAAAACGAAAGAAAATCGGATAATATTGTTTGACAACAATATTACGCTATTTCAATATAAAAAGATACTTTTTAAATTGTAGTACGTATTTGTGGTACAGTTAAACCTAAAATAGTTCACATAAATATTATTTTCACAATATTTAAGTGAAAATTATATATGTATTTCCCATTGACGTTTGTCATAAAATTCGATAATGTTCAAAATGGCGAATAAGGTTTTAATAGCACGAAAAAAATAATTAGTTATTTGTGAACAAATTGCTCATTTTAACTCACCAATACTACTCTTTATTCTGACTAAATTATTATAATATTGTTTCTATATACATATGTTATGTCAATAAAGTGAAAAATCTAAAATAAAAAAGTGTTTTTATTTAATTAATAACAAATGTAATTTACAGTTTCTCACAAAATTTCTAGAAATAAAAAAAAACAATTTATTTAGCAAGTATGTTCATATCGACCTTGGAAAAGAAAAAGGACGTAACGCACAGTTTTTTAAAACAGGTTTTTTTCGATAATCACAATGTATACTTCTTGGCACACTTTCTATTAAAAGGATGGAAGCTGAAAATGCCGAATAAGTATCTAAATTTATCTTTTAAGTTTGAAAAAGATGACCTTGTAAATAATTAAAACCAAGAAAAAACACTGAAATAAAGGTTTTTCCGAGATAATTTCTTTAATTAATATCAGGTTGTGTCAATTAAACACCAGCTTAGAAGTCTCCGTGCACTTCAAGGTTGTGTATAATTCATAATTTGCATATGTAACAAAATCAACAAAACACGTTTTTAGCGCCTCCTGTAAAATTTGATATGTGTGGGTTATGTACTTTTTTCTTTCCAGAGACGATATTTAATTTAAGGTTAGTAAGCTCTTCAATCGTAACTCGACGCCAAACTATTTAAAAATAATAGGCATAGCACTTATTAACATATTCTTTTCATATTTATACCATTATGAATTACCCGGCCTAAAAAATAAACTAATTGTTCCGTTAAGTTTCGGATTTACTAAGTGTTCCACAGTAAAAAATGGTTGGGAAAACCTTTCCTAAAGTCAAAAAAATACATATTATAAATGCTTGCGATGGCCCAGCGTTTGTGGTTCTGCCAACCAAGTCACTTTCTTAGCTCTGGCTTCAAATTGATTTTGAATTTAATTTGTAATGACAGTAGTTTTTTTTACATTAGATATTGTCAGCATCATAATATTGTCTATGTTCACAATTCAAGGCAAAACCTGATTACATTGTCTATGTCCACGCTAGAAAAAAGTCTGAGTCATTAATGCTTCTGAAACGCTTTGCTGAATTTCGATAATTGCGAAACGAACAATGGATATCAAGCTTGAACCAGTCGAAGAGGAAGATGAAGACATAAATTCGTCAAATGAAGATCCCTTTGACTTTCCCGTACAGCCAGCGGATTTTACCAATGATTTTGAGGTTACCTTTCTTTTATTTTATCAGTATGTGGTATTGTAACGTATTTAGGAATGTAGATAGTTTATCGCTGTCATTTAAATTTTGTATAATTACTATACTCAGCTATGCATAATAACGTCATTAGAATTTGTTTTAATATTTAAAATCGGCGGTCAGTACACGCACGCGTATTCACAGACGATTAGGTCGTTGTGTATGCATTTCAACCGCACAAAATGAGCTAGAGACTACATTATATGTTTTAATATTAGAATCATGCTTCGTTCGCACACATATTGTTTTGTTTTAAAGCATACGTTCTATTGAAACGCAAGTAAAAGGACTTTGATGTAAATCTGGTTATTAATTTAAAATTAATATGTAGTATGTGAAGTTTGCAATATTTGACGAATACAAAGACGGCTCTGTGGTCCTGTGGTAAAAGCTTCTATTTTTTCATTCATGTCTGTTCTATTTGTAGAGAATATGGCCTACTTTTTGAGCTGTTAGTCAGGATACATCTAATCCACGTATTGTGGAATACATCTTATTATATTTAAAGCAACTTGTTGCGAGAATATTTATGTTGGCAGCACACCCGTCGACATAAACTCATCGCGTGTCATTTTAGAGATCTTTTTCTGACTCTGAAATGTCTCCCTATCGTGACAGCTGTTAAAATAAAAAATCTTTACATATATAGTGGATAAAATAATCGCAAATCACAACTAAATTCGTATATAATTATTTTCCGAGATCTTCTTCTTCTCCAGAGTATATTTGTTTGCTTGAACTTAAACTTTTTAATTATTCTAAAAATGCCAAATACTGAATACTGCAGGGTTGTCCATATTGTATATTAACTTAGTTAAATATCGACTGTGGAAAGGAAAAAGAACGTTACCCACACATATCAAATTTTACAGGAGGCGCTAAAAACGTGTTTTGATGATTTTGTGACATATGCAAATTATGAATTATACACAACATTGAAGTGCACGGAAACTTCTTAACTGGTGTTAAATTGACATAACCTAATATTAATTAAAGAAACTGTCTCGGAAAACTTTTTTTTTTTAGTGTTTTTTCTTGGTTTTATTTTTTTCCAAGGTCATATTTTTCAAACTGAAAAGCTTAATTCAGAGACATATTTGGCATTGTCAGCTTCCATCCTTTTGATAGAATGTGTATCAAGTTGTTTATGTTACGCCGAATCGGTGAAATTGCCTATTTCACAGAGTCGGCAGAAATTTTGCTGAATGCGTGAATTTGGCAAGCTCGTTGCCTATTGCACGCATTCGGTAAAATTTTTCATGGTCAGTGTATGAATTCTTTAACTGTCAACATGACAGTTGAAAAAATAATTTTGACAGCAGTCAAATTTAGCTTGGCTGTTATATTGTCATTATTGTTTTTAATTAAGAATGCAGAATGATTGATTTAAACGCGTTCTGAAAAGACTATTTCTATACCATGTTCGAACCATTTTTCACAAACTAACTAAAGGGGCCAATCTTCATATTATTTACAGCGCTAAATGTGGATCCTGCCGTGGAATTCGCCTTATGATAACGGTTTATTTTGGACAGCACATTTTCGCAATGTCGTTCTATCCAATGAAAGCGGCTTATTTTAAGCCGCGCGTGAATGTGTTGATATCGCCACGTTTGAAAATTCGATATTTCTTGGTGTAGAGCTGAAGTATTCTATCACCATGGATCATGATATTCGAAAATTTTCGAGTAATCAAAGACTTTAATTCGATTATTGCAAACTATGATTATAGGGCTATCGAAATGAATCGTTGGAGCGTGTGAGTCGAGTGAGAGCAGCATTCTTTGGAGCTGATTTGATCTATTGAATCATAATGATTTAATCTTTTCACGTCTGACCTTGAAATTTTTTTTGATTTCTTTAATACATTAATAATATTCGAATTATGATATGAATTTATTATAGAATAATATTTTGCTTTTTTTTCATACATTTGGATAAAATGTGCAATTGATTTTTAATTGAAAAATTGCATTTTTTTAAAATATATTTTGACTATCTTCCATACTAGATAAAAAAATATATTTTTCATAATGTATGAGAATTTGCAATTAATTTCGATTATCCTATATGTGATACGGCTTCTCAAAATTTTTAGAGTCAACACCCCCGTCCTCTGTTTCGATGATTTTTGTCATCCTTTATGACATTTGACATCTGTCACATAGGGAGACATTTCAAAGTCGAAAATAGATCTCTTAAATGACGCCCGATGAATTAATGTCGACGAGTGCTGCCTATCAGTTTTAACTTATTTGCAAGTTGTATGGAGATGAACGAATTCGTAATTAATTAACAATGTATATATTAATAATCTTCATATTTATTAGTATTTCATATTGATAACAAGTGGAGTGTTATCTACTAAATTAATAACAGGTTTTTATATTCAGATTAGAAAAGTAGTGAAATTATGATGTATTCAAAATATTTTCATTTTATTTTTAGTGATTAAATGTCACATATGATTTCTTTGAAAATTTCAGCCGTAAATGTTGTTAGGTTTTAGCAGTTGTGTCTATTTTAAGAATGTTATATATTTTTGCGCTAATCACAAAAAAACGCCACCGCATACAAAGTGTTAAGAGTCGACACTTCTTGATAATTTTTGTCATCCTTTGTTGCACGGTTTCTCAGCATTTTAAGAGTTGACACCTCAACTGTCTGTATCAGTAGTGAAGTCGAATTATTTGCAAACAATTAAATCAAATAACGTTCGCTTAGACGCAACACTGACCAACATAACCTCAACGAGTGACGTTCCTGTGACATCTCGTGTGTTCTATAGCATGTTCTGGAACACTGTTCCTGAGACCGTAATGTAGATGTTCAGGATCATTTGTTACCAGGGGAATGGCCAGCATGAGTATCTTTAATAATGATATTACAGCAATAACCCGTTTCTTCTTAAAACTAGAATTTAAATGGTCTAATTACAAGTACCTTAGTATATAATATGAACAGTTTTTCTACAGAAATTCATCAATTTTATGTGAGTTGTAATCATTAGCCCTAATTGTGTATTTTATATTTCAGTTTGATTCTTCGATACAAGCAAACGTAAAGAAGGAAGAAAGTCCATCGACAATTCCTTCTGCTGCCGATTTATCATGGCCTTATGAAATTAATATCATCAATAACAATGTAAAAGAAGAAATGTCACAAAGAGAACTCGTGGCCATTATATTATTGGAAAGGAGAACATTCTACAAACAAAATTTCGCTTGCGGTTTTTGTTATGATATATTCTCATCTAAACGATTGCTTAAACAACACAATCTAAGTCATTGCCATGAGACAAAATATACAATAGTTTCTAATGAAAGCGAGAACTCTTTGATAGATGGAAACAATGTTCAACAACCAGTCCTCAAACCTTATAAATGCGACCAATGCAGCTACAGCACGATAAATTTGTCTAATTTGAAGCGGCATGAACTATTGCATTCCGGACTTAAGCCATTTAAATGTGATCAATGCAGCTATAGCGTGAGACAGTTTTCTAATTTGAAGCAGCATAAACGAATTCATTCAGGTGAAAAACCACAAATGACACATAGTGGACAAAAACCATATAAATGCGACCTATGTGGCTTTGAAACGATTAATTCGTCTTGCCTAAAAAAACATAAAATGACACATAGTGGACTAAAACCATTCAAATGTGATCAATGCAGCTATAGTACGAGACAGATGTCTAATTTGAAGCGTCATGAACTGAGGCATACAGGTGAAAAACCATTCAAATGTGATCAATGTAGCTTTGAAACGACGAGTTCGTCTCACTTAAAGTATCATAAAATGACACATTCTGGACTGAAACCATTTAAATGTGATCAATGCAGCTATAGCGCTATACAGATGTCTAATTTGAAGCAGCATCAAGTACTTCATTTAGACGAAAAACCATTCAAATGTGATCAATGTAGCTTTGAAACGACTCGGTCTTCTTTTTTAAAGTATCATAAAGTGACACATTCCAGACTAAATCGCGGCCTTGCCGCGATACAGTTGTCTAATTTGAAAAAACACAAACTAATACATTCTGGCGAAAGACATTTTAATACTTAATATGCGGGAAACGACAAAAGTCGTTTTTAGCGTATTGTCGGTAGAATGCGGATCACGGCGTTATACGTTTTTTTTTTATATCGTCGTTTGTTTGCGGGACACATAATATCACGCGTTTGTTTGTCGGCGTTAAATAAAATGCCGCAGCTAGTTAACATTAGTCCTAATTCTTTGCTAGAAAGGGTGTCACATGTGTTTCGAATATTTACGCTGTTATTTTTACAGCAATAGATTTTACACATCCAGTGGTAGTTAAGTTTTAGGAATGGCGATTATATATTATAATTATTTATATAATTATAAAATATTGATAAATATGCTATTTTGTTATATAGAATGTTTTGAATATTAATGTTTATAACATGCGGAGTACTACCTACTAAATTGATAACAAGTTTTATATTCAGCTTAGAAACATAGTGAAAATATGATGTTATCGAAATGTCCTAATTTTATTTTTAATGACTAAATGTCACGTATGATTTTTTTTAAAATTTCAATCGAAAATATCGTTTGGTTTAGACGTTGTGTTGATTTTAAGAATGTAATATATTTGTGCGCTCATCACTAAAAAATGCCCGCCACAGGCTTGAGTCAATTTTTGAAGCGCCCGACTAAGAAGTGTTAAATGTGATCAATAAAGTTTTGAAACGGCGCGTAACGTTTTATTTAAAAGAGCATAAAATTACACATTCCGGACTGATATTTCGTCCTTTTTGGTACACATGGTTCTATCTGAATTTTTTACATTAAATCAATTATAATGCAGCTTTATTTGCAATTGAAATACGGTTCTATTTGATTTTAATAAATCTTTAAATTTTCTACAAAAGTTCATTCTGAAAAACATACGAATTTATAAAGAGCATATAAGTCTTATCTGCATGCATGTTTTTATAACTCTCACGGCTCGGCGACTGGAAAAATACTTCTTTGCCGATGGGGGTCGTTTAGGGACCCCAGTGGTTTCCTCATTATTTGCCTTATGAATTTCAAAAAAAAATAAATAGACTAAAGGCTTTAAAATATCTCTCTGCATCTTTTTTTATATATTTTTTAAAAAAAATCCGAGGTTTTTAATAAATAATCATATTTTAAGTTGTGCGTATAAAAACGTCATTCCAGTACAAATAATAATTTGCAACTGACGCGTTCAGCCTAGTTAGTTATGTTACGAACGATCGTTGATAAGCGGGCGCTTATCTCGTTATCGCGTATTTATATAAACTACAAAAGGTCCAAAAAACTTTGATATAAGAATACCTTAATTATAAACATTGTATGACCCATATTAAAATAGATATTTAAGAAAATGTGGGTATTGGGGTCGCATTTCTTGAGCTCAGAACCGAAAAAGTTTTTAAAAAATCAGTATGTAGACAATCACAGCTATAGAAACAGTTCATTCGCGTTTAAAAAATGGATGATGCCAACACCCATTATTGCACAAAAGCATTTGAAGCGAGTCTTTGCGAACATTTGACAACCATTCCACATGACCGACATTTCTTTTGTCATCTAGGCTTCTCCGATTCATATCTTACAATGCCGTGTATTTTGATTATAGCAAAGAAAATTATATCAGTCGTGGAAGCATAACAGTGAAGAATAATCTGTTAATTGTGTTTAATCCATATGTATGTTTGAATTCTGAAATAAATTGTGTTATTATTTTTATTGCAATTTTACTTATTTAAACTGATTTAAAGCATGTCCTTCTTCTAGCCTCATTTACATCACAAAGCAAGATTCATAATAACAGACGAAATTGTCACAATATTGTCCGTTGTCGAGTGCTCGGTGTTTTCACTGGTTCGAATTAAGGAACAAATGTCCAATAATTTGTTTCTTTCAATCGATTTTAACCTATCAAAGGCTGAAATGTTTGTGATATCGTGTAGGTGAAACCGACACATTCGTTTTAAAAACAGAACATCAATTTTTTAAAGGGGATTGACACCTATAAAGCAAAGATTTTTTAGTGTAGTTAATGTTTGTTAAAGGCTTTCATAAAATATTTCAATAAATCAATTTAGAACACAGCATAAGCATTTTATTTTATTATATAAGCATAAATATCTTGGTGATTTATTTGACTAACAGTTTGTTAAGTGTTTTCAAAAGAAATTCCACGAAATAAAAACTTATAAATGGAACAACTATTATTGAATGTATTTGGTATAAGGTTTTGAATGTGGCCACACTTTTTTCAATGCTTTTCAATCTATACATGTAAACTAAAATAAAGAATCAAATAACTCTTTTTAAAAACAAAATTCAAGGTAAGCTAAAAACAACACAATTGTCATGACGCATAACGAATGGCGCAGAGTTTTGGGAAGATCACCTTCACATCGTTCAAATAAATATTTGTCACGTGCGTCCACAGTCTTCTTTTGAATCTCTTGGTTATCAAATGGACCAGTGGGTCATCAACCATTCCTAAGATTCGACAGTACACACAAACAGAAGAGGAAATTTTAATAGATCTAAAAAAACAGCTCTGTGTAAAGCCTCATTTTCTATGGTAGAGTTGTCAGGATTTTGGATATCGCAATTGAGTCAATATCTTCGATTTGCTACAGCAGTAATTAAATTTCTGTTGCTATTAGATCGTCGTATGTTTGCGAATTTGGTTTTTCAGTACACGTGGACATATTATTTTAAAAAAAAACGAGAGCTTTTGCAGATGGTAGATGAGGAGTGTTTGTTAAACTTATTTAGATCAACATTTTATGACTTTTATGACTAGAGTTGACCTCAACGCGGGGATTTTTGTTGCATTTTTAAGTAGTCAGAAAATTTACTGGCGTGAAAAATAAATGACAAACCTATTTATTGAATAAGCCAAAATATACTTTTTTAACTATTTTTTTTAGTAGCAGAAATTTCGTAAATTATTGAATTTTTGGAATAATGTTTAAGTTTGCTAACAATCATTTTTCGTAGTAGCAGAAATTTCGTAAATTATTTAATTTTTGAAATAATGTTTAAGTTTGCTAACAACCATTTTTCGTAGTAGCAGAAGTTTTGTAAATTATTTAATTTTTGGAATAATGTTTAAATTGCAAACAACCATTTTTCGTAGTAGCAAAAATTTCGTAAATTATTTAATATTTGGAATAATGTTTAAGTTTGCTAATAAATTTATTTCGTAGAAGAAGAAATAAACACTACTTTCTTCAAAAATTCTTTCTCCTAAAAAAATACACTGCACTAAAAATATATGCAATTGGAATAATGTTTAAGTTTGCTAACAAATATATTTCGTAAAAGAAGAAATAAACACTTCTTTCTTCAAAAACTGTTTCTCCTAAAAAATTACACTGCACGAAAAATATATGCAGTATTAATTATTTTGGAATTTTTAGAATAATTTAAATGTGTGCTTAATATATATAATTAAATTTGATCGATTCTGACAGTTGGTTGTTTGCCCGAGCGGTAACGATCTCAACTCATAATCCCAGGGGCGATGGTTCGATCCACAGTCGCGGCGCTTTTTTGTGTGAGAATTCAAATTTTCAGCGATTTGATTTGTTTCGTCAAATAAACAGTGTATTGGAAAAATATGCCTTTAGTATGAATAAAAAAAATGCGTCAGCGGAGATGTTGCGGTGGGAGGGGAAAGGGGCAGGAGGAGGGAAATCGCGGACAATCGGACAATCATACGGAAAGACATTCATACGGAACATAAAACAATGATTTTTCTATTAAAAATATTTAAATGTTCGGAGTATTCGGTGTGCGAAGTATTCTATATCAGGAAGGTTCTGTGTGCGGAAGATTCCGAGTCCGAAAGAATCGGTGTTCGAGGTATTCTTGGCCGGAGAGTTCGTGTTCGGAGTGTTCGTGTTCGGAAAAGTAATGTTCGGTAGAATCACCGAACCATATATTACGTCACTGACGTATATTATATAAAAGTTTTACAAGTCAAATATTTAACATGATGGTAAATTTTCGAAATATTTGGCTTAAAAACATTGTTTTGATTGACTTGAAAAGCACTGAGCATTTTAAAACGAAATCATAGAATTCATTTGTACATGACATCGCATAAAAACGATATTCGAGAGAAAATTTCATTTTTGTATCTGTCAGCAACAAAGAATGACAAGGTTTTATAATTACTCTTAATCTATACTTTAAAATTTAAATTATGGATTAGAATAAAAGAATCAATTTATTATTGACAATAAAATACATTGTGTTAACTTTGAGTGTGTGTTCGCTGAAATAAGATGAAATGAAAACGAAAGAAAATCGGATAATATTGAAATAAGGTTATGTTTATTATTAGGTATGATTAATTTGTTTGACAAATATATTACGCTGTTTCAATATAACAAGATACTTTAAGAACTGTAGTACGTGTTTGTTGTACAGTTTAAACTAAAATGGTTCACACAAATATAATTTTCACACCAATTAAGTGAAAATAATATTTGTATTTCTCATTGACGGTTTTCAGAAAATGCAAATTTTTTAAAAACAGGTTTTTTTCGATAATCACAATGTATCAAACTTGATACACGTTCTATCAAAAAGATGGAAGCTGCAAATGCCGAATTAGTATCTAAATTTATCTTTTAATTTTGAAAAAGATGACCTTGTAAAAAAATAAAACCTAAAAAAAACACTGAAATAAAGGTTTTACCGAGACAATTTCTTTAATTAATGTTAGTTTGTGTCAATTAAACGCCAGCTTAGAAGTCTCCGTGCACTTCAAGGTTGTGTATAATTCATAATTTGTATGTCACAAAATCATTAAAACACGTTTTTAGCGCCTCCTGTAAAATTTGATATGTGTGGTTTACGTACTTTTTTCATTTCAAAGTCGATATTTAATTTTGAGGTTAATAAGTCCTTCGATCGTAACTTGACGCCATATCATATAAAAATAAAAGGTAATTTAATTTGTAATGACAGTGTTTTTTTTTTTACATTATGTATGGTCACCATCATAATATTGTCTATGTTCACAATTCAAGGCAAAACCTGATTACATTGTCTATGTCCACGCTAGAAAAAAGTCTGAGTCATTAATGCTTCTGAAACGCTTTGCTGAATTTCGATAATTGCGAAACGAACAATGGATATCAAGCTTGAACCAGTCGAAGAGGAAGATGAAGACAGAAATTCGTCAAATGAAGATCCCTTTGACTTTCCCGTACAGCCAGCGGATTTTACCAATGATTTTGAGGTTACCTTTCTTTTATTTTATCAGTATGTGGTATTGTAACGTATTTAGGAATGTAGATAGTTTATCGCTGTCATTTAAATTTTTTATAATTACTATACTCAGCTATGCATAATAACGTCATTAGAATTTGTTTTAATATTTAAAATCGGCGGTCAGTACACGCACGCGTATTCACAGACGATTAGGTCGTTGCGTATGCATTTCAACCGCACAAAATGAGCTAGAGACTACATTATATGTTTTAATATTAGAATCATGCTTCGTTCGCAGACATATTGTTTTGTTTTAAAGCATACGTTCTATTGAAACGCAAGTAAAAGGACTTTGATGTAAATCTGGTTATTAATTTAAAATTAATATGTAGTATGTGAAGTTTGCAATATTTGACGAATACAAAGACGGCTCTGTGGTCCTGTGGTAAAAGCTTCTATTTTTTCATTCATGTCTGTTTTAATTGTAGAGCATATGGCCTACTTTTTGAGCTGTTAGTCAGGATACATCTAATCCACGTATTGTGGAATACATCTTATTATATTTAAAGCAACTTGTTGCGAGAATATTTATGTTGGCAGCACACCCTTCGACATAAACTCATCGCGTGTCATTTTAGAGATCTATTTCTGACTCTGAAATGTCTCCCTATCGTGACAGCTGTTAAAATAAAAAATCTATACATATATAGTGGATAAAATAATCGCAAATCACAACTAAATTCGTATATAATTATTTCCCGAGATCTTCTTCTTCTCCAGAGTATATTTGTTTGCTTGAACTTAAACTTTTTAATTATTCTAAAAATGCCAAATACTGAATACTGCAGGGTTGTCCATATTGTATATTAACTTAGTTAAATATCGACTGTGGAAAGGAAAAAGAACGTTACCCACACATATCAAATTTTACAGGAGGCGCTAAAAACGTGTTTTGATGATTTTGTGACATATGCAAATTATGAATTATACACAACATTGAAGTGCACGAAAACTTCTTAACTGGTGTTAAATTGACATAACCTAATATTAATTAAAGAAACTGTCTCGGAAAACTTTTTTTTTTTAGTGTTTTTTCTTGGTTTTATTTTTTTCCAAGGTCATATTTTTCAAACTGAAAAGCTTAATTCAGAGACATATTTGGCATTGTCAGCTTCCATCCTTTTGATAGAATGTGTATCAAGTTGTTTATGTTACGCCGAATCGGTGAAATTGCCTATTTCACAGAGTCGGCAGAAATTTTGCTGAATGCGTGAATTTGGCAAGCTCGTTGCCTATTGCACGCATTCGGTAAAATTTTTCATGGTCAGTGTATGAATTCTTTAACTGTCAACATGACAGTTGAAAAAATAATTTTGACAGCAGTCAAATTTAGCTTGGCTGTTATATTGTCATTATTGTTTTTAATTAAGAATGCAGAATGATTGATTTAAACGCGTTCTGAAAAGACTATTTCTATACCATGTTCCAACCATTTTTCACGAACTAACTAAAGGGGCCAATCTTCATATTATTTACAGCGCTAAATGTGGATCCTGCCGTGGAATTCGCCTTATGATAACGGTTTATTTTGGACAGCACATATTCGCAATGTCGTTCTATCCAATGAAAGCGGCTTATTTTAAGCCGCGCGTGAATGTGTTGATATCGCCACGTTTGAAAATTCGATATTTCTTGGTGTAGAGCTGAAGTATTCTATCACCATGGATCATGATATTCGAAAATTTTCGAGTAATCAAAGACTTTAATTCGATTATTGCAAACTATGATTATAGGGCTATCGAAATGAATCGTTGGATCGTGTGAGTCGAGTGAGAGCAGCATTCTTTGGAGCTGATTTGATCTATTGAATCATAATGATTAAATCTTTTCACGTCTGACCTTGAAAATCTTTTTGAATTCTTTAATACATTAATAATATTCGAATTATGATATGAATTTATTATAGAATAATATTTTGCTTTTTTTTCATACATTTGGATAAAATGTGCAATTGATTTTTAATTGAAAAATTGCATTTTTTTAAAATATATTTTGACTATCTTCCATACTAGATAAAAAATATATTTTTCATAATGTATGAGAATTTGCAATTAATTTCGATTATCCTATATGTGATACGGCTTCTCAAAATTTTTAGAGTCAACACCCCCGTCCTCTGTTTCGATGATTTTTGTCATCCTTTATGACATTTGACATCTGTCACATAGGGAGACATTTCAAAGTCGACAATAGATCTCTTAAATGACGCCCGATGAGTTGATGTCGACGAGTGCTGGCTATCAGTTTTAACTTATTTGCAAGTTGTATGGAGATGAACGAATTCGTAATTAATTAACAATGTATATATTAATAATCTTCATATTTATTAGTATTTCATATTGATAACAAGTGGAGTGTTATCTACTAAATTAATAACAGGTTTTTATATTCAGATTAGAAAAGTAGTGAAATTATGATGTATTCAAAATGTTTTTATTTAATTTTAATGATTAAATGTCACGTATGATTTCATTGAAAATTTCAGCCGAAAATGTTGCATGGCTTAGAAGTTGTGTATTTTAAGAATGTTATATATTTTTCCGCTAATCACTTAAAAACGCCATGGCATACAAAGTGTTAAGAGTCAATACTTTTTGATAATTTTTGTCATCCTTTGTTGCACGGTTTCTTAGCATTTTAAGAGTTGACATTTCAACTGTCTATATCAAGTCGAATTATTTGCATATAAATCAAATAACGGTCGCTTAGACGGAACACTGACCAACATAACCCCAACGAGTGACGTTCCTGTGTGTTCAATAGCATGTTCTGGAACACTGTTCCTGAGACCGTAACGTAGATGTTCAGGATCATTTGTTACCTAGGAAATGGCCGGCATAAGTATCTTTAATAATGCTATTACAGCGATAACCCGTTTCTTCTTAAAACTAGAATCTAAATGGTCTAATTACAAGTTCTTTAGTATATAATATGAACAGTTTTTCTACAGAAATTCATTTATTTTATGTGAATCGTAATCATTAGCCTTAATTGTGTATTTTATATTTCAGTTTGATTCTTCGATACAAGCAAACGTAAAGAGGGAAGAAAGTCCATCGACGATTTCTTCTGCTGCCGATTTATCATGGCCTCATCATGAAATTGATATCATCAATAACAATGTAAAAGAAGAAATGTCACAAAGAGAACTCGTGGCCATTATATTATTGGAAAGGAGAACATTCTACAAACAAAATTTCGCTTGCGGTTTTTGTTTTGATATATTCTCATCTAAACGATTGCTTAAACAACACAATCTAAGTCATTGCCATGAGACAAAATATACAATAGTTTCTAATGAAAGCGAGAACTTTTTGATAGATGGAAACAATGTTCAACAACCAGTCCTCAAACCTTATAAATGCGACCAATGCAGCTACAGCACGATATATTTGTCTAATTTGAAGCGGCATGAACCAATGCATTCAGGCGAAAAACCATTTAAATGTGATCAATGTAGCTTTGGAACGATACAGTTTTCTAATTTGAAGCAGCATAAACGAATTCATACAGGTGAAAAACCATTTAAATGTGGTCAATGTAGCTTTGAAACGACGAGTTCGTCTTCCTTAAAGTGTCATAAAATGAGACATTCTGGACTAAAACCATTCGAATGTGATTATTGCAGCTTTAGCGCGAAACATATTTATAGTTTGAAGCGGCATAAACTACTTCATTCAGGCGAAAAACCATTTAAATGCGATCAATGTGGCTTTGAAACGACAAATTCGTCTTGCCTAAAAACACATAAAATGGCACATAGTGGACTAAAACCATATAAATGCGACCTATGTGGCTTTGAAACGACAAATTCGTCTTTCCTTAAGAAACATGAAATGACACACAGTGGACTAAAACCATATAAATGCGATCTATGTGGCTTTGAAACGACATATTCGTCTTGCCTAAAGAAACATAAAATGACACATAGTGGACTTAAACCATTCAAATGTGATCAATGCAGCTATAGCGCGAGACAGATGTATAATTTGAAGCGTCATAAATTGAAGCATACAGGTGAAAAACCATTCAAATGTGAGCAATGTAGCTTTGAAACGACGAGTTCGTCTCACTTAAAGTATCATAAAATGACACATTCTGGACTTAACCCTTAAAACTCGTAATTTTTTTCAAAGGTTGGTAGCGCCAACTCGTATATAATTTTATATTTTTCCGGAACATAATTTCTGAAAGTAAATTAAGAAAAAAACACCTTTTCCTTGGCTATTTTTTCAAAAATAAAATAAATAATTATGTAGAATATATTCAATTCATATTATAAATATTGTTTAGTAAATAAAGAAGTCAAATATATGAATCTGAAAGCTACTGCTATGCTACTGGCGCGCTTTGCTTAGCGGCGTTCAGCCTATTATCTTACGAACGATCGCTTATCTCTTATCTTATCGTATTATAAACTACAAAAGGTCCAAAAAACTATGATATAAGAATACCTTAATTATAAACATTGTATCACCCATATTAAAATAGATATTTAAGAAAATGTGGGTATTGGGGTCGCATTTCTTGAGCTTAGAACCGGAAAAGTTAATTCGTCTTTAAAAATAATATGTATGTTACTTTATAACACTAGATATTACAAATAAACCATCCGGAAATTGTTGAGACACGTGTTTCTGCCTAAATTATAAATGGGCTATATATAATTGAACTAAAACAAATAAAGGACGAACTTTGTACACACGAATATATATTTTAATACTTTACATTAAACATTGCCCACTAGCACGAGAGAACGCCCAAAAATATTTTTCAAATCTTATCACTAAAAAACTCACAATATCCACCTTGTACGGAAAAAGTGGAAAATATGAGTTTTTTTTAGTGAGAAGCTTACCTTTGCAAAGTGGTGGATAGGTACGCCAATTTTCAATGTTAAAACGTGTGACAGCATGGCTGGCAAATCAAGTGAATTTAAGAATTCAGTTGGATAATTGACAACTTCATCTTGATTCATTACAGTATCGATGGACTGATACGTTTTCTCTTCGCCTGGTATTTCGTTTCGAATCCTGAAGTTGATGGCATTAACATCGTGTTTTTTGGCTGCTAATATAACACTTTCTCTGAGTCACTGTTGATTTTTGTAATTCTTTGCAATATTTTTGGGAAAACTTTGTGAATCAATTCTCTTATCTTTTTTGTAATTTTACAGAAATTTGTTGGCAATGTAATTAAATTGTGTGGATTCATCTATTTTCAATTTTCCATTCCCAATATCAAACAATTATTTTGCGAAACGTTCAGCGGATGTATCATATTGTAGTTTTATACGCATGCTGGCCTTGAAAGCCAATTTCTGCACGTGTCGCCATAAAACTGATGATTTGAGACATGCATTTAATTCATCAACAGCTGTTGAACGTGTTATAACTGGTAGGGTTTGTCGAAAATCACCAGACAATAAAATAAGTGCGCCACCAAAGACCACTATTCATTTCCTCTCAAATCTTTAAGTGCATAGTGTACAGCTTACAATGCCTTTTTGTGCGCCATAGTACATTCGTCTCATATTATGAGTAGGCATGATTGAAGTACTTCACCCATTCCGATTTTATTTTTTTGATATTGCATGTTAGTGTCTCAGTGCTTTGAATTAAAATTCAATTTTAGTGTTAAATGCGCTGTTCGACCACCATCCAAAAATGTTCACACCAAAGATACGCAAACTGACGCTTAACCATATGAAATACATACATTTGCTAAATTGAGAAAAGTCACCAGAAAAGGCGAATTTTCTTAGAAAATGCGCCACAGAGAATCCTAAAAATAGCCAATCAACGGGTCCAAATTTCACTTTTCGCAACCTATGATTTGCCATGAAACTGATAGTCGTGGCACGCAGATCGCTTTATCCGGCGAAATTTCTCATTGTAAAATGGCTGCACTCTGGTGTGGGCTGGAGGAAGCTCAGAGGGGCTCGCGCAAGCCCTTTATGAAATTTCGCTAAGGTCGGCCAGCCCCTTGTTAATTTAAGAGAAAACAGTATTCTCAAATCAAATGAGTACATAACTGCAATTTCTGACTTACATACATTATCTATGACAGCATCAGTATACACAGTAGTACATTTTTGGCCATTTACATTGATGAGTTTACAGTATATTGCATATTGTTACGTATTAAAAATGAAAAAATAGATTGCTTATTTAGGTAGTCCATCAGAGTGATAAAAAACTCACTGCTTCCCAGAATACCGAGAATTGCTTTGATATAAAGCGAGCACCTTGTAAACGCATTGGTAGCCTACCGCTGGTTGTACTAATTCAGAAAACTTTAAGGGCGTCCGCACAACAAATCATCAAAGTTTTATTGCAATCGGATGAACGGTATAGAAACAGGAACGCATAAAGAAAAAACTACGAATTTACTGTATTGGCAGCCCATCGTTGTATGTATTGATTCAAAAACCGTTGCTGGTGTCCACAAAACAACTCACCAAAGCTTTATCGCAATCAGATGAACGGTATAGGAACTCATACGGAACAAACAAACAAATAAACGTATTGGAAGCCCACCCCTGGCTGTATGTATTCAGATACCGCTGCGAGTGTTCGCACAACAACTCACCAAAGTTTTATCGCAAAAAGATGAATGGTATAGGAACAGGAATGCGTAAGAGACAAACTAACAAATTAACGTATTAGCAGCCCACCGCTGATTCATATACATTTGCAGGCGTCCGCACAACGGCTCGCCAAAGTTTTATCGCAGTCCGATGAATGGTATAGGATTGCATACGGAAAAAAAACAAACAAATTAACGTAATAGCATCCCACTGTTGATTTATATGAATTTGCAGGCAGCCGCACAACAACCCACTAAAATTGTATTGCAGTTAAATGAACGGTATAGAAACGCATACCAGACTAACAAACAAATTAACGCATTGGTAGCCCACTGCTGATTCATAAATCTATTCTGGCATCTGTATAACAACTTCCCAAAAAAATGATCGCAATCGGATGAGTGGTATAGGAGCGCATAGATAACAAACAAACTAACATTAATTTTAATATATGTATATAGATAACCAACAATTTTGATAATTGTTAATATATTTTTCTAACCATGATGTATGTAATCATTGTAGTAAAACCATGGATTATTTTAATTGTAAATAAGCAATAATTCATTACTGTACGCAAATCTATGGTTGTGTATTACTGCCGCCGAAGCAAAGTAGATCAAGCGATTTGGAATGATATGTTGTCTCGTTTGCACAAGATCCATCTCGCTCGCACTTGCGCACATAAACACGCCGGGAATGTACTCATTCCGATGCTTTGAAATTGCATATTTTGACATTAAATGCATGAAAATAATATAAAATTGGATGAGTGTATAAAGATCAAAGTATCTATTTGATAAATAACACGAAAATAAACAAGTATAATTTAATTTGTGGCCAGTAAACGAGGTTGAAGTTATGTCGGCTATACGTCGACGTTCGAGTGGTAGACCCGAATCGTGATGTCGACTATATGTCGACGTTCGAGTTCTAGGAGTTAAGTTATGCGTAAAAAAGGCGTCATTCCAGTACAAATATGAATTTGCAACTGATACGTTCATCCCAGTTATCTTACAAACGATCGCTGATAAGCGGGCACTTATCTCGTAATCGCGTATTTATATAAATTACAAAAGATCCAAAAAACTATGATATAAGAATACCTTAATTATAAACATTGTATCACCTATATTGAAATAGATATTTAAGAAAATGTAGGTATTGGGGTCGCATTTCTTGAGCTTAGAACCGGAAAAGTTAAATATTTTGATTTATTTTTGTATTTTGTCCTTTTTTATTTTAATTATGTTTGTCAAGTTAGTGGGTGAATTGATGTCAGCTGTAATGCTTTGTACTGCTCGTACGATTTGAAAAGTTAAATTTTTGATAGCATTAGGGTTTTCAGACATAAAGATTAATCGGGACCGTCACCGGTTTTGAGTCTCGTGTCCCGGTGTCCCAAAAAAACCTCTCGGTTGTCGAATCACCCTGATTGTTTGGAGAAATCGGTAAATTTTGAGATATTAGATCTGTTCTTTTGCGTACTTCTAATAGTTTTGAATTAGAATCTTATTCAAAGCTTTGATCACACGGTTTGGATTGTGATTTTGACAGTTGGTTTTGTTCTTTTGCTTCTAAACCACATTCCAACAGAAACGGTTTATGCTCTAAAACGTTTACTGTTTTGGCGTACCAACCTCCATCCCCGGGAATGGCGAATTTTGTTAAAAACGACAACTTAACCGACTAATTATCAAAAGTAAAACACAAATGACAGTTATATGTCACTGATGTATATTATATAAAAGTTTTATAAGTGAAATATTTGGCTTAAAAACATTGTTTTGATTGACTTGAAAAGCATGGAGCATTTTAAAACGAAATCATAGAATTCATTTGTACATGACATCGCATAAAAACGATTTTTGAGAGAAAATTTCATTTTTGTATCTGTCAGCAACAAAGAATGACAAGGTTTTATAATTACTCTTAATCTATACTTTAAAATTTAGAGTATGGATTAGAATAAAAGAATCAATGTATTATTGACAATAAAATTCATTGTGTTAACTTTGAGTGTGTGTTCGCTGAAATAAGATGAAATGAAAACCAAAGAAAATCGGATAATATTGAAATAAGGTTATGTTTATAATTTGTTTGACAACAATATTACGCTGTTTCAATATAAAAAGATACTTTTAAAATTGTAGTACGTATTTGTGGTACAGTTTAACCTAAAATAGTTCACACAAATATAATTTTCACACCATTTAAGTGAAAATTATATTTGTATTTCCCATTGACGTTTGTCATAAAATTCGATAATGTTCAAAATGGCGAATAAGGTTTTAATAGCACGAAAAAAATAATTAGTTATTTTTGAACAAATTGCTCATTTTAACTCACCAATACTACTCTTTGTTCTGATTTTTAAACAAGTAAATTATTATAATACTGTTTCTATATACATATGTTATGTCAATAAAGTGAAAAATCTAAAATAAAAAAGTGTTTTTATTCAATTAATAACAAATGTAATGAACAGTTTCTCACAAAATTTCTAGAAATAAAAAAAAAAACAATACATTCAGCAAGTATGTTCATATCGACTTTGGAAAAGAAAAAGGACGTAACGCACAGTTTTTTTTCGATAATCACAATGTATACTTCTTGACACACTTTCTATTAAAAGATGTAAGCTGAAAATGCCGAATAAGTATCTAAATTTATGTTTTCAGTTTGAAAAAGATGACCTTGTAAAAAATTAAAACCTAGAAAAAACACTGAAATAAAGATTTTTCCGAAACAATTTCTTTAATTAATATTAGGTTGTGTCAATTAAACACCAGCTTATGTGTGGGTTATGTACTTTTTTTTTTCCATAGTCGATATTTAACTTTAGGTTAATTAGCTCTTCAATCGTAACTCGACGCCAAACCGTTTAAAAATAATAGGCTTAGCACTTATTCACGTTTTCTTTTCATATTTATACTATTATGAATTACCCGGCCAAAAAATAAACTAATTGTTCCGTTAAGTTTCGGATTCACAGTGTACCACAATAAAAAAAAGTTGGGGAAACCCTTTACTAAAGTCAAAAAAATACAAATTATAAATGCTTGCGATGGCCCAGCGTTTGTGGTTCTGCTTACCAAATCACTTTCTTAGCTCTGGCATCAAATTGATTTTGAATTTAATTTGTAATGACAGTTGTTTTTTCTATATTAGATATTGTCAGCATCATAATATTGTCTATGTTCACAATACACGACAAACCCGGATTACATTGTCTATGCCCACGCTAGAAAAAAGTCTTGAGGCATTGCTTGTGTAACGCTTTACTGAATTTCGAGAATTGCGAAACGAACAATGGATATCAAGCTTGAACCAGTCGAAGAGGAAGATGATGAAGACAGAAATTCGTCAAATGAAGATCCCTTTAACTTTCCCGTACGCCCAGCGGATTTTACCAATGATTTTGAGGTTACCTTTCTGTTGTTTTACCAGTATGTAGTATTGTAACGTATTTAGGAATGTAGATAGTTTATCGCTGTCATTTAAATTTGTATAATGACTACACTCAGCTATGCAAAATAATGGCATTAGAAGTTGTTTTAACATTTAAAATCGGCGGTCAGCACACGCACGCGCATTCACAGACGATTAGGTCGTTGCGTATGCATTTCAACCGAACAAAATGAGCGAGAGACTACATTATATGTTTCAATATTAGAATCATGCTTCGTTCACACACATTTTATTTTGTCTTAAAGCAAACGTTCTAATAAAACGCAAGTTAAAGGACTTTGATGTAAATCTGGTTATTAATTTAAAATTAATATTTAGCATGTGAAGTTTGTAATATTTGACGAATACAAAGACGGGTCTGTGGTCCAGTGGTAAAAGCTTGTATTTTTCATTCATGTCTGTTCTAATTGTAGAGCATATAGCCCACTTTTTGAGCTTTTAGTCAGGATACATCTAATCCACGTATTGTGGAATACATCTTATTTAATTTAAAGCAACTTTTTGCGAGAATATTTATGTTGGCAGCACACCCGTCGACATTAACTCATCGCGTGTCATTTTAGAGATCTATTTCTGACTCTGACATGTCTCCCTATCGTGACAGGTGTTAAAATAAAAAATCTATACATATATAGTGGATAAAATAATCGCAAATCTCAAATAAGATCGTATATAATTATTTCCCGAGGTCTTCTTCTTCTCCGGAGTATATTTGTTTGCTTGAACTTAAACTTTTTTATTATTCTAAAACTGCCAAATACTGAATACTGCAGGGTTGTCCATATTGTATATTAACTTGGTTAAATATCGACTGTGAAAAGGAAAAAGGACGTTACCCACAGATATCAAATTTCACAGGAGGCGCTAAAAACGTGTTTTGATGATTTTGTGACATATGCAAATTATGAATCATACACAACCTTGAAGTGCACGGAGACTTCTAAACTGGTGTTTAATTGACATAACTTATTATTAATTAAAGAAATTGTCTCGGAAAAACTTATATTTCAGTGTTTTTTCTTGGTTTTAACTTTTTACAAGGTCATCTTTTTCAAACTTTAAAGATAAATTTAGATACCAATTCGGCATTTTCAGCTTTCTTCTTTTTGATAAAATGTGTGTCAAGTTGTATACGTTGTGATTATCGAAAATAAGCTGTGGGTTACGTCCTTTTTCCTTTCCACAGTCGATATGGATGTCTATACAATCATATGTTGACTTTTTATACATACATACAGGTTGATAAAATATGCAATTAATTTTGATTATTTTGCATGTGTAAATTTCATTTGATTTCCAAATTTTTAAGACAATTTTCCTTCTCATATCAATCATGATTTTTAAAGCAAAATTATTAGGAATGACACCTTCCAATTGTCTTGATGATTTTTGTCATTCCATCAGCGACACGAATTTTTAATCATTTACATATGTTAGTCACACATTTAAGGCGACTCAGTAGGAATGCAAAACTTAAATTTGACCTACAGCATAAATATTGCACTGACTTTAATAGGTCACCACCACTATACGTATTTTTACAGTATCAAAACAAGCAAAACATTTTTATATTTCATTACAAAAATAACAATATCACCTTACACACAAATGGGTATTTAGACAGTAATGAGGTATTGCAATGTACATGGTAGCAACAGTAGGCTATCGTATTTCATAAATTAACGGTTTTTGCCAAAGGTAAATTACACGAGAAGCAAAACAAACTATACAATACAAAATTCTCAAACTTTCTCTAATATATTGAAATAATAAATTTTAATTTTTAATTTTGTATAACCTATTTGTTATGATATTGATATTGATGAATACAGTTTTGAAAAATAATTTTGTTGCATAAAAAAGATTAAATCATAAAAAAATTTGACATAATAAGATTAAAATGGAAAAGTATTGAGTAAAAGAGTTATAAGTTGCAATTGATAGTTATTTCTGGTTCGCGCTATAGTTTTCACTATGTATTTTATCCGAAAATTATCTTAACTTTGTCTTATATTTCGTGTTAGACAAAAAACTTATTTTTATATATATTTTTAAATTTTTATTAAAATTTATTTATTTATTAATTTATTTATTTTATTTAAATTTTATAGATATTTTTAAATTATTGTAAGTTAAGTAATCGTTCTTATCAAATCGATTGAACATTTCGCACAGTAAATGATTTACGTTTATTATTAAAAGCGTCTAAAATGTATTGCGGATTCCATATTTCTAAAGACCTTGTGAATCTAGGATCCAAAATCTCAGGATGATCCGTTGGTTCCAGATAGTGGTGACTAAAAAAAAATATTTTCATATAATTTGATAAATCGGTTCCAAATTCGTGTAAAAAGTACCAAAATGTATGAAAAAACGTAACGGTGCCGTCCAAAAAAATCGCGGAAACTCAAAATCGCGCAAAAATAAATCGCCTAAAAAAAGGATTAGGTGTATATTTTACTGAATGCGCGGAATAACAATATTTTTTATCTGAAAACTTAATTATTCCACTGATTGCTAAGAATAAAGGTAAACATCATTAACTTATAGCTTGACAATTAATAGTTGGTCTGAAGACGCTTCTCGAAAAAGCCAAATACGTGTTACAATTTGTAAACGATCAGTGGAATAACAAAGTTTATTTGTTATAAAATGACTTTTTCTTAAGTGACTACCGACACCATCGAAAATATTCATAATCCATGTTAATAATTCTTTCAAGCCATTAGCAAATTTTATTATGTGCTTATTATTACTTCAAGTTTATATATAGCCTAACTCAATAAGGAAGAAACTAAATAAATATTATATCTGATCAAAACAAGTTATTCAAATAATTTATATCGAATTCATAAATATATTCGTATTTTTTTATGTTTGAGAACCTTCTCTCTGTCGCCAATATATAAGTTCGAAATTCAGGGTTGTGTCAAGAAAACATAATACTAATAATATTAAAAATAATTCAAACCATGCGATTGATTTGAATATTAATGTATTGTTGGTATAACATTGTTACATAATTTGGTAAGTTATCGAAAAAATATGGTCTTCAATCATTTAATATAATAGATAAATTAAAGTCGTTAAGTTATAACGGCCGTATCGGACTAACTTTGTTGGGTGGTACAAAACAATGACTTAAATGTATGAATTAATATATTTCACAAGTTTATTTTGTATCCATACATATGTTTATATATTTGTCATATATCAATTTCGAATATTTTCTAGCATTCTGTTTTGTTCAATTATAAGTTTAAAAAAACACGTTTGACGTTAGAAAAATGTATTCAATTAAAAAAACTTAACGTTGCAAAAAACATGGTTTACCATCTGTATATTATGTAAAAAATATTTACTATTAACATCTTACCTTTTCCAATAATTTTGAAGCTTTTTTCCATTAAGATGACTTTTATTCAACTACTGTTACTATTATATTGGATAGAATCTCTTTTTAAAACCATTGCCGAATAATTATTTCAAAATGCTTATCCATAAACTAAAGTAATACTGGTCTTTACAAGTATTTCGACTGAACAAGACATTATTATATTATAAATAATAATATTATTTATCAGCGCTTTACGCAACCCTAACCCCAACCGATATTTTACCGTTTTTTATGGTAGTGTAAAAAATACATTGCTTTGATTCATATCTCTAATGTTCGTTGACCAGTGATTTAAAAATATCTAAAGAAATTTTCGACACGTCCACTCTAGACCAAGCCTCATCTCAAACTGAAGAATGGTAGGTAAGAAAAAGACATCCCCGAAAAATGGTTACCATTTATTGGTATTATTAATTTTTAATTTTTTTTTTGCTTTTAAATGTAAACAATAAAATGTTTTATCATTCCAATTTTTTGTAGAAGTATTTATGATCCAAATGTGCTTTAAAAATCAGTGAGAAAAAGTGGGAGAAATTGTACATAAAAAATGGATGTACAATCATTACATTACATAAATTGGAAATTCTGCTCAATTCACTTTCTTAAACAAACCTTTATCTGCATTTCTTTCTAAGACATTTAACTTCGGTATCTTACAATAAAGTCTAAAAATGATCAGACGTAAAGCAGAATAAAAATTCTGAGTAAACTTTTTGCTATTTATTCGAGAAAATATGACTCTTTTCATGAAAACAAAAATGCAGTAGTGTAAAAAAGCGTTTGGAAAATGTAATTATTGAATTTTTTTTTTTTTTGAGTGAACGGTTCACGAGATTTAGTCGACGGCAAACGATCGATTTACTCTGTTTTCAGGCGCGAAGGAACTATATCCTCTTAATTGTGTATTTTATATTTCAGTTTGATTCTTCGATACAAGCAAACGTAAAGAAGGAAGAAAGTCCATCGACGATTCCTTCTGCTGCCGATTTATCATGGCCTTATGAAATTAATATCATCAATAACAATGTAAAAGAAGAAATGTCACAAAGAGAACTCGTGGCCATTATATTATTGGAAAGGAGAACATTCTACAAACAAAATTTCGCTTGCGGTTTTTGTTATGATATATTCTCATCTAAACGATTGCTTAAACAACACAATCTAAGTCATTGCCATGAGACAAAATATACAATAGTTTCTAATGAAAGCGAGAACTCTTTGATAGATGGAAACAATGTTCAACAACCAGTCCTCAAACCTTATAAATGCGACCAATGCAGCTACAGCACGATAAATTTGTCTAATTTGAAGCGGCATGAACTATTGCATTCCGGACTTAAGCCATTTAAATGTGATCAATGCAGCTATAGCGTGAGACAGTTTTCTAATTTGAAGCAGCATAAACGAATTCATTCAGGTGAAAAACCACAAATGACACATAGTGGACAAAAACCATATAAATGCGACCTATGTGGCTTTGAAACGATTAATTCGTCTTGCCTAAAAAAACATAAAATGACACATAGTGGACTAAAACCATTCAAATGTGATCAATGCAGCTATAGTGCGAGACAGATGTCTAATTTGAAGCGTCATGAACTGAGGCATACAGGTGAAAAACCATTCAAATGTGATCAATGTAGCTTTGAAACGACTCGGTCTTCTTTTTTAAAGTATCATAAAGTGACACATTCCAGACTAAATCGCGGCCTTGCCGCGATACAGTTGTCTAATTTGAAAAAACACAAACTAATACATTCTGGCGAAAGACATTTTAATACTTAATATGCGGGAAACGACAAAAGTCGTTTTTAGCGTATTGTCGGTAGAATGCGGATCACGGCGTTATACGTTTTTTTTTTTATATCGTCGTTTGTTTGCGGGACACATAATATCACGGGTTTGTTTGTCGGCGTTAAATAAAATGCCGCAACTAATTAACATTAGCCCTAATTCTTTCCTAGAAAGGGTGACACATGTGTCTCGAATATTTATGCTGTAATTTTTACGGCATTAGATTTTACACTTTCAGTGGTAGTAAAGTTGTAGGAATGGCGTTTAAGTTTTATAATTATTTATATAATTATAAAATATTGATAAATATGCTATTTTGTTATATAGAATGTTTTGAATATTAATGTTTATAACATGCGGAGTGCTACCTACTAAATTGATAACAAGTTTTATATTCAGCTTAGAAACATAGTGAAAATATGATGTTATCGAAATGTCCTAATTTTATTTTTAATGACTAAATGTCACGTATGATTTTTTTTAAAATTTCAATCGAAAATATCGTTTGGTTTAGACGTTGTGTTGATTTTAAGAATGTAATATATTTGTGCGCTCATCACTAAAAAATGAATAATTATAAACATTGTATCACCCATATTAAAATAGATATTTAAGAAAATGTGGGTATTAGGGTCGCATTTCTTGAGCTCAGAACCGAAAAAGTTTTAAAAAAATCAGTATGTAGACAATCACAGCTATAGAAACAGTTCATTCGCGTTTAAAAAATGGATGATGCCAACACTTATTATTGCACAAAAGCATTTGAAGCGAGTCTTTGCGAACATTTGACAATAACCATTCCACATGACCGACATTTCTTTTGTTATCATCTCGGCTTCTCCGATTCATATCTCACAATGCCGTGTATTTTGATTATAGCAAAGAAAATTATATCAGTCGTGGAATCATATTTTTTCTTCTATAGCAACAGTGAAGAATAATCTGTTAATTGTGTTTAATCCCCATATGTATGTTTGAATTCGTAAATAAATTGTGTTATTATTTTTATTGCAATTTTACTTATTTAAACTGATTTAAAACATGTCCTTCTTCTAGCCTCATTTACATCACAAAGCAAGATTCATAATAACAGACGAAATTGTCACAATATTCGAAGGGTCAATGTTTGAGTGCTCGGTGTTTTCACTGGTTCGAATTAAGGAACAAATGTCCAATAATTTGTTTCTTTCAATCGATTTTAACCTATCAAAGGCTGTAATGTTTGTGATATCGTGTAGGTGAAACCGACACATTCGTTTTAAAAACAGAACATCAATTTTTTAAAGGGGATAGACATCTATAAAGCAAAGATTTTTTAGTGTAGTTAATGTTTGTTCAAGGCTTTCATCAAATATTTCAATAAATCAATTAAGAACACAGCATAAGCATTTTATTTTATTATATAAGCATAAATATCTTGGTGATTTATTTGACCTACGGTTTTTAAGTGTTTTTAGAAGAAATTCCACGAAATAAAAACTTATAAATGGAACAACTATTATTGAATGTATTTGGTATAAGGTTTTGAATGTGGCCACACTTTTTTCAATGCTTTTCAATCTATACATGTTAACTAAAATAAAGAATCAAATAACTCTTGCTATAAATAAAATTCAGGGTATTAAGCTAAAAAAAAACACAATTGTCATGACGCAGAGTTTTGGAAAGATGACTTTCACATCGTTCAAATAAATATTGGTCACGTTCCTCAACAGTCTTCTTTTGAATCACTTGATTATCAAATGGACCAGTGGGTCATCAACCATTCCTAAGATTTGACAGTACACACAAACAGAAGAGGAGATTTTAATAGATCTAAAACAACGGCTCTGTGTGCAAAGCTTCATATTCTTAGGTAGAGTTGTCAGCATTTTGGATATCGCTATGGAGTCAATATCTTCGATTTGCTACAGCAACAATTAAATCTACGTTGCTATTACATCGTCGTTTCTTTGCGAATTTGGTTTTTCAGCACCAGTAGCGCATGTGTTAGCTTTGGGTGTGCTGCGTATGGTAAAATAAACAGGTCTTCACAGCCGCGGAAAAAGCAGAAACTTTCGCGGAATCACTCGAGAAACAATTCTCTCCGAATGAATTCAATCAAAACGACCACGTGCTTAAAACACGCATAGAATCAGTAACCGCCAAATATATCAAAATCACTGAAGAGATCACAACATCTCCGACCGCGACTTCCATCGCATCCGCAACCACGGGCGAGATTGAATGCAGAATCAAATGCTTACCCAATCGTAAAGCCCCTGGCAACGATGAAATAAAGCACAATGCGCTGAAACACCTTCCCGAGAACGGAGTCAAAGCACTAACAACGATCATAAACGCATGCCTAGCCGTCCAACACTTTCCACCCGCCTGGAAAGCCGCAGACATCATCTTAATCCCGAAACCGGGCAAACCACACCAGATTCCAGAAAATCACAGACCCATTAGCCTCCTCCCGACAATGGGAAAGCTATTGGAACGTGTAATTAAATCCCGCCTGGAAGAGTTTGTGACGGAAAAAAAACTCATCCCGGATGAGCAACACGGCTTTCGTCACAGACACTCCACCAACCATCAATTACTTAGAGTTGTTGAATTCATCAGCGAAGGTTTCAACCGTCGATGTTTCACCACCGGCCTATTTCTCGACATCGCCAAAGCCTTCGATAAGGTTTGGATAGAAGGTATGATAGTCAAACTCTCCGAGGCCGGCCTCGAAAGTCCAATGTTAAAAATTATAAACTCATTTATGACCAACAGAACTTTCCGCGCTAAAGTTAACGGCGAACTATCGACGACGCGTACGCCGACAGCCGGTGTGCCACAGGGGTCCGCCTTATCGCCCCTGTTGTACAATCTATATACTCATGACATCCCATTACCCGCCTTCATACCCGGGATAAACGAAACGATCGTCGCGCAGTACGCAGATGATACAGCGATCCTAGCACGATCACTAAACAGAAATAGAGCCACCGCACTTGTACAAAAGGCAAGTGCGGACATCCAAGCCTGGTGCGCCAACTGGCGCATTCAAATACACCCAGAAAAAAGCACCGCAATAACCTTCAGTCGCAGGCCAAATAGACACGTTAAGAACATCAAACGCATCCGGATGCGAAACACAGACATTCCGTGGGCACGAACGGTAAAATACCTCGGCCTCACACTTGATTCGCGACTAAATTTCAACAGACATATATCTGTAAAAAAAAACATGCATCCCAAGTCACGGGCTAACTCTACCCGATGATTGGGCACAAAAGTAAACTTGCAATAAACAGCAAGCTACTCTTGTACACCGCGATAACTCGTCCAATCATGACTTACGCATGCCCGATATGGGCATACGCAAGCATGAAACACATCCAGACGCTCCAGACTATACAAAACAAATCACTACGAATGATAACAGGCGCACCCTGGTACGTTCGAAATACCACTCTCCACAGAGACACCAAAACAGACACCATACTCGGACACGTCATGAAGCTGTCGAAGAAATTCTACAGCGACATGGCAGATCACCCAAACGACACTATCAAATCGTTACTAAACGATTACATAAAATACCCACACACCGACATAGCACGGCCAAGGAAGGTTCTCCTCCTCAAACCCCCCTAGCTCCCCCCCGACCCCATCATCTAAATGCTGGTACGCCACAAAATGGCGTATAAACCGGGGTGACGTCATAAACCACCCCCGACATACGACACACGCCGACACTGTAGGCTCGACATCCTCTCGAGGGTAAAAAACAAAAAAAGAGGGACTACACGGAATTTATAAAAAATTAAATAAATTCCCAAAAAATACATATTCACAAACAGATAAGCATTTCTCCACTAAACATAATAATGCTGCTCAAGGTAAATGAATCACCCTACAGTGTCAACCAACGCCAACAAAACAACGACCTAATAACAACCACGATCTCGCACGCAATTTCTTTTATTTTAATATTATTGTTACTATTATTATTTTTCTTTTTCTATTGTTATTTTTCTTTTCCTATTGTATTCTCTCTCACTGTATTCTTGTTTGTTTATTATAAAAAAAAAAAAAACAATATATATGATCATCCTGTCTCACTCAAAAAAAAAAAAATTACAATAAAAAGAGAAAGGAATCAACACTAAAAAGGGGAAAAAATTAAATAAAAACCCCAACATCAGACGAAAGGGCAATTGGAGTAATCCACAAGGCCCTCCAACCAAGTGTAAGACACGAACGAAAAAATAAACAAAAAAAATATGTAAATAAAAAAAAAGATTGACCAACCGAGTCACAAGCAGTTCTCGTCGAAAAACTTGTATCAAAATACCTCCATTCGGAGGACATATACTCCACACTGAGAGCGGACATGCATTGAAAAAATATATGTCAAAACGTTTTGGAAAAAATGTTTTGGGTAAAATAAAATAAAGAATTATTAATATTAGTAATAAATTATATTACGCCAAAATATCAATGAAGGATGACCTGTTAGAATAATCTAGAAAAAGAAAAGAGACGTGAAATTTTCGAAAGATCGTCCAAGAAACCTCATACATGACGTGAGAACTGTCGATATAGACAACGACTTTCGACCTTAAAGTTGCGTACAAAAATATTAGCTCCACGCTACGCGTACCTAGACTGCGCAACTGTATGCAGTCGTATGGGAAGGCAAGTCGTGCGCTTGAGACAACGCTCGCCTTTTCAAATACTGTATACTATTGCGCGACAAATTTACTTTATGTTCTAGATTTTGCGGGAGTATGTTCAGGATGTGCGGCACACACCTTGCATATCCTGAATATACGTAATAATTTGCATATGTCACAAAGTCATCAAAACACGTTTTTAGCGCCTCCTGTAAAATTTGATGTGTGGATTACGTCCTTTTTCCTTTCCAGATTCTATATTTAACTTTGAGGTTAATAAGCTTTTCAATCGTAACTCGACGCCAAACCATTTAAAAATAATACGCTTAGCATTTATTAACATATTCTTTTCATATTTATACTATTATGAATAACCCAGCCTAAAAAATAAACTAATTGTTCCGTTAAGTTTCGGATTGACAAAGTGTTTCACAGTAAAAAACGATTGGGAAAACCTTTCCTAAAGTCAAAAAAATACAAATTATAAATGCTTGCGATGGCCCGGCGTTTGTGGTTCTGCCAACCAAGTCACTTTCCTATCTGGCATCAAATTGATTTTTAATTTAATTTGTTAAGCAGTGGTTTTTTTACATTAGATATTGTCAGCACCATAATATTGTCTATGTTCACAATACACGACAAACCCGGATTACATTGTCTATGTCCACGCTAGAAAAAAGGCTGAGTCGTTATTGCTTCTGAAACGCTTTGCTGAATTTCGAGGTGCGAAACGAACAATGGATATCAAGCTTGAACCAGTCGAAGAGCAAGATGATGAAGACAGAAATTCGTCAAATGAAGATCCCTTAGACTTTCCCGTACACCCAGCGGATTATACCAATGATTTTGAGGTTACCTTTCAATTATTTTACCAGCATGTAGTATTGTAACGTATTTAGGTATGCAGATAGGTTATCGCTGTCATTTCAATTTGTAAAATTACTATACTCAGCTATGCATAATAACGTCATTAGAATTTGTTTTAATATTTAAAATCGGCGGTTAACCCACGCACGCGCATTCACCAACGATTAGGTCGTTGCGTATGCATTTCAACCGTACAAAATGAGCGAGAGACTACATTATATGTTTTAATATTAGAATCATGCTTCGTTCATACACATTTTATTTTGTTTTAAAGCTTACGTTCTATTGAAACGCAAGTGAAAGGACTTCGTTGTTTAAAGGAATGTTGGCAGCACACCCGTCGACATTAACTCATCGCGTGTCATTTCAGAGATCTATTTCTGACTCTGAAATGTCTTCCTATCGTGACAGCTGTTAAAATAAAAAATCTATACTTATATAGTAGATAAAATAATCGCAAATCACAAATAAGGTCGTATATAATTATTTCCCGAGGTCTTCTTCTTCTCCGGAGTATATTTGTTTGCTTGAACTTAAACTTTTTAATTATTCTAAAAATGCCAAATACTGAATACTGCAGGGTTGTCCATATTGTATATTAACTTGGTTAAATATCGACTGTGGAAAGGAAAAAGAACGTTACCCACACATATCAAATTTTACAGGAGGCGCTAAAAACGTGTTTTAATGATTTTGTGACATGCAAATTATGAATTATACACAACCTTGAATTGCACGGAGACTTCTTATCTGGTGTTTAATCGACATAATCTAATATTAATTAAAGAAATTGTCTCGGAAAACCCTTTTTTCTGTGTTTTTTCTTGATTTTTATTTTTTACAAGGTCATATTTTTCAAACTAAAAAGCTTAATTCAGAGACTTATTTGGCATTTTCAGCTTCCATCATTTTGATAGAATGTGTGTCAAGTTTTATATGTTACGCCGAATCGGTGAAATTGCCTATTTCACGGAGTCGGCAGAAATTTTGCTGAATGCGTGAATTCGCCAGAGTGTTTTATTATTGTCAATGGTCAGTGTATGAATTCTTTAACTGTCAACATGACAGTTGAAAAAATAATTTTGACACAGAAGTCAAATTTAGCTTGGCGGTAATATTATCATTATTGTTTTTAATAAAGAATGCGGAATGATTGATTTAAACGCGTTCTGAAAAGACTATTTCTATACCATGTTTCATCCATTTTTCACGAACTCACTAAAGGGGCCAATCTTCATATTATTTACAGCGCTAAATGTGGATCCTGCCGTGGAATTCGCCTAATGATAACGGTTTATTTTGGACAGCAAATTTCCGAAATGTACATCTATCCAATGAAAGCGGCTTATTTTAAGCCGCGCGTGAATGTTTTGATATCGCCACGTTTGAAAATTCGATATTTCTTGGTGTAGAGCTGAAGTATTCTATCACCATGGATCATGATATTCGAAAATTTTCGAGTAATCAAAGACTTTAATTGGATTATTGCATACTATGATTATAGGGCTATCGAAATGAATCGTTGGATCGGTGAGTCGAGTGAGAGCAGCATTCTTTGGAGCTGATTTGATCTATTGAATCATAATGATTAAATCTTTTCACGTCTGACCTTGAAAATCTTTTTGAATTCTTTAATACATCAATAATATTCGAATTGTGATATAAATTTATTATAGAAAAATATTTTGCTTTTTTTTCATATATTTGGATAAAATGTGCAATTGATTTTTTATTGAAAAATTGTATTTGATTTTTATATATTTTGACTATCTTCCATACTAGATAAAATATATTATAAATACAATTTTATTTTTTTTATATTGTACGAGAATATATTTTGACAATTTTTCATGCATTTGGATAAAATTTGCAATTAATTTCGATTATCCTATATGTGATACGGCTTCTCAATATTTTTAGGGTCAAAATCCCCGCCTTGTGTTTTGATGATTTTTGTCATCCTATATGTAACACGGTTTCTCAATATTTTATTAGTCGACATAATCCACTGTCTTTTGTTACTGTCACAGTGGAATGACACACTATTCTTTTGTTTAAAATAAAAAAAATATAAAATTTCTTTTTAGTATGGGTCGAATTCTTTTTTCTTAATTTAAAATTTGTTCAGATGTAAATTTTTATTATTTAGAGTGAAATCCTGTCTAAACACGTCCAGAATTCACGTTTTTCCGATATTTGCGTATTTTTTTTACAATCCCCTTTTATTTTAATTCTTAAAGAGGATCGAGTGTATTCTTAAAAACTATTTAGAGAATAAATTAAGCAAAACCTTCTGGCTTATTCAATAAATAAGTTTGCATTTGATTTTCCACGCTAGTAAATATTTGATTTATCAAAAATGCAAAAAAATCACTCCGTTGAGGGCAACGGGCTTACAGCTAGTACATTATAGAAACGTCACCCGTTGAGGTTATGTTGTACAGTGCTGCGTCCGAACGAACGTTATTTGATTTTATTGGATGCAAAAATGCAAGTAAATTTAATTACTTTTTTTTTAAGCCTACAATTAATATGTTATTATTTTATCATCACTATGACAGCTTATTCTTATACCATAGATAGTTCCAATAAAACTTATTATGGTCATGGTTTATTTTGACATCTGTTACATAGGGAGACATTTCAAAGTCGACAATAGGTCTCTTAAATGACGCCCGATGAATTATTGTCGACGAGTGCTGCCTATCAGTTTTAACTTATTTGCAAGTTGTATGGAGATGAACGAATTCGTAATTAATTAACAATATATATATTAATAATCTTCATATTTATTAGTATTTCATATTAATAACAAGTGGAGTGTTATCTACTAAATTAATAACAGGTTTTTATACTCGGATTAGAAATGTTGTGAAATAATGATGTATTCAAAATGTTTTTATTTAACTTTAATGATTAAATGTCACGTATGATTTCTTTGAAAATTTCAGCCGAAAATGTTGTATGGCTTAGAAGTTGTGTATTTTATTAAGAATGTTATATATTTTTGCGCTTATCACTTAAAAACGCCATGGCATACAAAGTGTTAAGAGTCAATACTTTTTGATGATTTTTGTCATCCTTTGTTGCACGTTTTGTCAGCATTTTAAGACACCTCAACTGTCTATATCAGTAGTGTAGTGGAATGATTTGCATACAATTAAATCAAATAACGTTCACTTAGACGCAACACTGACCAACATAACCTCAACGAGTGACGTTCCTGTGACCTCACGTGTGTTCAATAACATGTTCTGGAACACTGATCCTGAGACCGTAACGTACATGTTCAGGATCATTTGTTACCTAGGAAATGGCCGGCATAAGTATCTTTAATAATGCTATTACAGCAATAACCCGTTTCTTCTTAAAACTAGAATCTAAATGGTCTAATTACAAGTTCTTTAGTATATAATATGAACAGTTTTTCTACAGAAATTCATTTATTTTATGTGAATCGTAATCATTAGCCTTAATTGTGTATTTTATATTTCAGTTTGATTCTTCGATACAAGCAAACGTAAAGAAGGAAGAAAGTCCATCGACAATTCCTTCTGCTGCCGATTTATCATGGCCTTATGAAATTAATATCATCAATAACAATGTAAAAGAAGAAATGTCACAAAGAGAACTCGTGGCCATTATATTATTGGAAAGGAGAACATTCTACAAACAGAATTTCGCTTGCGGTTTTTGTTTTGATATATTCTCATCTAAACGATTGCTTAAACAACACAATCTAAGTCATTGCCATGAGACAAAATATACAATAGTTTCTTATGAAAGCCAGAACTCTTTGATAGATGGAAACAATACTCAACAACCAGTCGTAAAACCTTATAAATGTGACCAATGCAGCTTCAGCACAATATATTTGCCTAATTTGAAGGTGCATAAACGAATTCATTCAGGTGAAAAACCATTTAAATGTGGTCAATGTAGCTTTGAAACGACGAGTTCGTCTACCTTAAAGTGTCATAAAATGAGACATTCTGGTCTAAAACCATTCCAATGTGATCATTGCAGCTATAGCGCGAAACATATTTATAGTTTGAAGCGGCATAAACTACTTCATTCAGGCGAAAAACCATTTAAATGCGATCAATGTGGCTTTGAAACGATTAATTCGTCTTGCCTAAAAAAACATAAAATGACACATAGTGGACTAAAACCTTATAAATGTGACCAATGCAGCTTCAGCACAATATATTTGCCTAATTTGAAGCGTCATGAACTGAAGCATACAGGTGAAAAACCATATAAATGTGATCAATGTAGCTTTGAAACGACGAGTTCGTCTCACTTAAAGTATCATAAAATGACACATTCTGGACTGAAACCATTTAAATGTGATCAATGCAGCTATAGCGCTATACAGATGTCTAATTTGAAGCAGCATCAAGTACTTCATTTAGACGAAAAACCATTCAAATGTGATCAATGTAGCTTTGAAACGACTCGGTCTTCTTTTTTAAAGTATCATAAAGTGACACATTCCAGACTAAATCGCGGCTTTGCCGCGATACAGTTGTCTAATTTGAAAAAACACAAACTAATACATTCTGGCGAAAGACATTTTAATACTTAATATGCGGGAAACGACAAAAGTCGTTTTTAGCGTATTGTCGGTAGAATGCGGATCACGGCGTTATACGTTTTTTTTTATATCGTCGTTTGTTTGCGGGACACATAATATCACGGGTTTGTTTGTCGGCGTTAAATAAAATGCCGCAGCTAGTTAACATTAGTCCTAATTCTTTGCTAGAAAGGGTGTCACATGTGTTTCGAATATTTACGCTGTTATTTTTACAGCAATAGATTTTACACATCCAGTGGTAGTTAAGTTTTAGGAATGGCGATTATATATTATAATTATTTATATAATTATAAAATATTGATAAATATGCTATTTTGTTATATAGAATGTTTTGAATATTAATGTTTATAACATGCGGAGTGCTACCTACTAAATTGATAACAAGTTTTATATTCAGCTTAGAAACATAGTGAAATTATGATGTTATCGAAATGTCCTAATTTTATTTTTAATGACTAAATGTCACGTATGATTTTTTTAAAATTTCAATCTAAAATATGGTTTGGTTTAGACGTTGTGTTGATTTTAAGAATGTAATATATTTGTGCGCTCATCACTAAAAAATGAATAATTATAAACATTGTATCACCCATATTAAAATAGATATTTAAGAAAATGTGGGTATTAGGGTCGCATTTCTTGAGCTCAGAACCGAAAAAGTTTTAAAAAAATCAGTATGTAGACAATCACAGCTATAGAAACAGTTCATTCGCGTTTAAAAAATGGATGATGCCAACACTTATTATTGCACAAAAGCATTTGAAGCGAGTCTTTGCGAACATTTGACAACCATTCCACATGACCGACATTTCTTTTGTCATCTAGGCTTCTCCGATTCATATCTTACAATGCCGTGTATTTTGATTATAGCAAAGAAAATTATATCAGTCGTGGAAGCATAACAGTGAAGAATAATCTGTTAATTGTGTTTAATCCATATGTATGTTTGAATTCTGAAATAAATTGTGTTATTATTTTTATTGCAATTTTACTTATTTAAACTGATTTAAAACATGTCCTTCTTCTAGCCTCATTTACATCACAAAGCAAGATTCATAATAACAGACGAAATTGTCACAATATTCGAAGGGTCAATGTTTGAGTGCTCGGTGTTTTCACTGGTTCGAATTAAGGAACAAATGTCCAATAATTTGTTTCTTTCAATCGATTTTAACCTATCAAAGGCTGAAATGTTTGTGATATCGTGTAGGTGAAACCGACACATTCGTTTTAAAAACAGAACATCAATTTTTTAAAGGGGATTGACACCTATAAAGCAAAGATTTTTTAGTGTAGTTAATGTTTGTTAAAGGCTTTCATAAAATATTTCAATAAATCAATTTAGAACACAGCATAAGCATTTTATTTTATTATATAAGCATAAATATCTTGGTGATTTATTTGACCTACAGTTTTTTAAGTGTTTTTAAAAGAAATTCCACGAAATAAAAACTTATAAATGGAACAACTATTATTGAATGTATTTGGTATAAGGTTTTGAATGTGGCCACACTTTTTTCAATGCTTTTCAATCTATACATGTAAACTAAAATAAGGAATCAAATAACTCTTGTTAACAATAAAATTCAAGGTAAGCTAAAAACAACACAATTGTCATGACGCATAACGAATGGCGCAGAGTTTTGGGAAGATCACCTTCACATCGTTCAAATAAATATTTGTCACGTCCGTCCACAGTCTTCTTTTGAATCTCTTGGTTATCAAATGGACCAGTGGGTCATCAACCATTCGTAAGATTCGACAGTACACACAAACAGAAGAGGAAATTTTAATAGATCTAAAAAAACGGCTCTGTGTAAAGCCTCATTTTCTATGGTAGAGTTGTCAGCATTTTGGATATCGCAATTGAGTCAATATCTTCGATTTGCTACAGCAGTAATTAAATTTCTGTTGCTATTAGATCGTCGTATGTTTGCGAATTTGGTTTTACAGTACACGTGGACATATTATTAAAAAAAAAAAACGAGAGCTTTTGCAGATGGTAGATGAGGAGTGTTTGTTAAACTTATTTAGATCAACATTTTATGACTTTTATGACTAGAGTTGACCTCAACGCGGGGATTTTTGTTGCATTTTTAAGTAGTCAGAAAATTTACTGGCGTGAAAAATAAATGACAAACCTATTTATTGAATAAGCCAAAATATACTTTTTTAACTATTTTTTTTTATTGCAGAAATTTCGTAAATTATTGAATTTTTGGAATAATGTTTAAGTTTGCTAACAATCATTTTTCGTAGTAGCAGAAATTTCGTAAATTATTTAATTTTTGAAATAATGTTTAAGTTTGCTAACAACCATTTTTCGTAGTAGCAGAAGTTTTGTAAATTATTTAATTTTTGGAATAATGTTTAAATTGCAAACAACCATTTTTCGTAGTAGCAAAAATTTCGTAAATTATTTAATATTTGGAATAATGTTTAAGTTTGCTAATAAATTTATTTCGTAGAAGAAGAAATAAACACTACTTTCTTCAAAAATTCTTTCTCCTAAAAAAATACACTGCACTAAAAATATATGCAATTGGAATAATGTTTAAGTTTGCTAACAAATATATTTCGTAAAAGAAGAAATAAACACTTCTTTCTTCAAAAACTGTTTCTCCTAAAAAATTACACTGCACGAAAAATATATGCAGTATTAATTATTTTGGAATTTTTAGAATAATTTAAATGTGTGCTTAATATATATAATTAAATTTGATCGATTCTGACAGTTGGTTGTTTGCCCGAGCGGTAACGATCTCAACTCATAATCCCAGGGGCGATGTTCGATCCACAGTCGCGGCGCTTTTTTGTGTGAGAATTCAAATTTTCAGCGATTTGATTTGTTTCGTCAAATAAACAGTGTATTGGAAAAATATGCCTTTAGTATGAATAAAAAAAATGCGTCAGCGGAGATGTTGCGGTGGGAGGGGAAAGGGGCAGGAGGAGGGAAATCGCGGACAATCGGACAATCATACGGAAAGACATTCATACGGAACATAAAACAATGATTTTTCTATTAAAAATATTTAAATGTTCGGAGTATTCGGTGTGCGAAGTATTCTATATCAGGAAGGCTCTGTGTGCGGAAGATTCCGAGTCCAAAAGAATCGGTGTTCGGGGTATTCTTGGCCGGAGAGTTCGTGTTCGGAAAAGTAATGTTCGGTAGAATCACCGAACCATATATTACGTCACTGACGTATATTATAAAAAAGTTTTACAAGTCAAATATTTAACATGATGGTAAATTTTCGAAATATTTGGCTTAAAAACATTGTTTTGATTGACTTGAAAAGCATGGAGCATTTTAAAACGAAATCATATAATTCATTTGTACATGACATCGCATAAAAACGATATTCGAGAGAAAATTTCATTTTTGTATCTGTCAGCAACAAAGAATGACAAGGTTTTATAATTACTCTTAATCTATACTTTAAAATTTAAATTATGGATTAGAATAAAAGAATCAATTTATTATTGACAATAAAATACATTGTGTTAACTTTGAGTGTGTGTTCGCTGAAATAAGATGAAATGAAAACGAAAGAAAATCGGATAATATTGAAATAAGGTTATGTTTATTATTAGGTATGATTAATTTGTTTGACAAATATATTACGCTGTTTCAATATAACAAGATACTTTAAGAACTGTAGTACGTGTTTGTTGTACAGTTTAAACTAAAATGGTTCACACAAATATAATTTTCACACCAATTAAGTGAAAATTATATTTGTATTTCTCATTGACATTTGTCTTAAAATGCGATAATGTTCGAAATGGCGAATAAGGTTTTATTAAATTAATAACAAATTAAATAACAGTTTCTCACAAAATTCCTAGAAATAATAAAAAAAAACAATACATTCAGCAAGTATGCTTATATCGACCTTGGAAAAGAAAAAGGATATAACGCACAGTTTTTTAAAAACAGGTTTTTTTCGATAATCACAATGTATCAAACTTGATACACGTTCTATCAAAAAGATGGAAGCTGCAAATGCCGAATTAGTATCTAAATTTATCTTTTAATTTTGAAAAAGATGACCTTGTAAAAAAATAAAACCTAAAAAAAACACTGAAATAAAGGTTTTACCGAGACAATTTCTTTAATTAATGTTAGTTTGTGTCAATTAAACGCCAGCTTAGAAGTCTCCGTGCACTTCAAGGTTGTGTATAATTCATAATTTGTATGTCACAAAATCATTAAATCACGTTTTTAGCGCCTCCTGTAAAATTTGATATGTGTGGGTTACGTACTTTTTTCATTTCAGAGTCGATATTTAATTTTGAGGTTAATAAGTCCTTCGATCGTAACTTGACGCCATATCATATAAAAATAAAAGGTAATTTAATTTGTAATGACAGTGTTTTTTTTTTTACATTATGTATGGTCATCATCATAATATTGTCTATGTTCAAAATACACGACAAACCCGGATTACATTGTCTATGTCCAGGCTAGAAAAAAGTCTGAGTCATTATTGCTTCTGAAACGCTTTGCTGAATTTCGAGGTGTGAAACTAACAATGGATATCAAGCTTGAACCAGTCGAAGAGGAAGATGATGAAGACAGAAATTCGTCAAATGAAGATCCCTTTGACTTTCCCGTACAGCCAGCAGATTTTACGAATGGTTTAGAGGTTACCTTTCTGTTATTTTACCAGCATGTAGTATTGTAACGTATTTAGGTATGTAGATAGTTTATCGCTGTCATTCAAATTTGTATAATGACTACACTCAGCTATGCATAATAACGTCATTAGAAGTTGTTTCAACATTTAAAATCGGCGGTTAGCACACGCACGCGCATTCACAGACGATTAGGTCGTTGCGTATGCATTTCAACCGTACAAAATGAGCGAGAGACTACATTATATGTTTAATATTAGAATCATGCTTCGTTCACACACATTTTATTTTGTTTTAAAGCATACGTTCTATTAAAACGCAAGTGAAAGGACTTTGATGTAAATCTGGTTATTAATTTAAAATTAATATTTGACGAATACAAAGACGGCTCTGTGGTCCAGTGGTAAAAGCTTTACTTTATTTTTTCATTCATGTCTGTTCTAATTGTAGAGCATATGGCCTACTTTTTGAGCTGTTTGTCAGGATACATCTAATCCACTTATTGTGGGATACATCTTATCTAAATATTAATAGTCGATAAAATAAACACTTTTCACAAATATTCACAAATAATCACAAATCACAAACTACAAATGCGTCCGTACTGATGTCCTCGGGTACCTTTTTCTTCTTCTACGAAAAATGATTGTTAGCAAACTTGAACATTATTCTAAAAAAATAATAATTTACAATTTAAAAACTGCAGGCTTGTCGATATATGCGCCGAGGTCGATTTCTGTTTCTATGAAAAATGATTGTTAGCAAACTTTAACATTATTCCAAAGATTTATTAATTTACGATATTTCTCCTACTACGAAAAATAGTTGTTAGCAAACTTAAACATTATTCCAAAAGTAAGTTAATTTACGAAGTCTATTCCTGCTAATAGGAAAAATAATTGTCAGCAAACTTAAAAATTATTCCAAAAATTAAATAATTTACGAAATTTCTGCTACTACGAAAAATAGTCGTTCGAACTTTTGAATTATTCTAAAAATTCCAAATACTGAATACTGCAGGGTTGTCCATAATGTATATAATATTTTCTATAGGACAGCTCAATTATGATTTTTATAAATATATTTTTTTTAAATTTTTATTTATTTTATCGAATTATGATATTGTCTATACATTTTGAACAAATTCAATACAAAAAAAAATGTTTTTTTACATATATATATTTTTACCATGTCCGCTCCCAATGTGGAGTATATAGACTCCTAATGGAATTTGTCTCAACAGAAGTGTTTCTACGAGAACTGCTTGTTACTCAGTTGCTCAACTTCTCTTTTTCCAAAAAGAGTAGGCAAAGAAGGAAAGGGCTAGGACAGGACTAGTGGTTAATTCATCGCTCTCGATACGCCTCATTCATAGGATAGGATGGGTGGGAGGGAGGAATTCAAGAAATCACATACATCCATGCCTTTGAACAGAAATTCATAAATCGATTGAAAAATCAATTTATAAAACTGCCCGTACTGGGATTCGAACCCGTGACCTCCGTAGCGGTAGTCAACGACGTTGACCACTCGACCACACAGGCGGCGTATACGTAAAGCAAATATAAAATATTATATTTAACATACATTTTGGACAAATTTAACAATAAAAATTTTTGGACATTTAACATACGTTTTTATAAATTTTCAAATATTTGTATCATGATATCGACTGTGGAAAGGAAAACGGACGTAACCCACACATCAAATATTACAGGAAGCGCTAAAAACGTGTTTTGATGATTTTGGGCCATATGCAAATTATGAATTATACACAACCTTGAAGTGCACGGAGACTTCTAAACTGGTGTTAAATTGACATAACCTAATATTAATTAAATAAATTGTCTCGGAAAATCCTATATTTCGAATGATTTGCATACAATTAAATCAAATAACGTTCACTTAGACGCAACACTGACCAACATAACCTCAACAGGTGACGTTCCTGTATGTTCAATAGCATGTTCTGGAACACTGTTCCTGAGACCGTAACGTAGATTTTCAAGATCATTTGTAACCAGGGGAATGGCCAGCATGAGTATCTTTAATAATGATATTACAGCAATAACCCGTTTCTTCTTAAAACTAGATTTTAAATGGTCTAATTACAAGTTCTTTAGTATATAATATGAACAGTTTTTCTACAGAAATTCATCAATTTTATGTGAGTCGTAATCATTGGCCTTAATTGTGTATTTTATATTTCAGTTTGATTCTTCGATACAAGCAAACGTAAAGAGGGAAGAAAGTCCATCGACGATTTCTTCTGCTGCCGATTTATCATGGCCTTATCATGAAATTAATATCATCAATAACAATATAAAAGAAGAAATGTCACAAAGAGAACTCGTGGCCATTATATTATTGGAAAGGAGAACATTCTACAAACAAAATTTCGCTTGCGGTTTTTGTTTTGATATATTCTCATCTAAACGATTGCTTAAACAACACAATCTAAGTCATTGCCATGAGACAAAATATACAATAGTTTCTAATGAAAGCGAGAACTCTTTGATAGATGGAAACAATGTTCAACAATCAGTCTTCAAACCTTTTAAATGTGACCAATGCAGCTTCAGCACAATATATTTGTCTAATTTGAAGCGGCATAAACGAATTCATTCAGGTGAAAAATCATTTAAATATGGTCAATGTAGCTTTCAAACGATGAGTTCGTCTACCTTAAAGTGTCATAAAATGACGCATAGTGGACTAAAACCATTTAAATGTGATCAGTGCAGCTTTAGCGCGAGACAGATGTCTAATTTGAAGCAACATGAACTGAAGCATTCAGGTGAAAAACCATTCAAATGTGATCAATGTAGCTTTGAAACGACGAGTTCGTCTCACTTAAAGTATCATAAAATGACACATTCTGGACTTAAGCCATTTAAATGTAATCAATGCAGCTATAGCGCGAGACAGTTTTCTAATTTGAAGCAGCATAAACGAATTCATTCAGGTGAAAAACCATTTAAATGTGGTCAATGTAGCTTTAAAACGACGAGTTCGTCTACCTTAAAGTGTCATAAAATAAGACATTCTGGACTTAAACCATTCCAATGTGATCATTGCAGCTTTAGCGCGAAATATATTTATAGTTTGAAGCGGCATAAACTACTTCATTCAGGCGAAAAACCATTTAAATGCGATCAATGTGGCTATGAAACGACAAATTCGTCTTGCCTAAAAAGACATAAAATGACACATAGTGGACTAAAACCATTCAAATGTAATCAATGCAGCTATAGCGCGAGAAAGATGTCTAATTTGAAGCGTCATGAACTGAAGCATACAGGTGAAAAACCATTCAAATGTGATCAATGTAGCTTTGAAACGACGAGTTCGTCTCACTTTAAGTATCATAAAATGACACATTCTGGACTGAAACCATTTAAATGTGATCAATGCAGCTATAGCGCGAAACAATTGTCTGGCTTGAACCGGCATGAACTAATAATGCATTCAGGTGAAAAACATTTTAAATGTGTTCAATGTAGCTTTGAAACGACAAATTTGTCTCTTTTTAAGTATCATAAAATGACGCATTCTGAGCTAAACCCATTCAAATGTGATCATTGCAGCTATAGCGCGAGACAGGTGTCTTATTTCAAGCGTCATCAGTTACTTCATTTAGACGAAAAACCATTCAAATAAAACCTTTTAAGTTGTCTAATTTGAAACAACACAAATTAATACACTCTGGCCAAAAGCCATTTATCTGCATGCATGATTAAAAATTCAGTATGTAGACAATCCCAGTGTTAGAAACAGTTCAATTACGTTAAAAAATGGCTAATGCCTATACTTATTATTGCACAAATGCATTTGAAGCGAGTCTTTTTCAAGTTCTTAGGATATTTAAAATATCTTTACTTAAAACTTCTAAATGACAAGCAGTTATCGTAGCATACTTATCTTTTTTGAGTAAAATTTACTCAGATATTAAAAATAATTTTAAATAAATGCACATGAAGACATTAAGATACTATTTGTTTTTCTTTGTTCACACTGACAAAAACTTTAGCAGTAACTCTTAAAACATGTCTTGTCGGAAACACATAGAATTCAGTAGAGCCTCGATTATCCGGACTTATTGGGGATGAAGGTAGTACGAATAGGGAAAAATCCGGATAATCGAAAAAAAAACATAGTTTACTCGGAAAGACATGTACAATCAGTGTAAATAATTTTTATTTACTTAGATTAACATAAAGCTTTAGTAGTTTAGCAGTAAGAAATTAATTTATTAATATTTTGTTTAAATAAGCTAGCTGTTCTTTTTGAAGCTGCCAAATTGCGAATACTTTTAAGACATATAAGTTATCCTGAGATACTCTCTTCTTGGTTCTCAAACCACTCCATGGCGACATCTAAGCACTGAAAATCCTTACAATGAGCAGGACCAATATCTCAATATCAGGTTTAGATTTTGATGCAATATCTAATTATTAAAAACCATTCAAATATACTTAATTATATATCGTCATTTTTTGTAAACACGGTTCCATCTGCATTTTTTAAATGAATGAAGCCATCAGGTTATACTTGTTCTTCGTTCTCACTGACAAAACTATATTGAAAATCAATTTAAAAACAGATATGATTATTTATATTTATAATTTATCAGGAAGATGCATAAACAAATAAAGTTGGTATTATTAATAATCAATATAAAATAAGGAAGAATTTCGCAAATTCTGAGTTCAAACTACAAATAATATTGCAATTATTATGAATTCTATAGAGCAGATTTGGTGAACATGTGGCATGCGTCCCCGAGGTGGCACGTTTAAGAACAATTTCCATGTTAAAAAATAACTTTTAAGTTGAAATATTTCGAATTATTTAAATAAAATCTTTGAATTATTAACAAAGTTCGTTATTCATTTTCAAATGTTGTTATTGTTGTAAGTGTATTTTTTAAGCTTGTAAACAAAATTCAGAAATAAAAATTATTTATTACTTTTTTTATTATTAAGGCACGACACACAATCGAGAAATAATATTTAAAGATTTTTGGCACGCGGACCCATAAAGGTTCGCTATTCCTGCTATAGAGCATAGGTTCTTTGGTTATCATATTATCTTCTATATGAAGACGACTGATGGACGACCTGTACACGTCAGCGTGCCGTACTCACTGTACGCCAAACTTTCAATTTTGATAACGTCTTGCTTGGACACGATTTCCAGCACATTCTGACCTACGTCATTGTATCCTCGACGCTGGCGCCCCAGTGTGTGGGCTCTTATTGTCTATGTTTACGATAGACGAGAAACCATAATTATATTGCCTATGTCCACGCTAGTAAAAGTACTGCGTAATTGCTTCTGTAACGCTTTGCTAAATTTCGAGTTGCGAAACGAACAATGGATATCAAGCTTGAACCAGTCGAAGAGGAAGACAATGCAGAAGGTCATTCGTCAAACGAAGATTCGTTTGACTCTCCCGCACAGCCAGCGGATCCGGCGAAAGATTTTCAGGTTACCTTTCTGTCATTTTACCACCGTATAGTATTGTTACGTATTAAGGTAAGTAGGTAGTTTATCGCTGCCATTTCAATTTGTATAATGACTACACTCAGCTATGCAAAATTATGGCATTAGAAGTTGTTTCAATATTTAAAATCGGCGTCAGCACACGCACGCGCATTCACAAACGATTAGGTTGTTGTGTATGCATTTCAACAGTACAAAATGAGCGAGAGACTACTTTAAATGCTTAAATATCAGAACACATTGTATTTTGTTTTAAAGCATACGTTCTATTTAAACGAAAGTGAAAGGACATAAATGTATTGCTGGCTATTGTCATTTGTATTTGATTTGAGAAGATTGCAATAATTGACGAACACACACTCTGTATTCTAGTGGCAAAAGCTTTACTCTTTTATACAATTAATAATCATTTATTATAAGAAGGTTAGCTGATGAAACAAACATGGCAAAATGAGACAGAGTATATTCCTGTCCTTATTTATTTGACATTACTTGACAACAAAATAACGAAGCGATTCTTGCCTCTCTTTGTGAAGTTTTTAAATATCGTAATTTTGCTTTGGTCAGAACTTGGTCTACCAGATTGCTTTGTCTGGAAATAATAACAAAAGCATTTAATCATAAAAAAAATGTTAAAAATTCTTTTTAAATTTACAATCTCGGTAATTCTCAATAAGAAAATGATCAACTATCGCGGCTCGGAGACTAGAAAAATACTTCTCTGCCGATGGGGGTCGTTTAGGGACCCCGGTGGTTTCCTCATTATTGGCCTTATTCTTATGAATTTAAAAAAAAATAGTCTTAGGGCTTTAAAACATCTCTCTGCATCATTATTTATTCATTTTTAATAAATAAATAATCATATTTTAAGTTGTTCGTAAGAAAGACGTCATCCCAGCACACATATGAAATATCAACGGATGAGTTTAGCCCAGCTATCATACGAACGATCGCATATCGCGGGCGCTTTTCGTGTAATCGCGTATTTATATAATTTACTTATTTATTAACCATTACTTATATATGAACCATAAATATTTTTTTTATTAAAAAAGTTCTGTTCTAGCATTTTGACAGCAATTATTTTTACTGTCAAAACTGTTTGATTGTGATTTCTTTAAAGTTTCAGAGCATAAGTACAGTCAGCCCTTCTATAGCGTCGAGATAGTGACTGCTACGCTGTCATCTTTGACCTTTTAATAATAGTATTTATACTGTAGGAAGCTAATAAACATTATTCATTATATTGACTGTACTATTGTTCTATTGTTTGCATACAATAACATAAAAAAAAAAACGTTCAGCCGGACGCAACACTTTCTCAACGGGTGACGTTTTTGTGACCCTTACTGTGCTCAACAACATGTTCTACGACATTTTTCTCGAGAACATAACTTACATGTTCAATAATGGTTCTACAGCAATAAACCATTTCTTCTAATAACTTGATTTTTGCTGGTCTGATCCCAAGTTCTTTTTAATATAATAGAGAACATTACGATCCTATCTTTTCCGTTAGAAATTCATTCTATTGTTGCCTTTAATTGTGTATTTTTTAATTTCAGTTTCAATCGTTGATACAAGCAAGCGTTAAGAGGGAAGAAAGTCCATCGCCGATTTCTTCTGCTGCCAATTTACCATTGCCTTATCATGAAATTGATATCGTCGAAAACAATGTTAAAGTAGAACTGACAAAAAGAGAACTCGTCGCCGTCATAGTCATTGGAAAGGAGAACATTCCACGAACGAAATTTCGCATGCGGTTTTTGTTTTGTTATATTCTCATCTGAAAAATTGCTTAAGCATCACAATTTGAGTCATTGTCATGAGAAAAAAAATGCACAAGTTTCAAACGAATGTAGGAATTCTTCGAATGATGGAAGCTTTGTTCAACATCTTGTCCTCAAACCATTTAAATGTGACCAATGTAGCTATAAATCGGCGTATTCCTTTAATTTAAGGGAGCACAAAAAATCTCATTCCGTATATAAACCATTTAAGTGTGATCAATGCAGCTTTGTAACGGCGCGTTCGGATAATTTAACGCAACATAAAATGGTACATTCCGAATTGAAACCGTTTAAACGTGACCAATGCAGCTCTGCCTTTGTGCAGACGTCTCGATTAAAGCGACATAAATTAATTCATTCAGGTGAAAAGCCATTTAAATGTGATCAATGTAGCTTTGAAACGGCGCGTTACTTATATTTAAAAGACCATAAAATGACACATTCGGGACTAAAGCCATTAAAATGTGATCAATGTAGCTTTGAAACAGCGAGTTCGTTTTACTTGAAAGACCATAAAATGAAACATTTAGGACTAAAACCATTTAAATGTGATCAATGCAGCTATAGTGCTTTACGGTTGTGTAATTTGAAGCAACACATCTTAATACATTCAGCTGAAAAACCATTCAATTGCGATCAGTGCAGTTTTAAAACGACGCATCCGTGTCGTTTAAAATGCCATAAAATGACACATTCCGGATTGAAACCATTTAAATGTGATCAGTGCAGCTTTAGCGCGGTACTGTTGTCTTATTTAAAGAAACATCAAATAATGCATTCAGCTGAAAAGACATTTAATTGTGATCAATGCAGCTATAGCGCATTACGGTTGTCTACTTTGAAGCAACATAAAGTAATACATTCAGTCGAAACACCATTTAAATGCGATCAATGCACCTATACAACGGTTTATTCGTCTAATTTAAGAATCCATAGAAGTGTACATTCCGGATTAAAACCATTTGAGTGTGATCAATGCAGCTATAAGTCTGCACGTTTGTCTTATTTAAAGAATCATAAAACTTCGCATTCAGGCAAAAAAAACAATTGACTGCTTCAAAACGGCGCGTGTTTACAACGTTTTTACAATTTTTTCTAGATACTTAAAGTTTTATCAAAAATCAGTGCGTCAAGTATCACAGCGTTAGAAACGGAATACCCGAAATGAACTTCGTTTTTTCTTTCTTGCTTTTTGGGACACGAAACGGACTCAACGCTTCCCGGTGCTGGAACCTGATTCCAGTGACCCTTAGTTTTAGAGTCACGTGGTTTATTTCCTTTGTGATTTTGTGCGATACGTGATTCATAGAATGGCGTTTTGGAAAGCTCGTCGTCCGCGATGGAAGAACTAGTCTTTTCACATCTCGACGATTATTAAAATTATTTTTTGTTGTCTATCGCCCGCATACTTGTGTATATTTTTTTCTTTACTTCTATAAAATCGGTTAATTATGGTGTTGTAGTAATGTAAACTCTGTTAAAATTTGTGTAATTTGTAAATTGAGGGTTTGTCAGTGCCTAATAAACATCTCCGCAACAGTTGAGCGATGTTTTTCTTTATTCCTTCCTACTTGTTGTACCTTCTTGTGGTATAACATCGTGAAAAAAATTAAAAATTCTCACAATAAATGAAATTTGTTTAAAAATAAATTATGCACATATCTTAACCCCCCTCATATCATCACCAAAATAGGTAACAATAAGTGTGATTTACTTACAATTAGTCCTATCTTACCTTATACTTACCATTTAAACTCTATTCTTAAAAGAAAGGTTGAGCGACTAAGTGACAATCAGTTATTGTAGACAAACTTACTTTTTATGAGTTAGAACTGATTTCAAACATTTACTTCTTCTATACCTATTTACATTATTAAGCTAGATTCAGTGGTGGTTACTGACCTAAAATCTTGGGTGGGCTAGAGAAAAGCATAGCATTGTATACTATTTACGAAATTGTGCATGTTTCTACTTCACCTTATACATAAATCTACAAGCAAATTAACAAAGACTACGACACTAATGCAATGCATATATTATTATATAATAAAACCAATGCTTATGTAACTAAGAAATAATAGAATAATAGAACAAACAACGATTTTATTGTATATGTCTACGCTAGCAAAAGTACTGCAAAATTGTTTTCGTAGGTCTTTGCTGAATTGCGAATGGAACAGTGGACATCAAGCTTGAACCAGTCGACGAGGAAGATGATGGAGTAAGATAGTCGTCAAATGTAAATTCGTTTAACTCTTCCATACAGCCAGCGGATTCCACGAATGATTTTCAGGTTATCTTTCGTCATTTTACCACCGTGTAGTATTGTTATGTACCTAGGTATGACACTCAGACAGTTTATCGCCGTCATTTAAATTCGGAGAATGACTACACTCAGCTATGCATAATGACGCCATTAGAAATTGTTTCAGTATTGAAAATCGGCGGTCATCAGAATTATTTATTTATTCTTCCCAGATATATTTTTTGTCAGAATGCAACCTGGGTCTCTCCGTATCATTAAGATTACCCTATTAGTCTCGTGATTATCTGTTTCGTGAAGATATTCTTTCTGCTTCACGAGTGTCTCGACTTTGATGTCAATCGACTGTTCCTCATTTCAGATAGCATTCAAATTGTTTTGACGGCTATCGCAATTATAAGCCTTCTCTGGGGTATTTGGTGACAGCACTTCATCCAACGGTTCTCTTTTGATATCCATTTCCAGTTAATTAATTTTTAATAGATATCATATACAAGTTGTATACAATATTGTATTACTATAGATTATAATTGCTGATAATATGTTAACAGATAATTGAAACAAACGTGATGAAAACAAGCGAAAACATTCGACACAATTAAATAATTGAGATTCAAATATCTCAAAGTTCAAAATATATACCGAGCAAATGCCACAATTATTACTTTTTAATTTATATGACATGAAACTGAATAGACTTAAAAAGGTGTTGTTTGTATTATATTGTTTCGTTTATAAATATTAATGTCCTGAAATAATCATATTAATGTAAATTGAATGTGATTCGATGCGACATATTGGAAGCTAGAACAATTTTTTTTATTTTGTCACTTTGTCAGATTTCAATTTATTTCATTGTATTTTTATATGCAGATGTTCGCGTACTCTAATTTTCTGTTATTTTTCATGCAAAGGTGGCAAAATAAACAAGGGTATCTACAATTTCTTTTCCATTAATTTATCCGGTTAAAAATAGTCAACTTTTATCTCTAACCATAGAAATATAATTATCATTATATTGTCTATGGCAATCCTAGAAGACAGTTACGCATCGTTGTTTGCGTGTAATTTTACATAATATTGAGTTACGAAAGGACAAGAATGGATATCAAGCTTGAACCAGCCGAAGAGGAAGATAATGAAGAGAGATATGCGTCGAAAGGAATTTTCTTTAAAACGCCCGCACGTCTATCGGAACCTGCGGAAGATTTTCAGGTGACCTTTCTGTAATTTTACTACTCATTGTTCTCTTAAAGATTACTCAACCTCGTAAACCACAATGCAATTATCTAAAAAGCTGTATTGCTGATACAGAAAAGTCAAAAAATTCTTTCGTGTGAATCAAGGAAACTGATATTTAATGTGAATTCGAAATATTTTTACGATAATTTATCGGTCACATTTTAAGTTTGCTCTATGGTTTTTCTTCTTAGAAATAACATCTGATTACTTGTTGTCTTAAAATACTGAATTTATATTTGGGTTTATTGTAAATTTTCAGCTTTTCCTGATTATTAGGTATGATAATTGGACATTTTATAATTTCTTACATAGCTGCATTGTAGTAAATGACATTTCATTGATGCCAATAGACGAAAATTAGCATCATATAATCACTGTTGTTTCGATATTAAATATGGCCTAGATATGAATTGTTTTTTTGTCTTCCATTAGGAAATTGTGTTATCAATAAAATCTGAGGATGTCTCCAACCACTTGATCGTCAAAGAAGAAGCGGCTGTTGGTGTTTGTATGGTGAAAAGTGAAGATTCTCAATATGGCGTTAAAAGTTCTTTTTCAGAGAATGTGAAAGAACAAAAGGTATAAACACTTTATTGTTTATTTGATAATAACTAACGTACGTACTCTTTATAGGTATATGGCGCAGCAGGTGGCTTTGTTGGATACCTTGCCAGATCTGAGATTCGAATTCTCTTCGAAGGCATGGCTGCATAGAAGGCCCAAATTTAGATAAGTTTAATGCACTTGTGGATTTAAAGATTTTTGGTTCACCGATTTTTAACAATTAAAATTCCTTGTCTATCATCATTCATGTTTAACACTTTGATTCGTTAAAAATTACCAATCATTAATTAATCAGTAATGTGCGAAGATTCGCAAAAACATTTTCGCATAGCCATTTCGTCGCCTTGGGTAAACAAGGTCCATGTGAAAAAACTTAAAACTGTTCAGGAGAAGCAATTTTAAAAACTTTCTATCTAACTCTTTGCAGAAACAATACTATAGATCAGCGTTTAAATAATGTGTTTATACATCTTCACATTAATGGCCGATAAAATATTCAGAAATATGTACGTCACACTGTCCTCTTCGACCAATGCTAACGGTTTATTTTGAATCGCATATTTTTGAATTTGTCCTTCGTCCAATTGGAGTGGACGTCTTTTTATGTTCAAAATTCAAATTTCCTGGTTAAGATCTGAATCATCGTAATAATATTAAGATAACTTTATTTGAAAGTTTGCATCGCTACGAAGTTTTTTAAATAATCAAAAATAATGATTCAATTTTTTGAAGCTATAGTTATAGGGCTGAGAGCTGATTTGACAGATTTTGTTCAGTGTCATTATTGATTCGATTATTGGAAGGTATGGTTATATTTTGCATCCGGCCTTGAAAATCTTTTCAATTTTCTACATGCATTAAGATTATTCTAATGACGTATGGATATTTTATAGAACTATATTTCGATTTTTATTTTAAAATCTTCTACTACGAAAAATAATTGTCAGCAAACTTAAACAGTATTCTAAAAATTAAATAATATACAATTTAAATACTGCAGGAATGTCGATATATGCCCCGAGATCTATTTCTGCTACTACGAAAAATAGTTTTTAGCGAACTTTGTTCATTGTTAAACATTGTTCTAAATATTATTTTATTTACAATTTAAATACTGCAGGGCTGTCGATATTTTCCCCGAAGTATATTTCTTTTATTTTAAGAATTTTTGGCTTATTCAATCAATAGGTTTGTAATTTATTTTTCACGCCAGTAAATTTTATGACTGCTTAAAAACGATAAAAAATGAGTTGATGTCGACGAGTGCTGGCTATCATATTACAGTTTTAACTTATTTGCAAGTTGTATGGAGATGAACGAATTCGTAATTAATTTACAATGTATATATTAATTATCTTCATATTTATTAGTATTTCATATTGCTAACAAGTGGAGTGTTTTCTACTAAATTAATAACTGGTTTTTATATTCAGCTTAAAAAAGTAGTGAAATTATGATGTATTCAAAAAAAATGTTTTTAATGATTAAATGTCACATCTGATTTCTTTGAAAATTTCAGCCGAAAAAGTTGTTTGGTTTAGAAGTTGTGTTGATTTTAAGAATGTCATATATTTTTGCGCTAATCACTGTAAAACTCTACCGCATACAAAGTGTTAAGAGTCGACACTTCTTGATGATTTTTGTCATCCTTTGTTGCACGGTTTCACAGCATTTTAATACTTGACACCTCAACTGTCTATATATGTAGTGAAGTCGAATTATTTGCATACAATTAAATCAAATAACGTTCGCTTAGACGCAACACTGACCAACATAACCTCAACGAGTGACGTTCCTGTGACCTTTCGTGTGTTCTATAGCATGTTCTGGAACACTGTTTCCGAGACCGTTACGTAGATGTTCAGGATCATTTGTTACCAAGGGAATGGCCAGCATGAGTATCTTTAATAATGCTATTACAGCAATAACCCGTTTCTTCTTAAAACTAGAATTTAAATGGTCTAATTACAAGTTCTTTAGTATATAATATGAACAGTTTTTCTACAGAAATTCATCAATTTTATGTGAATCGTAATCATTAGCCTTAATTGTGTATTTTATATTTCAGTTTGATTCTTCGATACAAGCAAACGTAAAGAAGGAAGAAAGTCCATCGACAATTCCTTCTGCTGCCGATTTATCATGGCCTTATGAAATTAATATCATCAATAACAATGTAAAAGAAGAAATGTCACAAAGAGAACTCGTGGCCATTATATTATTGGAAAGGAGAACATTCTACAAACAAAATTTCGCTTGCGGTTTTTGTTATGATATATTCTCATCTAAACGATTGCTTAAACAACACAATCTAAGTCATTGCCATGAGACAAAATAGCGAGAACTCTTTGATAGATGGAAACAATGTTCAACAACCAGTCCTCAAACCTTATAAATGCGACCAATGCAGCTACAGCACGATAAATTTGTCTAATTTGAAGCGGCATGAACTATTGCATTCCGGACTTAAGCCATTTAAATGTGATCAATGCAGCTATAGCGTGAGACAGTTTTCTAATTTGAAGCAGCATAAACGAATTCATTCAGGTGAAAAACCACAAATGACACATAGTGGACAAAAACCATATAAATGCGACCTATGTGGCTTTGAAACGATTAATTCGTCTTGCCTAAAAAAACATAAAATGACACATAGTGGACTAAAACCATTCAAATGTGATCAATGCAGCTATAGTGCGAGACAGATGTCTAATTTGAAGCGTCATGAACTGAGGCATACAGGTGAAAAACCATTCAAATGTGATCAATGTAGCTTTGAAACGACTCGGTCTTCTTTTTTAAAGTATCATAAAGTGACACATTCCAGACTAAATCGCGGCCTTGCCGCGATACAGTTGTCTAATTTGAAAAAACACAAACTAATACATTCTGGCGAAAGACATTTTAATACTTAATATGCGGGAAACGACAAAAGTCGTTTTTAGCGTATTGTCGGTAGAATGCGGATCACGGCGTTATACGTTTTTTTTTTTATATCGTCGTTTGTTTGCGGGACACATAATATCACGGGTTTGTTTGTCGGCGTTAAATAAAATGCCGCAACTAATTAACATTAGCCCTAATTCTTTCCTAGAAAGGGTGACACATGTGTCTCGAATATTTATGCTGTAATTTTTACGGCATTAGATTTTACACTTTCAGTGGTAGTAAAGTTGTAGGAATGGCGTTTAAGTTTTATAATTATTTATATAATTATAAAATATTGATAAATATGCTATTTTGTTATATAGAATGTTTTGAATATTAATGTTTACAACATGCGGAGTACTACCTACTAAATTGATAACAAGTTTTATATTCAGCTTAGAAACATAGTGAAAATATGATGTTATCGAAATGTCCTAATTTTATTTTTAATGACTAAATGTCACGTATGATTTTTTTTAAAATTTCAATCGAAAATATCGTTTGGTTTAGACGTTGTGTTGATTTTAAGAATGTAATATATTTGTGCGCTCATCACTAAAAAATGAATAATTATAAACATTGTATCACCCATATTAAAATAGATATTTAAGAAAATGTGGGTATTAGGGTCGCATTTCTTGAGCTCAGAACCGAAAAAGTTTTAAAAAAATCAGTATGTAGACAATCACAGCTATAGAAACAGTTCATTCGCGTTTAAAAAATGGATGATGCCAACACTTATTATTGCACAAAAGCATTTGAAGCGAGTCTTTGCGAACATTTGACAATAACCATTCCACATGACCGACATTTCTTTTGTCATCTCGGCTTCTCCGATTCATATCTTACGATGCCGTGTATTTTGATTATAGCAAAGAAAATTATATCAGTCGTGGAATCATAACAGTTAAGAATAATCTGTTAATTGTGTTTAATCCATATGTATGTTTGAATTCTGAAATAAATTGTGTTATTATTTTTATTGCAATTTTACTTATTTGAACTGATTTAAAACATGTCCTTCTTCTAGCCTCATTTACATTTACATTACACAATATTCGAAGGGTCAATGTTTGAGTGATCGGTGTTTTCACTGGTTTGAATTCAGGTAGAAAAGTTTAATAATTTGTTTCTTTCAATCGATTTTAACCTATCAAAGGATGTAATGTTTGTGATATCGTGTAGGTTAAACCGACACATTCGTTCTAAAAACAGAACATCGACTTTTTAAAGGCAAAAGACATCTATAAAAGCAATGATTTTTAAGTTAAGTTTAAAGTTTGTTAAAGGCTTTCATAAAATATTTCAATAAATCAATTTAGAACACGACACGAGCATTTAATTTTATTATATAACCATAAATATCTTGGTGATTTATTTGACTAACAGTTTGTTAACTCTCGCGGCTCGGAGACTAGAAAAATACGTCTCTGGCGATGGGGGTCATTTTTGACCCCAGTGGTTTCCTCATTATTGGCCTTATTCTTATGAATTTCAAAAAAATAAATAGTCTACGGGCTTTAAAATATCTCTCTGCATCATTCCGCATACATTTTTTTATAAAAATCCTTGGTTTTTTAATAAATAATCATATTTTAAGTTGCGCGTAAAATATACGTCGTTTCACTGCAAGTATCAATGTGCTACTGGCCCGCATGTGGCCTGCTTTGCTGAGCGGCGTTCAGCCTATTATCTTACAAACGATCGCTGATAAGCGGGCGCTTATCTCTTATCTTATCGTATTTATATAAACTACAAAAGGTCCAAAAAACTATGATATAAGAATACCTTAATTATAAACATTGTATCACCCATATTAAAATAGATATTTAAGAAAATGTGGGTATTGGGGTCGCATTTCTTGAGCTTAGAACCGGAAAAGTTAAGGGTTCTCAAAAGAAATTCCACGAAATAAAAACTTAAACATGAAACGACTATAAACGTATGTATTTGGTGTAAGGTTTCGCATCGGGCCAACTCTTTTTTCAGTGCTCTTCAATCTATACATGTAAAATAACATAAAGAATCAAATAACTCTTGCTAAAGATAAAATTCAAGGTAAGTAAGCTAAAAAAAAAAACACAAAATTGTCATGACGCAGTTTTGGAGATGACTTTCACATCGTTCAAATAAATATTTGTCACGTCCGTCCACAGTCTTCTTTTGAATCACTTGATTATCAAATGGACAAGTGGGTCATCAACCATTCGTAAGATTTGACAGTACACACAAACAGAAGAGGAAATTTTAATAGATTAAAAAAACTGCTTTGTGTACAAAGCCTCATTTTCTATGGTAGAGTTGTCAGCATTTTGGATATTGCTATTGAGTCAATATATGTAATCGATTTGCTACAGCAACAATTAGGTCTCTGTTGCTATTACATCGTCGTTTCTTTGCCAATTTGGATTTTCAGCACCAGTAGCGCATGTGTTAGCTTTGGGTGTGCTGCGTATGGTAAAATAAACAAAAAAAAAATATGTAAATAAAAAAAAGATTGACCAACCGAGTCACAGGCAGTTCTCGTCGAAAAACTTGTATCAAAATACCTCCATTCGGAGGACATATACTCCTCACTGGGAGCGGACATGTTTTGAAAAAATATATGTGAAAATGTTTAGGAAACTATTTTTAATTACATATAAGGGTAAAATAAAATAAAGAAGTATTAATATTAGTAATAAATTATATTACGCCAAAATATCAATGAAAGATGACCTGTTAGAATAATCGAATACAAAAGGATAGACGTGAAATTTTCGAAAGAACGCCCAAGAAACCTCATACGTGACATGAGAGCTCTCGATATAGACAACGACTTTCGACCTTAAAGTTGCGTACAAAAATATTCGCTCCACGCTACGCGTACCTAGACTGCGCAACTGTATGCAGTCGTATGGGAAGGCAAGTCGTGCGCTTGAGACAAAGCTCGCCTTTTCAAATACGGTATACTATTGCACGACAAATTTACTTTATGTTTTAGATTTTGCAGGAGTATGTTCAGGATGTGCGGCACACACCTTGCATATCCTGAATATACGTAATAATTTGCATATGTCACAAAACCATCAAAACACTTTTTTAGCGCCTGCTTTAAATTTGATGTGTGGGTTACGTCTTTTTTCCATTCCAGATTCTATATTTAACTTTGAGGTTTATAAGCTCTTCAACCGTAACTCGACGCCAAACCATTTAAAAATAATACGCTTAGCATTTATTAACATATTCTTTTCATATTTATACTATTATGAATAACCCAGCCTAAAAAATAAACTAATTGTTCCGTTAAGTTTCGGATTTACAAAGTGTTCCACAGTAAAAAGTGGTTGGGAAAATCTTTCCTAAAGTCAAAAAAATACAAATTATAAATGCTTGCGATGGCCCAGCGTTTGTGGTTTTGCCAACCAAGTCACTTTCTTAGCTCTGGCATCAAATTGATTTTGAATTTAATTTGTAATGACAGTGGTTTTTTTTACATTAGATATTGTCAACATCATAATATTGTCTATGTTCACAATACACGACAATCCCTGATTACATTGTCTATGTCCACGCTAGAAAAAAGTCTGAGTCATTATTGCTTCTGAAACGCTTTGCTGAATTTCGAGGTGTGAAACTAACAATGGATATCAAGCTTGAACCAGTCGAAGAGGAAGATGATGAAGACAGAAATTCGTCAAATGAAGATCCCTTTGACTTTCCCGTACAGCCAGCAGATTTTACGAATGGTTTAGAGGTTACCTTTCTGTTATTTTACCAGCATGTAGTATTGTAACGTATTTAGGTATGTAGATAGTTTATCGCTGTCATTCAAATTTGTATAATGACTACACTCAGCTATGCATAATAACTTCATAAGAAGTTGTTTTAATATTAAAAATCGCCGGTCAGCACACGCACGCGCATTCACCAACGATTGGGTCATTGCGTATGCATTTCAACCGTACAAAATGAGCAAGAGACTACATTATATGTTTTAATATTAGAATCATGCTTCGTTCATACACATTTTATTTTGTTTTAAAGCTTACGTTCTATTAAAACGCAAGTAAAAGGACTTTGATGTAAATCTGGTTATTAATTTAAAATTTATATTTAGTATGTGAAGTTTGTAATATTTGACGAATACAAAGCCGGGTCTGTGGTCCAGTGGTAAAAGCTTCTATTTTTTCATTCATGTCTGTTCTAATTGTCAAGCATATGGCCTACTTTTTGAGCTGTTAGTCAGGATACATGTAATCCACGTATTGTGGGATATATCTTATCAGGGGTGGGCCTGAGGGGACTCGCAAGGGTACTTTTTGATGATTTTTGTCATCCTTTGTTGCACGGTTTCTCAGCATTTTAGGAGTTGACACCTCAACTGTCTATATATGTAGTGTAGTCGAATTCTTTGCATACAATTAAATCAAATAACGTTCGCTTAGACGCAACACTAACCAACATAACCTCAACGAGTGACGTTCCTGTGACATCTCGTGTGTTCAATAGGATGTTCTGGAACACTGTTCCGGAGACCGCAACGTAGAATTTCAGGATCATTTGTTACTAGGAGAATGGCCGGCATGAGTATCTTTTATAATGATATTAAAGCAATCACCCGTTTCTTCTTAAAACTAGAATTTAAATGGTCTAATTACAAGTTCTTTAGTATATAATATGAACAGTTTTTCTACAGACATTCATCAATTTTATGTAAGTCGTAATCATTGGCCTTAATTGTGTATTTTATATTTCAGTTTGATTCTTCGATACAAGCAAACGTAAAAAGGGAAGAAAGTCCATCGACGATTCCTTCTGCTGCCGATTTATCATGGCCTTATCATGAAATTAATATCATCAATAACAATATAAAAGAAGAAATGTCACAAAGAGAACTCGTGGCCATTATATTATTGGAAAGGAGAACATTCTACAAACAAAATTTCGCTTGCGGTTTTTGTTTTGATATATTCTCATCTAAACGATTGCTTAAACAACACAATCTAAGTCATTGCCATGAGACAAAATATACAATAGTTTCTAATGAAAGCGAGAACTCTTTGATAGATGGAAACAATGTTCAACAATCAGTCTTCAAACCTTTTAAATGTGACCAATGCAGCTTCAGCACAATATATTTGTCTAATTTGAAGCGGCATAAACGAATTCATTCAGGCGAAAAACCATTTAAATATGGTCAATGTAGCTTTCAAACGACGAGTTCGTCTACCTTAAAGTGTCATAAAATGACGCATAGTGGACTAAAACCATTTAAATGTGATCAGTGCAGCTTTAGCGCGAGACAGATGTCTAATTTGAAGCAACATGAACTGAAGCATTCAGGTGAAAAACCATTCAAATGTGATCAATGTAGCTTTGAAACGACGAGTTCGTCTCACTTAAAGTATCATAAAATGACACATTCTGGACTTAAGCCATTTAAATGTAATCAATGCAGCTATAGCGCGAGACAGTTTTCTAATTTGAAGCAGCATAAACGAATTCATTCAGGTGAAAAACCATTTAAATGTGGTCAATGTAGCTTTAAAACGACGAGTTCGTCTACCTTAAAGTGTCATAAAATGAGACATTCTGGACTTAAACCATTCCAATGTGATTATTGCAGCTTTAGCGCGAAATATATTTATAGTTTGAAGCGGCATAAACTACTTCATTCAGGCGAAAAACCATTTAAATGCGATCAATGTGGCTATGAAACGACAAATTCGTCTTGCCTAAAAAGACATAAAATGACACATAGTGGACTAAAACCATTCAAATGTAATCAATGCAGCTATAGCGCGAGAAAGATGTCTAATTTGAAGCGTCATGAACTGAAGCATACAGGTGAAAAACCATTCAAATGTGATCAATGTAGCTTTGAAACGACGAGTTCGTCTCACTTTAAGTATCATAAAATGACACATTCTGGACTGAAACCATTTAAATGTGATCAATGCAGCTATAGCGCGAAACAATTGTCTGGCTTGAACCGGCATGAACTAATAATGCATTCAGGTGAAAAACAATTTAAATGTGTTCAATGTAGCTTTGAAACGACAAATTTGTCTCTTTTTAAGTATCATAAAATGACGCATTCTGAGCTAAACCCATTCAAATGTGATCATTGCAGCTATAGCGCGAGACAGGTGTCTTATTTCAAGCGTCATCAGTTACTTCATTTAGACGAAAAACCATTCAAATAAAACCTTTTTAATGTGATAAATGCGGCTTTAGCGCGATACAGTTGTCTAATTTGAAACAACACAAATTAATTCATTCTGGCCAAAAGTCATTTATCTGCATGCATGATTAAAAATTCAGTATGTAGACAATCCCAGTGTTAGAAACAGTTCATTTGCGTTTAAAAATGGCTTATGCCTATACTTATTATTGCACAAATGCATTTGAAGCGAGTCTTTTTCAAGTTCTTAGGCTATTCAAAATATTTTCACTTAAAACTTCTAAATGACAAGCAGTTATCGTAGCATACTTATCTTTTTTGAGTAAAATTTACTCAGATATTAAAAATAATTTTAAATAAATGCACATGAAGACATAAGATACTATTCGTTTTTCTTTGTTCACACTGACAAAAACTTTAGCAGTAACTCTTAAAACATGTCTTGTCGGAAATACATAGAATACAGTAGAACCTCGATTATCCGGACTTATTGGGGATGAAGGTAGTACGAATAGGGAAAAATCCGCATAATCGAAAAAAAAACATATTTTACTCGGAAAGACATGTACAATCAGTGTAAATAATTTTTATTTACTTAGATTAACATAAAGCTTTAGTAGTTTAGCAGTAAGAAATTAATTTATTAATATTTTGTTTAAATAAGCTAGCTGTTCTTTTTGAAGCTGCCAAATTGCGAATACTTTTAAGACATATAAGTTATCCTGAGATACTCTCTTCTTGGTTCTCAAACCACTCCATGGCGACATCTAAGCACTGAAAATCCTTACAATGAGCAGGACCAATATCTCAATATCAGGTTTAGATTTTGATGCAATATCTAATTATTAAAAACCATTCAAATATACTTAATTATATATCGTCATTTTTTGTAAACACGGTTCCATCTGCATTTTTTAAATGAATGAAGCCATCAGGTTATACTTGTTCTTCGTTCTCACTGACAAAACTATATTGAAAATCAATTTAAAAACAGATATGATTATTTATATTTATAATTTATCAGGAAGATGCATAAACAAATAAAGTTGGTATTATTAATAATCAATATAAAATAAGGAAGAATTTCGCAAATTCTGAGTTCAAACTACAAATAATATTGCAATTATTATGAATTCTATAGAGCAGATTTGGTGAACATGTGGCATGCGTCCCCGAGGTGGCACGTTTAAGAACAATTTCCATGTTAAAAAATAACTTTTAAGTTGAAATATTTCGAATAATTTAAATAAAATCTTTGAATTATTAACAAAGTCCGTTTTATTCATTTTCAAATGTTGTTATTGTTGTAAGTGTATTTTTTAAGCTTGTAAACAAAATACAGAAATAAAAAATATTTATTATTTTCTTATTATTTAGGCACGCCATACAATCGAGAAATAATATTTAAAGATTTTTGGCTCGCGGACCCATAAAGGTTCGCTATTCCTGCTGTAGAGCATAGGTTCTTTGGTTATCATATTATCTTCTATATGAAGACGACTGAGGGACGACCTGTAACCGTCGGCGTGCTCTACTCAATAGACGCCGAACATACAAATTTGTTAACGTCCTACATGGACACGATTTCCAGCACACTCTGACCTACGTCATCGTATCCTCGACGCTGGCGCCCCAGTGTGTGGGCTCTTATTGTCTATGTTTACGATAGACGAGAAACCATAATTATATTGCCTATGTCCACGCTAGTAAAAGTACTGCGTAATTGCTTCTGTAACGCTTTGCTAAATTTCGAGTTGCGAAACGAACAATGGATATCAAGCTTGAACCAGTCGAAGAAGAAGAAGACAATGCAGAAGGACATTCGTCAAACGAAGATTCGTTTGACTCTCCCGCACAGCCAGCGGATCCGGCGAAAGATTTTCAGGTTACCTTTCTGTCATTTTACCACCATATAGTATTGTTACGTATTAAGGTAAGTAGGTAGTTTATCGCTGTCATTTCAATTTGTATAATGACTACACTCAGCTATGCAAAATAATGGCATTAGAAGTTTCAATATTTAAAATCGGCGTCAGCACACGCACGCGCATTCACAAACGATTAGGTCGTTGCGTATGCATTTCAACAGTACAAATTGAGCGAGAGACTACTTTAAATGCTTAAATATCAGAACACATTGTATTTTGTTTTAAAGCATACGTTCTATTTAAACGAAAGTGAAAGGACATTAATGTATTGCTGGCTATTGTCATTTGTATTTGATTTGAGAAGATTGATATAATTGACAAACACACACTCTGTATTCTAGTGGCAAAAGCTTTACTCTTTTATACTATCAATAATCATTTATTATAAGAAGGTTAGCTGATGAAACAAACATGGCAAAATGAGACAGAGTATATTCCTGTCCTTATTTATTTGACAATACATGACTGACAACAAAATAACGAATTGATTGTTAATAAAAATAATAAAAGACTTTTAGTACTTTTTCCACTTAAAATTTTATTTGATCAGGACCGGTTTCACTCCTCACGATCATTATCAACTGATAAGGAAAATAAATTAAACAGTGCTATTTATACAAGTTGAATTGAAATAAAAGGTGGAAGCAATTACTAACAATGAAAAGGATTTACAAATTACATTATAATTACACAAAATTAAAATGCTTAACACCTATAACATACAATTAAAATTACGATGATTTTTTAATTGTGTGTTATAGGTGTTAAGCATTTTAATTTTAATTCTGTGTAATTATAATGTAATTTTTGCTTTTACAGAAACAACAAAAAAATCTTTCGTTTGTCGTTCATTTAAAGTTTGCTCTATAGTTTTTTTTCTTTGAAATAACATTTGACTTCTTTGTGTACTTTTTAATACTGAATTAATATTCGGTTTAATTGTAAATTTTCAGCTTTTCCTTATTCTTAATTATGATAATTAAACATTTTATAATTTCTTACACAGCTGCATTGTAGTAAATGACATTTCATTGATTCCCATAGACGAAAAGTAGCATCATATAATCAATGTTGTTTCGACATTAAAAAAGGCCTAGATATGAGGCCTAGATATGTCTCCAACGACTTGATCGTCAAAGAAGAGGCGGGTGTTGGTGTTTGTATGGTGAAAAGTGAAGATTCTCAATATGGCGTTGAAAATTTTTCTTCAGAGAATGTGAGGGAATATAAATTATTAACAATTTTGTCCTTATTAGCTGTAAGCCCGTTGGCCCCAACTGGAGGATTTTTTCTTATTAAAAAAAAAATGAAATTTTCCGTCATGTAACAATCAAATGCATATTTATTAAATTAATCAGAATAAATTAACTTTACTAATTCGCCGAACAGAGCTTATTTTTCGGAATATATGAGTCTTTAAGAGTTAAAAGGAACCAAACATAAAAATGGTGAAATTTTTCCATTTGACTTTTAAGTGCAATTACGTTTTCAATTATATTTTGTGGGAAATCTCATCAACTCTTAATTTTATGTGAAAATTTATTTAATAAATATTTAGGTTTGCTAACAAATATTTTTCGTAGTAGCAGAAGTTTCGTAAATTATTTAATTTTTGGAATAATGTTTAAGTTTGCTAACAAACATTTTTCGTAGTAGCAGAAATTTCGTAAATTATTTAATTTTTGGAATAATGTTTAAGTTTGCTAACAACCATTTTTCGTAGTAGCCGAAATAGACTTCGTAAATTACCTAATTTTTAGAATAATGTTAAAGTTTGCTAACAATTATTTTTCGTAGTAGAAGATTTTAAAATAAAAGTCGAAATATAGTTCTATAAAATATCCATGCGTCATTAGAATATTCCTTATGCTTGTAAGAAATTAAAAAAAATTTCAAGGCCGGATGCAAAATATAACCATACCTTCCAATAATCGAATCAATAATGACACTGAACAAAATCTGTCAAATCAGCCCCCAGCCCTGTAATTATAGCTTCAAAAATCGAATCAGTATATTTTATTATTCAAAAAACTTCGTAGCGGTGTAAACTTTCAAATAAAATTCTCTCAATATTATTACGATGCTTCAGTTCTAAGCCAGGAAATTTGAATTTTGAATATAAAAAAAGAGGTGCAATCCAATTGTAATTTCTTACATAGCTGCATTGTAGTAAATGACATTTCATTGATTCCCATAGACGAAAAGTAGTATCATATAATCACTGTTGTTCCGACATTAAATAAGGCCTAGATATGAATTTTCACTCATTGTTTTTGTCTTCCCTTAGGAAATTGTGTTATCAATAAAATCTGAGGATGTCTCCAAACACTTGATCGTCAAAGAAGAGGCGGCTGTTGGTGTTTGTATGGTGAAAAGTGAAGATTCTCAATATGGCGTTGAAAGTTCTTCTTCAGAGAATGTGAGAGAACATAAGATATTGACAATTGAATCTTCATTTGATAATAACTAACGTACGTACTCTTTATAGGTATATGGCGCAGCAGTTGGATTTGTTGGATACCTTGCCGGATCTGACGGGTTCGAGTCCCGGTACGAACAGTATTTTTCCTAATTCTTTTGTTGCATCCAAAAAATTTCTTCTACTGTTATAGAAGGCCCAAATTTAGAGAAGTTTAATGCACTTGTCGATTTAAAGATTTTTGGTCCACCGATTTTTAACAATTAAAATACCCTATCTATCATCATTCATGCTTAACACTTTGATTCGTCAAAAATGACCACACTATTAATTTAATCACATATTAGTATCTACTCTTCGCTGAAATATTTTTGTATAGCCATTTCGTCGTCTTGGGTAAACAAGGTCCATGTGAAAAAACTTGAAACTGTTCAGGAGAAGTATTTTGTAAGACTTTCTATCTAACTCTTTGCAGAAACAATACTTTAGATCAGCGTTGTGCAACAGAGATCGTTTGAAGGGCCAAATAAAATATTATTGATATATGGTGGGCCGCATGAAAAACAAAACAAACAAACGTATTTAATAGTATTTACCATGATACTTTTTTTATTTTAATAACAGCCAAACAATTATGAAATTATTTAACAAAGAAGTAAGTTATATTCTGCTGTGTTTGAATTCCAGTTCACGAAGATTAATCTTGAAACTGGCGATGCTTCTATGAGTGATTTTCAATGAAATCAACCTGACATTACCTGCCACACATTCAATACTTTTGCACATAGATTTTCGAGGCGTTGAAAGCAATGGCAAATGAACATTTCAAAATCATTTGAACTTTTTCCCGCGGCTTTTATACATGTTTTCCAACCATTGAAAGGGCACCATCTTTAGTATAACATTTTTCAAATATATCTAATTAACTTGCGCACAATTAATGACATGTTCTTTGATATCTCTTCCTGTGGTTGTCTCATTCAAGCTTACCAGATCGAAGAGTTCTTCTTGTCAAATTTATTTGTCTGTCGACACCTTTGATAAGAATAGAAAACTGACCAGTTTATTTTATATCCGTTGTTTCATCCAAAACCATTGACAAATATGTAAAGTTGTGTTTAGCGTTACACACATTTTAGTAGAAATAGCATTTACTCTTTTTGCCACAGTTTGATGTGAGAGAATGATTGGAGTGAAGAGATTGACTTTTTCTGGACAGATTTCTTCAACAGCGGCAATTAGGCACTGTTTGGCTTAGTCACCGTCCATGAATGGTTACATTTTTTTGCCAATAGTATGAAATATTCGCAGGCTGGCACTTACAATAGCAATTGATTGTGCATTTTACTTGTTACATATGTATTGTTCACTTGACTCAAGATTGACTTTAAGTAATTTTAGCTTAGCTTCCTTTCGCCAACAAAAAGTTGTTTCATTTTACTGTCTTTGTTCATATTTTTTTTTCTAATTGTAAAATTTGAAAGTTGCAACATTGTCTTTTATTTTAATGAACAAGTACAAATCCTCCCATTCCCTTTGGAACATTCTGTTCTCATCTTCAACCTTTTTCTTTTTTTCGTTTCAATTCTTCTTCCAAAGATGTTTGTTATTTTATTTTAACCCCTGTCCGCTCCCAATCTGAAGCATATAGACTTCTAATAGAGTTTATCTCAACAGAAGTGTTTCTACAAGAACTGATTGTTACTCAGTTGCTCAACCTCTCTTTTTTCCAAAATGAGTAGAGCTAAAAGGATAAGGTAGGACAGGATTAGTGCTAAGCTTATCGCTCTCGATACGCCCCTTTTCATAGGATAGGATGGGTGAGAGGGGGGAATTCAAGACATCACATACTTCCATGCCCTTGAACAGAAATTCATAAATCAATTGAAAAATCAATTTATAAAACTGTCCAGACCGGAGTTTGAACCCGGGTCCACCGTAGCCGATGACGAACACATTGACCACTCGACCACACAGGCGGCTATTTATAAAGAAGTTTATTTAGTCTGGACTTCGCCATTTAATCCAGTATAACATCTGTTTTTTACTGCTATATTTGATTGATTGTTGTTCAAAACTTTTATTTTCCATTGTTATTACAGTTTTGTTCAATGAAATTTAAATAATGTGTTTATACATATATTATTATTGTTGCTAACAAAACATTTTTAAAAATGTTACTAGAATGTTGAAGGAGACTTTTTCGATGCAATAGAATATAAATAACATTGATGCCTCAATTGTGTATTTTATATTTCAGTTTGATTCTTCGCAACTAGCAAACGTCAAGAGGGAAGAAAGTCCAACGCCGATTTCTCCTGCTGCCGATTTATCATTGCCATATCTTCAAATTGATATTGTCGAGAGCAATGTAAAAGAAGAACTGAGGAAAAGAGAACCTGTGGCCGTTATAGTATTGGAAAAGAGAACATTCCATGAACGAAATTTCGCATGCGGTTTTTGCTTTGGTATATTCTCATCTAAACGATTGCTAAAGCATCACAATTTAAGTCATTATTGTGAGACGAAAAATACTAAAATTTCAAATGAATGTGAGAATTCTTCGAGTGATAAAAACGATGCTCAACAACCACGCCTCAAACCTTACAATTGTGATCAATGTAGCTTTAAAACGGCGAATTATTATTATTTAAAGCAACATAAAATGACACATTCTGAACTAAAACCATTCAAATGTGATCATTGCAGCTTTAGCGCGAAACATATGTATTATTTGAAGCGGCATAAACTAGTACATTCAGTTGAAAAACCATTTAAATGCGATCAATGTAGCTTTGGAACGACGATTTCGTCTCTTTTAAAGTGTCATAAACTGACACATTCTGGACTTAAACCGTTCAAGTGTGATCAATGCAGCTTTAGCACTATACGGATGTCTAGTTTGAAGCAACACAAATTAATACATTCTGGCGAAAAGCCATTTAAATGTGATCAATGTAGTTTTGAAACGACGCATTCGTCTTATCTAAAAGAGCATAAAACAATTCATTCTGGAATTAAACCATTTAATTGTGATCAATGCACCTTTAGCGCGATATATTTGTCTATTTTAAAGAATCATAAATTAACACATTTAGCTGACAAACCATTTAATTGTGATCAATGCAGTTTTAAAACGGCCCATTTGACTAATTTAAAAAACCATAAAATAAGACATTCTGGACAAAAACCATTTAAATGTGAACTTTGCAGCTTTAGCACGTTACAAATGTCCAGTTTGAAGCGGCATGAACTAATGCATTCAGGTGAAAAACCATTTAAATGCGATCAATGTAGCTTTGAAACGACGAGTTCGTCTTACTTAAAGTATCATAAAATGACACATTCTGGACTTAAACCGTTTAATTGTGATCAATGCACCTTTAGCGCGATGTTTTTGTCTCATTTTAAGAATCATAAATTAACACATTTGGCTGACAAACCATTTAATTGTGATCAATGCAGTTTTAAAACGGCCCATTTGACTAATTTAAAAAACCATAAAATGACACATTCTAAACTAAAACCGTTCAAATGTGAACTTTGCAGCTTTAGCGCAATACGAATGTCCAGTTTGAAGCGGCATGAACTAATGCATTCAGTTGAAAAACCATTTAAATGTGATCAATGTAGTTTTGAAACGGCGCGTTCGTCTCATCTCAAGAATCATAAAACAATTCATTATGGACTAAAACCATTCAAATGTGATCAATGCAGCTTTAGCGCGATACAATTGTCTCATTTGAAGCAACATAAATTAATTCATTCAGGGAAAAAAACACCTAAATGTAACCAATTACGGCGCGTTAGTCTTCTTTAAAAGACCATTAAATGACACATTCTGGACTAAAACCATTCAAATGTGATCAATTAAGCTGTACAACGACGCAATCGTCTTGTTTATAGAAACATAAAATTGTACATTCCGGACAAAAACCATTTTTATGTGCTTTATTTTAAACCGGAAAACTTAATTTTTGCTTTTTTTGGTACATATGGTTCTATCTGCATTTTTGACGTTATTCTTATTTAGGGATGAGGGGCTGATAGAATCGAAATAAAGCAAACAAATAATGATACTACTGAGCTGCAATCAATCAGATTGGGATTTTTCCCTTCTTAGAAAAGCAAAGAGGGTTTCATAGAATTGAAACAAAGCAAACAAATATAATCATACTACTTATGGCGTTCAACATTACAAACTATTAAACTTATGAGCTGCAATCAATCAGATAGGTTGGTGATTACTCTATTTATTGGAAACAATGAAAGTAATAGCGAGCAACTCGTCATATTAATATACTTCTTTAGGCGCGTTATGCAAAAATCATGCGAGTGAAATTTTAAGATGCGCGCGCATCACCGTCACACACAAATTTCAAAGGTTGAAGTTAGTCACGCATGTTGGCACGCTCGTTCAGTAGTGATTAAAATTTTGATTTATATTATTTACTACCTCCTAGTGAAAAAAAAATTGCGCTTATATCTTTTTTATTTTTTCCTTTTCTAACCTCAAGTAATGCGACCCCGATACCCACATTTTCTTAAATATCTATTTTAATATGGGTGATACAATGTTTATAATGAAGGTATTTTTATATCATAGTTTTTTGGACCTTTTGTAGTTTATATAAATACGTGATAACGCCATGCGATAACGAGATAAGCGCCCGCTTATCAGCGATCGTTCGTAAGATAACTACGCGTGAACGTGAGTTGCAAATACATATTTGCAATGAAATGACGTATTTTTACGCGCAACTTAAAATATGGTTATTAAAAAAACACGGATTTTTATAAAAAAATGTATGAGGAATGATGAAGAGAGATAAGAGATATTTTAAAGCCCTAAGACTATTTTTTTTTTTAATTCATAAAAAGGCCAATAATGAGAAAACCACTGGGGTCCCTAAACGACCCCCATCGGCAGTGAAGTATTTTTCTAGTCTCCGAGCCGCGAGAGTTATCGATGCATTACTAGCAAGGTGGCGGGGCGGTATAGAGCGTTCTTGATATTTTTTTATAACCTACAAACGTCAAGCGTTCTGTATAATAGCTTATTTAACCCCTTCCTAACATTAGATATCTCTGTTTGTTAACTCTCGCGGCTCGGAGACTAGAAAAATACTTCTCGGCCGATGGGGGTCTTTTAGGGACCCCAGTGGTTTCCTCATTATTGGCCTTATTCTTATGAATTTCAAAAAAAAAATAGTCTAAGGGCTTTAAAATATCTCTCTGCATCATTCCTCATACATTTTTTATAAAAATCCGTGTTTTTTTTAATAAATAATCATATTTTAAGTTGCGCGTAAAATATACGTGGTTTCGGTGCAAATGTCAATGCGCGACTGGCACGCTTGCTAAGCGGCGTTCAGCTTATAATCTTACGAACGATCGCTGATAAGCGGGCGCTTATCTCTTATCTTATCGTATTTATATAAACTACAAAAGGTCCAAAAAACTATGATATAAGAATACCTTAATTATAAATATTGTATCACCCTTATTAAAATAGATATTTAAGAAAATGTGGGTATTGGGGTTGCATTTCTTGAGCTTAGAACCGGAAAAGTTAACATATCTATATGTCTATCTATCTGTGTATGTCTATAAATGTATTAAATGTTATTATTTGTCACGTGCGTAATTGTGCTAGAATATCTTGGTAGAGGTGAAGAAAAGTTACCGGCCATTTTAAGTGGAGACTTTAACGTCAATTTTTCCTGTAAAGATGCTCGTCCACTTATTGATTATTCTCCAAAATGATTTGAATCTAGCCATGAATAATAATCCTCTGATTTTGACAATACGACATAGCACTGCTTATCATAGATGCAGTATTTACACGATATCTCAACGCTGTGAATACAAAACTTTTCGTATCATATTTTAGTTATCATAAGCCACTGATAACTGAAGTTCCGATTCAATCATTACCGGAAGATGCTAAGGCAGTAAACACAGTGGCGGCTCTAGGTACTGGGCTAGGTGGGCTAAGCCCGACCTGCATTTTTCACCCAAAACATTATATGGCTGAATAAAAATCAACAGCAATTCGGCCGCTGAACAAAATAAATACATTTATAAGCGTAACTTACCTTTCCCAAATGAATATAATATCTTTGTTTTAATTTTCCTCTGTCAATATAAGACAATGTTACGTCTACCTACAATCATATTCTCGATTGTGTTTTGTATTACAATTTTAAACAGAGCCGGCATAAAAAAACAATAACCCTATAAATACTTCCAGGGAACAGGAACGTTACGTCACTGGCAACACCACTCAGGGGCTAAATCCTTCATGCTCATAACCACAGACAATATCATGCAATATTTCTTTACACTGGGGCGCAATCAAGCACGATTAGATTTTTTTTGTATTTGTATGTACGGAAACGTCATCAAACACAAAGGATAGTGTTTCAATCTGTCAAGCTTCTGTTGATCGTTGGTGGCTAAAAACAATCTGCCCATTACGCATACTTATGCATTGAAACACAAAACCAATATCGTTGTATTGTATGAAAGTGACAGGTATTGACTTTCAGTGACAGCAAGTGACAGTTTTATACTGCTTTTAGTAGGTACTTGTTATTTCACTTTGAAAGAGACGAATTTAAGGATTGCGTGTTATTATTCTATTATTTCTTAGTTACATTAGCATTGATTTTATTATATAAAAATTTATGCATTGCAGTAGTGTCGTAATATTTGTTAATTTGCTTGTTGATTAATGTATAAAGTGAAGTGGAAATATGTTTTTCTCTAGCCCACCCAAGATTTCAGGTCACGAACCGCCACTGAGTAAACATAATTTAAAAATAACTTTGCAGTGAGAGAATTTATGTTACACTTGATGTAAGAAAATATATGTGTATTTATTTAATTTTTCAAATTTAAACCGAGTTTTATTGACTGTGTTGACTATCCTTCAACAGTCCTTTTATTATTTTATTGTAATTAATTATCTGTATGCAATTCATTTTTTTTTTTAGGATGCCAAAGAAGTATTACTTCTGACGTGCGTACATAAGTACAAGCACCCATTTTTTTATAACAAAGAAACTTAATTAATATAGGTGATACAATATTTATAATTAAGGTATTCTAATATCATAGTTTTTTTAACCTTTTGTAGTTTATATAAGTATGAGATAAGCGCCCGCTTAACAGCGATCGTTCGTAAGATAACTAGGCTGAACGCATCAGTTGCATATACATATTTGTACTGAAATGACGTCTTTTTCACGTGCAACTTAAAATATGTTTATTTATTTAAAAAAATACGGATTTTTATAAAAAAATGTATGAGGAATGATGCAGAGAGATATTTGAAAGCCCTTAGACTATTATTTTTTTGAAATTCATAAGAATAAGGCCAACAATGAGGAAACCACTGGGGTCACTAAACGACCCCTATTGGATGAGAAGTATTTTTCTAGTCTCCGAGCCGCGAGAGTTAAATCAGCCAAGGAATAATATTTTTTCTTATATATATAGCAAAAAAGAAGAAAAATCTGTTAATTGTTTTGAATACATATATATGTTTGAGTTTTGAGATAAATTGTGTTCTTCCATTAACTGCAATTTGAATTATTTGAACTGATTTAAAACATGTACTTCTTCTAGCCCCATTTACATCACAAAGCAAGATTCATAATAACAGACCAGTGTTACAATATTCGAAGGGCCTGCGTTCACTGCTTTGTGTTTTTACTGTTTCGAGTGCACACGAACTGACTTTTGCGCATTGAATAACACCGGAAGATACCGAGAGGCGAAACCCGGGCCGTGTTCGATCTTTATGATTTAAGGTCAGTGTTTCGTCAAGAAGACTTCGCGGCTCATATACTATATTACTTTAAATCACCAGATAAGACTGTAAACCAGTGATGCACCAACCGAGGCCCTTTTTGAATTTTGTGGCGGCCCTTAAATCTTTTTCTCAAACATATTTTTTTCACGTAAAATATTTATTTAATAAATGTTAGCAAGCTTTTTCTTCAATGAAGGAGAAAAAGTTGCTACATAGAAACAGGCTTACAAATATTATGTCAAATTAAAAAAATAAAACCGAGAACGCATTAACTTATGAATTGCATACAAATGAAACATAAATATTTCACAATGAAACGATTTTTGATAAGCAAGTACTCATAATCATTTTTTTATATGGCTTATTTATTTACGAAATAGCACGGTCAAAGTAATAAAATGGAACCCATTACTCATTTATCTAAATTCACTTAATCTTTTTTAAACAGTTTAAAAGCTGTTATACATGGAACATACATATGTTCTGTATAAAAAAAGAATTGAGCGTACTTTAAATCATTTTTTTATTTGCGGCCCGAACCCACTATAATTTGTTTTATGCGGCCCGCTAGAAGGTTAAGGTTGTCTATCACCGCTGTACACTGACCGATGCACAGTAAAAAGTTATGTTCTCGGTTACGGCTTGGTCAGTTTCTTAAGTAAAAACAACAGGCAACGTTATTAATTAATATGTAGTGAATAACTTAATATTGGTATTCGATAAGAAAATAAAATATTTGCTAGACAGGTAAAGGAAATTAAGTAAAATATTCTTTTCTGCAGTAGTTTTTAGAACTTGATTAGTGAATGCACCAGAAAGTCACTAACATATTTGCAAGATTTGACGGTATACACCTGACACTAACAGATAAGAGCATTTTTACTGATTTTAAAAACGACCCTGTACGCCTTAAGTTGCCTGCGTCTCCTTTGTAGTCAATATCCTCTATTAACTCCAACAGCAATTCCATCTATGTCGTCGTTTGCATCGTATCTAGTTCTTTATGGATCGAGGAAATGCTATTAAAAGAATACGATGGCAGTTCAAGAGTTTCGTCTTTTTTTACGTAATTGAGAGCTGCCTTTTGTCAGTCCACTTTCTCAACTTTTCCGGTTCAAAGCTCAAGAAATGCGACCTCAATACCCACATTTTTTTAAATATCTATTTTAATATGGGTGATACAATGTTTATAATTAAGGTGTTCTTATATCATAGTTTTTTGGACCTGTTGTAAATTATAAAAATACGCGATAACACGATAAGCGCCCGCGATAAGCGATCGTTCTTTAGATAGCTGGGCTAAACTCGTCAGTTGCAATTTCATATGTGTGCTGGGATGACGTCTTTTTTACGCGCAACTTTAAATATGATTATTTATTAAAAAAAAAATGTATTAGGAATGATGCAGATAGATATTTAAGACTATTTTTTTTTGAAATTCATAAGAATAAGGCAAATAATGAGGAAACCACTGGGGTCCCTAAACGACTCCCATCGATGAGTTTTTCGATGGGAGTCGTTTAGGGACATCGATGAGTCGATGAGTGTTTTTCTAGTCTTCGAGCCGTTTATTCAAGTTTTTATTTAAATAAAAAAGATACGAATTAATAATGGTATAGTACGGAAAAAGTATAGCTGTAGAGCAGGGTTTCTCAACGGTGGGCCATGTGGCCCCCCAGAGGGCCACAGCGTGTTCTAAGGGGGCCACAGAGATTTATTTTTGTTTTGGGGAGCCACAGCACAGTTTAGGGGGGCCACGGGGATTAATAAAACGATACAGGGAAGAGCATAATGGCGGACGTCGCGCAGCAATTTTTTGGCATTCTATATTCGAAAATCTCGGAAGAGCTATAAAAAAAGGTGAGTTTTTGAAATTATAATTTTCATGTGAAGACAAAACAATGGTATGGGGGCCACAGAAAAATTAAGACACTCAAAAGGGGCCACGCTCTCAAAAAGATTGAGAAACACTGCCGTAGAGTATAGCTCGTCATGGATTATTACGGCGAAAAACTTCACATTAATAAGAAGAACACTGATAAATTATACGAAATACGAAATATTTCGTATAATTTATCAGTGTTCTTCTTTTTAATGTGTGATCTTAACACGATTTATGAATGCTTCAATAAATATTTTAAATCGTGGCGTTGTGTTCAACATAATTTGTCCATGTGTAAGTAAAAGATCATTTAAAAAGTATGGCGGTGTAGAGTGAGAATATGTCATATTTTGGATAATTTATTTGTCAGTGTTCTTCATATTAATGTGTGATTTTTACGCGATTATCAAGCCCTCAAAAAATAATTTTAAATCGTGGCGTTTTTAGCTCAGTTTATGAATTTCATCGCCGTAATAATCTATGACGAGCTATACTCTACAATAACCCTATAGACAATAATTGCTAATATTTTGCACACAGATAATTAAAACAAGCGTGATTAAAAATTGGAAAAAATATTAGACACAATTAAATAATCTTTAAGTTCAAAATATATACCTATGTAATGCCAAAATTATTACTTTTTTATTTATACGAAATTAATGTAAATATATTTGAGAACCTATTGTTAGTAATATTTTGTTTCACTCATGTATACTTAAGTCCTAAAATTATCATAAAAATTTGAATTTAATTTGATTTTATGCAATATATTGGATCCTAGAGCTTTGTGTTTTTTATTTTGTCACTTTGTATAACATAAATTTATTTCTTTGTATTTTTATACAACCAATTTTTGACGTGACAACGTCTTATAAATCGATGAACGCCCGCTGCACGCACGAAAAAACATGACTCATTGTCCCGTTTGTCGTGTTACGCCGAAGGCAAGCGTGCGAGCGAGAGCGCGGATAAGCGATAGAGAGGCACGATCGGCCTACCGTTCGGATTGTGCCGCATCTATCTCTCTTCCACTCGATTGGTCGATGCGTCTGAGTAGAAAAGAGACAGCGGCAGCACACAACTTATACACCTACAGTACCTACACGTGATCTGTTTACAACTGTTTATAAAGTGAAGTGAAATGTTAATGTGGTTTTCATTGTTTATATTACAACAACAATTGCGGCAATAAAGGTAATTAATTCTTGCATATTAAAAATCTGATTAACGTATAACAAATATACTTTTAACAATAAATTATCAACGATTTCTTTCGCAGAACCGCCTAAAGTCACAACATGGCAGACCAACCTGACGAACCAATGTTTTCTTATGACGTTGTCACGTTAAACTATCGTCCGTAAACCGACTTTACAGACAACCAATTTTTGTATGTATTCACGTACTCTGATTTTATGTTGTTTTTCTTGCAAAATGGCCAAAATATAAAAGTGTATCTAAAAATTCTTTTACGTTACTTTATCCGGCTTAAAATATTTAACTTTGGTAGGTAGTCAAATTTTATCTCTAACCATAGATTTATAATTATCATTATATTGTCTATGGCAACGCTTGGAGACAGTTACGCATCGTTGTTGACTTACGAAAGGAAAATAATGGATATCAAGCTTGAACCAGTCGAAGAGGGAGATAATGAAGAGAAAAATACATCGAAGGAAATTTTCTTTGACAAGCCCGCACAGCTATCAGAACCTGCGGAAGATTTTCAGGTGACCTTTCTGTAATTTTACTACTCATCGTTCTCTTAAAGAATACTAAATATCTTTAAAGATATATTTCTGATACAGAAACATCAAAATATCTTTCGTTTGAATCAAATAAACTAATATTTTTACGATAATTCGTCGGTCACATTTAAAGTTTTCTCTATGGTTTTTTTTCTTTGAAATAACATTTGACTTCTTTGTGTACTTTTTAATACTGAATTTATTTTTAGATTTATTGTAAATTTTCAGCTTTTCCTTATTCTTAAATATGATAATTAAACATTTTATATTTTCTTACACAGCTGCATTGTAGTAAATGACATTTTACTGATTCCCATAGACGAAAAGTAGCATCATATAATCACTGTTGTTTCGATATTAAATAAGGCCTAGATATGAATTTTCACATATTGTTTTTGTCTTCCCTTAGGAAATTGTGCTATCAATAAAATCTGAGGATGTCTCCAAACAGTTGATCATCAAAGAAGAGGCGGCTGTTGGTGTTTGTATGGTGAAAAGTGAAGATTCTCAATATGGCGTTGAAAGTTCCTCTTCAGAGAATGTGAGAGAACATAAGATATTGACAATTGAATCTTCATTTGATAATAACTAACGTACGTACTCTTTATAGGTATATGGCGCAGCAGTTGGCTTTGTCGGATACCTTGCTGGATCTGACGGGTTCGAGTCCCAGTACGAACAGTATTTTTCCTAATTCTGTTCGAAGGCATGGCTTTTTGTTACATCCAAAAAAACTCCTACTAAAAACCTAAATTTTTAAATATGAACCTTGCTATTTAATCCATTATCACATCTGTTTTGAAAAGTTGTTTTTTCATTGCCATATATGAATATTTTTTTTTCCCTACAGTAGTAACAGTTTTATTGTTGCTAATTAAATATTAAAAAGAAATGTCACTTTAATGTGAACAGGGATTCTTTCTTTGCTATACAAAATAAATAATATTGATGCCTCAATTGTGTATTTTATATTTCAGTTTGATTCTTCGATACAAGCAAACGTTAAGAGGGAAAAAAGTCCATCGCCGATTTCTTCTGCTTCCAGTTTATCATTGCCTATTGATATCGTCGAAAACAAGGTAAAAGAGGAACTGACAAAAAGAGAACTCGTCGCCGTTATAGTATTGGAAAAAAGAACATTCCACAAACGAAATTTTGCATGCGGTTTTTGCTTTGGTATATTCTCATCTAAACGATTGCTTAAACATCACAATTTAAGTCATTATTGTGAGAAGAAAAATATTAATATTTCTAATGAATGTGAGAATTCTTTGAGTTATGATCAAAGTAGCTTTAAAACCGAGTTTTCTTTTACTCTTAAGAAGCATAAAATGACACATTCCGGATTGAAACCGTTTCAGTGTGATCAATGCAATTTTAGTACAAAACGTTTTTCTTATTTTAGGCAACATCAATATATGCATTTAGGGGAAAAACCATTCAAATGCAATCAATGCAGCTTTAAAACGGCGTGGTTGTCTGCTTTGAAGGAACATAAATTTATTCATATTGGAAAAAAATCATTAAATTGTGATCAATGCAGCTATAAAACGGCACGTTCTTCGTATTTAAAAAAACATAAAATGAAACATTCTGAACTAAAACCAATTAAATGTAATCAATGCAGCTATATCGCTGTTCGTTTGCGTAATTTTAAGAATCATATATTAAAACATTCATCTGAAAAACTATTTAATTGCGATCAATGCAGTTTTAAAACGGCTCGATCGTCTTGTTTAAAGGACCATAAAATGACACATTCCGGAATCAAACCATTTGAATGTGATCAGTGCAGCTTTAGCGCGGTACAGTTGTCTACTTTGAAGCAACATAAGTTTGTACATTCAGCTGAAAAACCATTCAATTGCGATCAATGCAGTTTTAAAACGGTGCGTTTGTCTTGTTTAAAGGACCATAAAATGACACATTCCGGAATAAAACCATTTGATTGTGATCAGTGCAGCTTTAGCGCGGTACGGTTGTCTACTTTGAAGCAACATAAATTTGTACATTCTGGCGAAAAACCATTTAAATGCGATCAATGCACCTATGCGACGGTTTATTCGTCTAATTTAAATGACCATAAAAACGTACATTCCGGTTTAAAACCTTTTGAGTGTGACCAATGCAGCTTTAAGTCGGCAAGTTTGTCTAATTTAAAGAAACATAAAACTACGCATTCAGGTAAAAAAAAATAATTGACTGCTTCAAAGCGACGCGTTTTTAGAACTGAAGCGACCGATTCAATGCAGTGTTTGAACAGCAGATTTGAGTGTTGATGCAATATACAATTAATTAAAACAAAAACCATTGTGCACTATTTAAAACCAGGAAACTTATGTCCACGCGGTTCTACTGCATTCTTAATATAAAATCAATTATTTATGCAGCAATTTTAATACGGCTTATCAGCATTTAGAAAATCTTTAAATTCCTAATCAATTCATCAGTATAAACTCTCGCGGCTCGGAGACTAGAAAAATACTTCTCTGCCGATGGGGGTCGTTTAGGGACGCCAGTGGTTTCCTCATTATTGGCCTTATTCTTATGAATTTAAAAAAAAAGAATAGTCTGAGACAGGGTTCAGAGCCAAAAGCTTTAATTTACAAAAATTCCCAGTTTTTAAAGAACCACTAAAATATTAGTAAAAACACAATAATCCTTTGTACTTCATTCCACTTTATTTAATATGTCAGGACCGGTTTCGCTCATTACGAGCATCGTCAACTGATAAGAAATATAATTTAACAGTGCTATTTATACAAAAATGAACAGTTATAAACAACAATTGGCATTGAAAAGAAAATACCAATTACATTAAAAGTGATTCTAAAATAGCACAAAATTAAAATGTTTAATTATGTTTGTAATTACTTTCAATTCCCATTCTAAATTTATTAATCTGAGATGACTATTTAATCATATGTTAGATGTGTTAAACATTTTAATTTTGTGCTATTTTAGAATCACTTTTAATGTAATTGGTATTTTCTTTTCAATGCCAATTGTTGTTTATAACTGTTCATTTTTGTATAAATAGCACTGTTAAATTATATTTCTTATCAGTTGACGATGCTCGTAATGAGCGAAACCGGTCCTGACATATTAAATAAAGTGGAATGAAGTACAAAGGATTATTGTGTTTTTACTAATATAATGCCTTTCCACCAAGTATTGACAGTGAACAACCTAAAAGAAACCACTAAAATATTTCGTTTTAATATTATAGTATTTACTTATATGTATATATATAGTGTATATCGTGTATTGTATATCGTGTATTTAATGTAGAATGTTGATTTAAAATAAACGCCTTAAAATACAGTATAATATTTATTCATTTTAAAACACAAATATAGATAGATATGTAATTACATCAATGGGAGCATTGGTTTGGCATATCTTTTAACTTGCTTATAACTTGTTGTCTTAAAGTTCAAGCACGATTAGATTTTTATTTGTTATTTGACTTCCAATATTACTTTTTATTATATTCATGCAAGAGAAAGCTTGTTCGCACGAATATGTCGACCCGAAGATCGTCAGTACTCTATATGCCAACTTCTTCACCTCACTATAGCATTCTGGATGACTACTCCATGCGCCGAATATGAGGGTCTCAACTCACGGAATTTCTTTTAGAGCTGTCCACTTATGCTGCGCGATGTGCATGCATTTCTGGACATCCAACTCTTCCAACTTGATCCGGAGTTCTGTGAACTTGCTACTCCACAAGTCTTTAGATTTTAAATCTAGCAATTGCATCTGAAACGATCCAGCATCAATTCCAAATGGCTTAACTTTTCCGGTTCTAAGCTCAATAAATGCGACCCCAATATCCACATTTTCTTAAATATCTATTTTAATATGGGTGATACAATGTTTATAATTAAGGTATTCTTATATCATAGTTTTTTGAACCTTTTGTAATTTATATAAATACGATAAGATAAGAGATAAGCGCCCGCTTATCAGCGATCGTTCGTAAGGTAACTAGGCTGAACGCGTCAGTAGCAAATTAATATTTGCACTGAAATGACGTCTTTTTTACGCGCAACTTAAAATATGATTATTTATTAAAAAAAGCACGGATTTTCAAAAAAAAATGTATGAGGAATGATGCAGAGAGATATTTTAAACCCTTTAGACTATTTTTTTTTTTTTTGAAATTCATAAGAATAAGGCCAATAATGAGGAAACCACTGGGGTCCCTAAACGACCCCCATCGGCAGAGAAGTATTTTTCTAGTCTCCGAGCCGCGAGAGTTAATAATGATTTCATTTGTATTTGTGTTGAGGGGATTTACTATGAACGTGAGAATATTTTTTTTGTTTTAAATTGCTCGAATCTCTCAGCGAATCCATCCTTTATGTTTTCTAAAGCTATGCTGAAGTAATTCGTGTCAATTGTTGCCTTGTTCTTATGGCGATATTGCCTCACATTTTTAAAATGAAGCAATTTACCGCTCTCCATGTCTTCAATAAAAATAAGTATTTTTTATTCGAAACAAACTACTTCTTCAAGCAAGGCTGGGTTAACCTTTCCTTGCAATTTTAGATTTAGTTCATTTAGTTACATTGTAGTATCTACCATAAAGTTGAATTGTTGCATATGTTCACAGGGAACATGAGAGCCGCAACTTTACATAGAAAGAGCCGCATACGAATAAACTGAGTCAAAACCCAGACAAATATTTCTAGAAAATATCCGAAAAAAAACACAAAGAAATATCGACTGGGTACCATGGGGCTGCCTATTATATAGAAGACAATACACGAGCTGATGAGCTCAGAGAAATTATTTTTTTTCCCAAGCATTAGAAAATTTTCTTCGCCACAGAGACAAATTGTAAACATAGTTCTGTGAGGAAGCCTTCCAGTGGCGGAACCAGAAATTGTCCCACCAGAGGGATGATACATAAATAATACGTTAAAAATAGAGAAAAGCCTTTTTTATGCGATTTTTTCGACAGCACCGTAAAAAAAATATTTTTTGCGCGAATTTGAAGAATTTTTTTTCTATTTTCATACATTATTTATAATTTTTTACGCGATATTTTGATTTTTGGAACCGATTTATCAAATTATATAAAAAAGTGAGGTTTTTTTACGCGCCACTTACCAATGTATTGCGTAAAAATAGATTTTTTTAATATATTAGAAAAATTGAAAAAAAATTCTCCCTCAGATCCGCCAATAACGCCTTCAATAAACGCGCCAATGGGAATTGACTTCAAAAGAATTATTCTGAAATCCATACTCTTAATTGTAGAGTATTGATTTGAGTTAGTGTTAAGCCTTGTTATTCATCGTTGCTGACAGTACAAAAATAAAATTTTTGCTCGAATATTGATTTTGCGCGATGTCATGCACAAATTCTTATAATTTCGTTTTAAAATGCTCAATGCTGTATAAGCAAATCTTTAAACCCAAATATTTCCAAAATCATATTAAATAATTGTTTATTTCTTTTTGCATAATATACATCAGTGACGTTTACATTTCAGTCTGTCATTTGATATTTAAACGACAAACAAATAAATATAATTCTTAAAACCACTCAATACTCAAATCTTTGGGCATTCCCATGAGCTTATCCTTTTCGCCAGCAATGGTTTTTGACTCAGTGATACATTTATTTATTATATAAACACGCAACATTCATATACTAAGCGTCAGTTAAATTTCATCCGTACGCTTGAACGCCCGAAGATGCCGAAAGGCGAAACCCGGGTCGTAGGTGACAAAATCTGTGGGAGTGTACATAATTTGATCGATTCAAATTTAATATTGAAATTCCACCAAGCACCTTCAGTCGAAATCTTAAATGATATTTAATCAGAAAAAACACAATATTCCTTCGTACTTCATTCCACTTTATTTAATATGTCAGGACCGGTTTCGCTCATTACGAGCATCGTCAACTGATAAGAAATATAATTTAACAATGCTATTTATACAAATAGGAAACTATCATTAAGCCTATTCACTCTATTAATGTCATTATTTTAATTGTATCACTTTGTCAAAGAATTCCCAAATTTTAATTATGTTTGTAATTACTTTCAATTCCCATTCTAAATTTATTAATCTGAGATGACTTTTTAATTATATATTAGATGTGTTAAGCATTTTAATTTTGTGCTATTTCAGAATCACTTTTAATGTAATTGGTATTTTCTTTTCAATGCCAATTGTTGTTTATAACTGTTCATTTTTGTATAAATAGCATTGTTAAATTATATTTCTTATCAGTTGACGATGCTCGTAATGAGCGAAACCGGTCCTGACATATTAAATAAAGTGGAATGAAGTACAAAGAAATATTGTGTTTTTTCTAATATAATGCCTTTCCACCAAGTATTGACAGTGAACACCCTAAAAGTGATATTTAATCGGTTAAGTTGACGTTAAATCAAATGAGAATGAGAAAAAATGACACCAAATCGCTTTATTATTGTTGGATTCAATTAAAACAATTCCGTGATAATTTGTCAGTATCAAAATAATATAGGGCCACTAAAAAAATTCAATTTTATATTGTCTATGTACGCGATAGACGACAATTTATGATTATATTGTCTATGTCGACTCCAAAAAAGTACTGCGTCATTGCTTGTGTAACGCTGCTGAATTTCGAGAATTGCGAAACGAACAATAGATATCAAGCTTGAACCAGTCGAAGAGGTACAAAATGCAGTAGGACATTCGTCAAACGAAGATTCGTTTGACTCTCCCGTACAGCCAGCATCTATTCATAGATTTTCAGGTTACCATCCTGACATTTTACCAACATATTATATTATTATGTATTTACATATGTTTTACACTCAGCCAGTTCATCTCGCTGTTTATTTTTTAATTTTATTATTCAGCCATGCGCAGTAACGTCATTAGAAGCTTAATCAATACTTCAAATTAGCGGTCAGCACACGCACGCGCATTCACAGACGATTAGGTCGTTTCGTATGTATTTTTAACTATTAAAAGTGTGCGAAAGACTACCAAATGTGTTTTAAAATCTGATAAACTTATAACATGCTTCGTTCGCATTTTTTTTTTCATTAAAATGCAAGTAAAAGTACTTTGATATAAATCTGTTTATTAATTTGCATTTATATTTAGTATGTGAAGTTTGCAATATTTGACGAATACAAAGTCGGCTCTGTGGTCCAGTGGTAAAAGCTTTACTCTTTTTTAAATTTATTAATACATGTTTGCTCTAATTGTAAAGCATATGGCCTACTTATTGAGTTATATCTACAGATTTTTTCGACGAGAACTGTTTGTCAGGATACATCTAATCTATATATTAATAGTCGATAATGTCCGTCCGTATGTTTGTCTGATTGTCCTCGATTTCTCCTCCCCAGCCTCACCTCCCCAACCTCACCTTCACCCACCAACTAACTTACGAGGTATATTTCTGCTACAACGAAAAATGATTGTTAGCAAATTTAAACATTATTCCAAAAATTAAATAATTTACAATTGAAATACTGCGGGGCTGTCGATATATGTCCCGAGGCATGTTTCAGGCAGACTACTTAAAAATGCAACAAAAACCCACCCGTTGAGGTCAACGAGCTTACAGCTAGTCTATATTTAAAGCAACTTGTTGCTAAAATATTTACGTTGGCAACACTCAACATCTTATCACGCGTGTCATTTTAGAGATCTATTTTCGACTTTGAAATGTCTCTCTATAGTGACAGCTGTCAAAATAGATAGATAGATTTTAAATAGTTTTATTGGAATTATCTATGGTATAAACTGTCATAGTGGATGATTTTTTTTAAATATTTTCATCGTAGAAAGCTTAAAAACAGAAGTCATTGTCTTGACTATTTTTTTATGTGCTATTTTTTCCGATAGAAATTCTTTTATTATGTGTTTTATATTTCAGTTTGATTCTTTGATACAAGCAAACGTTAAGAGGGAAGAAAGTCCATCGCCGATTGCTTCATTTGCCGATTTATCATTGCCTTATCATACAATTGATATCGTCGAGAACAATGTAAAAGAAGAACTGACGAAAAGAGAACTCGTTGCCGTTCTATTATTAAAAAGGAGAACATTCCACAAACGAAATTTCGCATGCGGTTTTTGTTTTGATATATTCTCATCTGAACGATTGCTTAAACAACACAATTTAAGTCATTATCATGAGACAAAGAATACAGAAGTTTCTAATGAAAGCGAGAACTCTTTGATAGATGGAAACAATGTTCAACAACCAGGCCTCAAACCTTTTAAATGTGATCAATGCAGCTTTAGCGCTGTAAGGATGTATAGTTTGAAGCAACATAAACTTATTCATTCCGGCGAAAAGCCATTTAAATGTGATCAATGTAGCTATGAAACGGCGCATTCGTCTAGGTTAAAGAAACATAAAATGATGCATTCCGAACTCAAACCATTTAAGTGTGATCAATGTAGCTTTAGAACTGCGTATACGTCTAGCTTAAAAGGTCATAAAATGACGCATTCCGGACTAAAACCATTCAAATGTGATCAATGTAACTTTTGCACGGCACTGATGTCTAATTTGAAGCAACACAATTTAATACATTCTGGCGAAAAGCCATTTAAATGTGACCAATGTACCTATAAAACGGTATATTCGTCTAATTTAAAAGATCATAAAATGACGCATTCCGGACTCAAACCATTTAAGTGTGATCAATGTAGCTTTAGAACTGCGTATACGTCTAGCTTAAAAGGTCATAAAATGACGCATTCCGGACTAAAACCATTCAAATGTGATCAATGTAACTTTTGCACGGCACTGATGTCTAATTTGAAGAAACACAATTTAATACATTCTGGCGAAAAGCCATTTAAATGTGACCAATGTACCTATAAAACGGTATATTCGTCTAGTTTAAAAATTCATAAAATGACGCATTCCGGTCTAAAACAATTAAAGTGTGATCAATCTAGCTTTAAAACGGCGTCCACGTCTAGTTTAAAAGAACCCAAAATAACACATTACCAACTAAAACCATTTCAGTGTGATAAATGTAGCTTTCGAACGGCGTATTTGTCTAGTTTAAAAGACCATAAAATGACGCATTCCGGACTAAAACTATTTAAATGTGACCAATGTGCCTATAAAACGGTACATTCGTCTCATTTAAATGAACATAAAATGGGACATTCCGGAATAAAACCATTCAGTTGTGATCAATGTAGCTTTAAAACGACGTATTTGTCTAGTTTAAAGAAACATAAAATGAGACATTCCGAACTCAAACAATTAAAGTGTGATCGATGTAGCTGTAAAACGGCGTCTACGTCTAGTTTAAAAGAACTCAAAATAACACATTACGAACTAAAACCATTTCAGTGTGAAAAATGTAGCTTACGAACGGCGTATTTGTCCAGTTTAAAAGACCATAAAATGACGCATTCCGGACTAAAACCATTCAAGTGTGATCAATGTAACTTTTGCACGGCACTGTTGTCTAATTTGAAGCAACACAAATCAATACATTCTGGCGAAAAGCCATTTAAATGTGACCAATGTAGCTATAAAACGGTACATTCGTCTCATTTAAATAAACATAAACTAGGACATTCCGGAATAAAACCATTCAATTGTGATCAATGTAGCTTTAAAACGAGGTATTTGGCTAGTTTAAAGAAACATAAAATGAGACATTCCGAACTCAAAGAATTAAAGTGTGATCTATGTAGCTTTATAGCGACGTATCCAGATGGTTTAAAACAACATAAAATGAAACATTCCGAACTCAAACCATTTCAGTGTGATAAATGTAGCTTTCGAACGGCGCATTTGACCAGCTTAAGAGACCATAAAACGACGCATTCCGGACTAAAACCATTCAAATGTGATCAATGTAGTTTTTGCACGAAACTGTTGTCTAATTTGAAGCAACACAAATTTATACATTCTGGCGAAATGCCATTTAAATGTGACCAATGTACCTATAAAACGTTAAGTTCGTTTCGATTAAGGAACCATAAAACAGTACATTCCGGACTAAAAACTTTTCAGTGTGATCAGTGCAGCTATAAGTCATTAAGGTTGTCTACATTAAATAAACATAAAGTTTCACATTCACGCTAAAATGACAATTGACTGCTTAAAAACGGCGCGTTTTTACAACTCGAAGCGACCGATTCAATGCAGTGATTGAACAGCAGATTTGATTGTTGTTGCAACCAGTGGCGGTTCCTGACCTAAAATCTTGGGTGGGCTAGAGAAAAGCATATTTCTACTTCACCTTATACATTAATCTACAAGCAAATTAACAAATACTACGATACTACTGCAATGCATAAATTATTATATAATAAAATCAATGCTAATGTAACTAAGAAATAATAGAATACGGAACCCTTAAATTCGTCTCTTTCAAAGTGAAATAACAAGTACCTACTAAAAGCAGATCAGAACTGTCACTGAAAGTCAATACCTTCGCTTTCATACAATACAACGATATTGGTATTCGTGTTTTAATGCATAAGTATGCGTAATGGGCAGTTTCTGTTTAGCCCCCAACGATCAACAGAAGCTTGACAGATTGAAACACAATCGTTTGTGTTTGATGACGTTTCCGTACATACAAATACAAAAGAAATCTAAGTGCTTGATTGCGCCCCAGGGTAAAGAAATATTGTCTGTGGTTACGGGCTAAACATCTATAGCCCCTGAGTTGTGTTGCCAGAGTGACGTGATGTTGCCTGTTCCCTGTGAAGTATTTATAGGGTTATTGTTTATTTTATGCCGGCCCAGATTGAAATTGTAATACAAAACACAATCGAGAATATGATTGTAGGTAGACGTAACATTCTGTTATATTGACAAAGGAAAATTAAAACAAAGATATTATATTCATTTGGGAAATGTTAGTTACGCTTATAAATGTATTTATTTTGTTCAGCGGCCGATTTGCTGTTCATTTTTATTGAGCCATCTAAAGTTTTGGGTGAAAAATGCAGGTCGAGCTTAGCCCACCTAGCCCAGTACCTAGAACTGCCACTGGTTGTAACACACAATTATACAAAACAAAAGCCAACCAAATGTGCTTAATTTGAAACCGGGAAACAAACGTGTCGTCGTTTTTGGTTAACACTGTTCCGTCTGCATTTTTTTCTGCAAATTACTCTTGAATGGAATTTTATTCGCATTCAAAATGCGGTACTGTCTGATTTAAAAAACTTTAAATTCTCTACATTTCATCAACACTAAAAAAGATGGTTTGATCTGAAAAATATACATTTTTCTCTAGATCCTTAAAGTTTTATCAAAAATCAGTCTGTCGAGTATCACAGAATACCCGCAATTTTTGGGACACGAAGCGGACACAATGGGTCCCGTTGCTGGAACCTAGTTCCAGTAACCTTTAGTTATAGAGTCACATGTGGTTTTTTTCTTTGTGGTTTTGTGCGATACGTGATTCATAGAATGGCGTATCGGATAGTTCGACGTCCGTGATGGAAGAACTAAGCTTTTCCCATCTCGACGATAGTTAAAATTATTTCTTGTTGTCTATCGCGCGCAAACTTGTGTATATTTTATTCTTAACTTCTATAAAATCGGTTAATTATGGTGTTGTAGTAATGTAAACTCTGTTAAAATATGTGTTATTTGTAAATTGAGTGTTTGTAAGTTCCTAATAAACATATCCGTAACAGTGGAGCGAAGTTTTTCTTTATTCCTTCCTACTTGTTGTGCCTCGACTTATTATCTCTCGCGGCTCGGAGACTAGAAAAATACTTCTCGGCCGATGGGGGTCTTTTAGGGACCCCAGTGGTTTCCTCATTATTGGCCTTATTATTATGAATTTCAAACAAATAAATAGTCTAAGGGCTTTAAAATATCTCTCTGCATCATTCCTCATACATTTTTTTATAAAAATCCGTGGTTTTTTAATAAATAATCATATTTTAAGTTGCGCGTAAAATATACGTCGTTTCAATGCAAATGTCAATGGGCGACTGGCGCGCATTGCTAAGCGGTGTTCAGTCTAGTTATCTTACCAACGATCGCTGATAAGCGGGCGCTTATCTCTTATGTTATCGTATTTATATAAACTACAAAAGGTCCAAAAAACTATGATATAAGAATACCTTAATTATAAAAATTGTATCACCCATATTAAAATAGATATTTAAGAAAATGTGGGTATTGGGGTCGCATTTCTTGAGCTTAGAACCGGAAAAGTTATTCAAACTGCTGTTGGTCGTGACGACTGTTATAGGTTGGTAAGTGTTTTGTGTGTATGGGCTTTTTTTTTTTTATTCGATAAACTTGTTTTCCTTTCTGCATCATATCGAAGACGATATCTCCTCAATGATACAGTTAAGATACATGTTTTTAGGCACAATTTGATAGGCAACAAGAATAATAATTAAAAATATAAAGATATTAATAAAGGTTAATTAAATACATTGAATTGGTATAACTACACGTAAAGAAATAATTAAATAATAATAAGCAAGAATGAAAGTTAATGGCACTAATGAGACAACTTTTAATTTTGAAACAGATATAATATGATTAAGGATTGAATGGTGAGGGGAAGGGAAGGTAAACTTTTTCTCCAAAAGAAGTAGCAAATTTCTTGAAGTAAGCGAAATTTTCTGGAGACGAAACTAGATCTGAATGCCCGATAGGACCATCACGGTTATTTCTACATAACGAAAACAATACAGACATAATCGAGCAATTCCAGAGAATATGCTCTGAATCTTGATTACTGTCACCACAAGGACAGTGTGGGTTAGGTTTGGTTTTAAATTTATGTAGCTTGGCATTAAACGCACCGTGTCCGGTGATAGATTGTGAGGTCCAGTGATCCGGAGAGAGCCAGGTTGCATTCTGACGAAAAACAATATCTGGGAAAAATAAATAGGTAATTCTACCACGAAGGGACTTTGACCATCGACTTTGCCAATTAGTTAAAACTGTTAGTGAGCAGAGTTTTTTCACTTTAACTTTTAAAAAATCTTGTGAATCCAACGGGTGAAGAGTTGTGAGACCAATTTGCGCTGGTTTCCCGTGCAAAAGGTGATGAATTGCAGCTCGTCTTTGGACCTCTAGATCCGATGGAGTAAGTCCCAGCATTACGGGAAGACATTCTTTTGAGCAAGTTCGGTAAGCTTTGGAAATAGCAAGAAGGGGAAACCGTTGTCCCCGAAGAAGTATTTGACATATTTCCTGTCGTTGGGTACACCTATATGCCCAACAACTTGCAGCATGACACGCAATACCGAGGAATATGGACTTGTAATAAAGCCGAGACGTAGGGAATGTTAACCCCCAACTTACCCTAGCTATACGTGCAGCCTTTTCGAAGCTCGTCTTAGAATTAGCTATCGCCGTTTTCACGTGGTCCAAGAAAGATATTTTTTCATCTAATATCACTCCGAGGTTTCTCAAGGTTCTCTGGACTGGAACTGTGATTGTATTAAACTTAACTATCGGTTTTCGCGTCAGTTTCCCTTTAAGCATTATACTACATGTTTTATGGGGTGCAAATTGTAGTTTATTGTAGTCTCCCCATGCAGCAACTTGCTTTAAACAGTCAGTTGATAGCTTTTCGAGAATGCTTCTACTATAACCATGAATAAGCATTATTGCATCATCAGCGTATGCTTGTATGTGCGTATTTTGAAGGAGAGGGAGGTCTAACAGATCATCGAATAAAACATTCCAAAGAAGTGGTCCAAGAATCGATCCTTGAGGACAACCTCGTGTGATATTTCTTTGGATTGAAGAATTTCCGGTTGAAATGATTATCTCTCGTTTTGAAAAATAGCTTACAATAATTTTAAATAGATCAGATGGAATCTTTCTCAGTTTCAGTTTTGTTAAAATCATTGGCCACTATGCATTGTCAAATGCTCCTGATATGTCAAGGGAAATAGCCAAGATATATTTGAAAGACGAGGACGCTACCACACCGAGTAAATAATTGATAGCATCATCTACAGAGATCTTTGACCTAAATCCAAACTGATTTGACGATATTGGATTGTTTGAAGAAATGTGCATATTAAGACGAGTAAATATAACCTTTTCGAGAACTTTACCAAGGATTGGGAGTAAGGTTAAGGGACGGTAGGCTTTTGGGTCGGTTGGTGGTTTTTCACAGCGCTTAGGAATGATTATCAGAATACCAGACTTCCAGCAATCAGGAAAAATACTTTGTCTTAAGCAACTTTGATAAAGGTATGTGAACTCATGTTGTCCTATATCCCATGCTCTTTTGCACAACTCAGCATCAATCCTGTCGATGCCTGGTGGTTTAGTAACATTAAGATTTTTAAAGATCTGGTTCAACTCTTCTCTAGTAACTGGTGGCGAATCATCTTCTATTGAGTTGGGAAAATCATATGCGTATTTCCGGATTCTAGCATGTTCTGTTGAGTCAGAATCTGGATCATCTGCAGGTATAAGGGAATCCAAGAAAGCTTTAGCAGTGCTTTCGCCGGTCATAGTAAACTTCCCTGAATTAAATATTCCACTTAAGACTCTTGAAGTACTTCTCTTGTTTGAGATTGATTTGTATACAGAACCCCAAGGATCGGTTGAACTTGCTTCTCGCACAAAGCTTTTCCATACCTCCTTTTTGGTGGAAAGTATAGCATGGGCTGTGTGTATGGGCTAGAGTAAATTAGCTCCTGTAACTTAATGACTGCAGGCTGTATTCTGAGGCACAATCGTGTACGATTAGATGACGTTTCCGTATGGCCAATGGTTATAAAACACATACGTTTTCTAATCGTGCTTGATTGCGCCTCAGTGTCAACAAAGTGTTGCAAAAAAGCATTTGTTTTAGCTCGTTCTAATTTCAAAACAGTCGAAGCCTCTATTATTATTATATATACGTAGGTATTGAGAGACTGACGTCACGTTGTCTGTTCTACATGAAGTATGTAAAGGGCTATTGCTTTGTTGATGTCAGCTAGGTTTAAAATCATAATACAAAACACAATCAAGAGTATTATTGTAGGTAGACAAAGCATTGTCTTATTTTGACAGAGGAAAATTAAAACAAATATATTGTGTTCATTTGGGAAGGTTAGTTACGTTTAGAAATGTATTGTGCATTTTGGGTGAAAAATGCAATGTTGCAAGTGTTGGGCGTGTTTAATGGTTCGCTATAACTTAAAATGTAAAATCAAGGTTAGCTAAAGAAAGCATAATCAACATGTCATTATAGAAAGTTCAATACGTGGTGTTTGTATTCAGCGAACGATTTCCTTAATGGGATAGAATACAATTATAAAAGATATTTAAATGACAAGATTGTCAAAGTCAAAATACTTTTTCCTTTATAAATAAAGACAAAACCAACAACAAAGGTAAAATTATACAAAATGCATGTTTGTTAAATTTGCACATTAGTTTTTAAGCCTACCCTAATTCAAAAACAAAAATTCATGGCAAAAAACTGCAATGGGTTTTTCGAATTTGAGTAGAGTAGGTGGTTCTACACCATTTCTCGAAGAAACGCTTTTGTGGAGATAAACTAAATTATAATGTCTGCACATATAAATTTAAAATATTGACAATAGACAGTAAAATATATTCAGTATCAGCTTTCAAAAAGCTTGTTTACTGTCTATGGTTATTCCATCGTATCGCATAATTCGCTGTGTATACACTTTCTATCCAGTACTTAAAAATGGACATTAAACTCGAATCAGTAGATGAAGAATATAATACGGAAGGTCAATCGGTAAAAGAGACTTGGTTCGAAGTGCCCATAGAGTCTTCGGGCGCCCAGGAGAATTTCAAGGTTATCTTTTTGTCAAATTTTGTAGTACAGTAATGTTAATTCATTGACTTTTAAGCTATATTTTACATAGACAATTAAGTTTAGATTAATATTCGACTTAAAAATACAAATGATTCGGATATATCATAAAAATAAACACAGAGGGAAAGATAGAAATACAAACAAATAATAATGATACCATAAATGACATTTATATGACAAAATGATTAATTAATGAGTTCTGTTAATTCGATAGAGTGAAACCCATTAGAAATAAATTTAGCAGTGGCGAACAACCTGTGCTATTTAGCATATAATTTCGTAGTCTTGCTCTATACTAAAGATATTCGGTTTGCATAATGTAGTTATATTATAACATAATATTTGTCTTCCTTTGTGGTCTAGTCATGAATCTTTTTCTACAGCCATAAATATATATTTAAAAAAATATGCGATTTGTTTTATGTTTGAATGCATTGTAAGGTTAAGACAATTTTTTTAATTATATTAAATATAAAATATTCCATATATATGAAGTATTTTTAACTTTTTCGGTTCTAAGCTCAAGAAATGCGATCCCAGTACCCACATTTTCTTAAATATCTTTTCAAATATGGGTGATACAATGTTTATAATTAAGGTATTCTTATATCATAGTTGTTTGGACTTTTTGTAGTTTATATAAATACGCGATAACGAGATAAGCGCCCGCTTATCAGCGATCGTTCGTTAGATAACTAGGCTGAACGCGTCAGATGCAAATATATATTTGTACTGAAATGACGTATTTTTTACGCGCAACTTAAAATATGATAATTTTAAAAATAAACCACGGATTCTTATAAAAAAATGTATGAGGAATGATGCAGAGAGATATTTTAAAGCCCTAAGACTATTTTTTTTTGAAATTCATAAGAATAAGGCAAATAATGAGGAAACCACTGGGGTCCCTTAACGACCCCCATCGGCAGAGAAGTATTTTTTTAGTCTCCGATCCGCGAGAGTTAAAAGTGAAGTTTCTGATGGTGATGAAGAACAATCCCATACTAAATTTAAAGAAAACTTTAAGGTTATACACATTTAGGATTGTTCTTCTGATAATATTTTGTGCCAGTTACAACGTCTTTCCATTACTACTGACATTTCTGGGCTATGTCTTGTTTGTTCCTTAATCTTTGAGATCCTCACGCAACCAAACCACCTCACCCTAATCACCCGACGCAAGCATCTATTCCTTAAGCTCTAGTGCAATGATTCGCTTCAAAAAAGTTTTTTAAAAAATTGAGAATCTTGTCATAAATGTCTTCTCCATTTTTTCAGGATGAATCATTCACCTCGAATGACGTAAAATCAATTGATGATGAACGATGTGATGAAAAAACCGATGAAATCAGCCAGCGTAAGGTGTACGACGCAAGCTTCGAAATGCCTGACGTTGGCTGCTCGTATTCTGACCGAGGTCCGCCAAATAAGGTTATTTAAAAAAAAAAAACAGTATGCATTTCCTATGGAGTATTTCAACAGAAGTTCTGTTACAAACACTGGTTGATATCTAGTAACCAAACCTTTATTTTTCTTAAAAAACAGTTAAATGCAGCTATTTTTGTTGGGTATATATCTTATTGCTTCTTCATTTGTAGTATTTTAACAGAAGTTTTGTTACAAAAACTGGTTGGTATCTAGTAACCGAACCTTTATTTTTCTTAAAAAACAATTAAATGCGGTTTTTTCGTTGTGTATATATCTTATTGCTTCTTCATTTGTAGTATTTCAACAGAAGTTGTCTTACAAAAACTGGGTTATATATATAGTAACCCAACCTTTTTTTTCGCAAAATAATTGTTAAAATGTAGTGAGTCAACTTCCCTCTATCACAGAATTGTAATGCTGCAATAGGTCAATTGTTAACTAATTGTTTGACCTCTTTGTCGCTTTAAAGTATTTCAATAGAAGTTATTATATGAAAACTGGTTGAAATTAAGTTGATAAAATTTTCTTTTGTAGGCAATTAAAATAAAATGTGGTTTTAAAAGGTTCAATTGATATTCAATTGCTTTCGCTTTTCCTTTGTCACACTTCTCATGTACGCTCCCAATGTTAAGCATATGACCTACTTACGGAGGTATCTCAACAGAAGCTATTTCTACGATAACCGTTTGTTACACAGTCGCTCAACCTTACTTTTTTCAAATAACTCACTCAGAAGGGAAAGAATGATAAGGCTAGAACAAGACTAGTGGTAACCTTATTGCTATTGCTACAGTTATTATTTTTCTGATATAAATTCATCAATTGTATGTGAGTTGTAATCATTACCCTCAATTGTGTATTTTATATTTCAGTTTGATTCTTCGAAACAAGCAAACGTTAAGAGGGAAGAAAGTCCATCGACGATTTATTCTGTTGCCAGTTTATCATTGCCTCATCGTCAAGTTGGTATCATCAAAAGCAATGTAAAAAAAGAACTGTCACAAAGAGAACTCGTGGCCGTTATATTATTGGAAAGGAGAACATTCCACAAACGAAATTTCGTTTGCGGTTTTTGTTTTGATATATTCTCATCTAAACGATTGTTTAAACATCACAATTTAAGTCATTATCATGACACGAAAGATATTAAAATTTCAAATGAATGTGAGAATTCTTTGAGTGATGAAAACGATGTCCAACAACCAGTCCTCAAACGTTACAAATGTGGTAAATGTAGTTTTAAAACAGCGGATTTTTCTAGTTTTAAGAAGCATAAAAAGACACATTCCGAAATACAATCATTAAAGTGTGATCAATGCAGCTATAGCGCTGTACATTTGTGTAATTTGAAGCAACATCAATTAATACATTCGGGCGAAAAACCATTCAAATGTAACGAATGCAGCTTTAAAACGGCGTGGTTGAATGCTTTGAAGAGACATAAAATTGTACATTCCGGAGTAAAATCATTTCAATGTGAACAATGCAGCTTTAGCGCAGTACTTTTTTCTTGCTTAAAAAGACACAAAATTGTACATTCAAACGAAAAACCATTTAATTGTGATCAATGTAGCTTTAAAACGGCACATTCGTCTCATTTAAAAAACCATAAATCGATACATTCCGGAGAAAAACCATTCAAGTGTGATCAATGCAGCTTTAGTACAGTACAGTTGTCTTTTTTGAAGCGACATAAATTGAAACATCTAGCCGAAAAAACATTTAATTGTAGCCAATGCAGTTTTAAAACGGCGTGGTTGTGTGCTTTGAAGAGACACGAAAGTGTACATTCGGAACTAAAACCATTTAAATGTGATCAATGCAGCTTTAGCACGGTACTTTTGTCTTATTTAAAGAAACACAAAATAGTACATTCAAACGAAAAGCCATTTTTTTGTGATCAATGTAGCTTTCAGTCTGCACATTTTTCTTGTTTAAAAAAACATAAAAAAACGCATTCAGGCAAAAAAAACAATTGACATCTCTAACTTTTCCGGTTCTAAGCTCAATAAATGCTACCCTTATACCCACATTTTCTTTAATATCTATTTTAATATGGGTGATACAATGTTTATAATTAAGGTATTCTTATATCATAGTTTTTTGGACCTTTTGTAGTTTATATAAATACGATAAGATAAGAGATAAGTGCCCGCTTATCAGCGATCGTTCGAAAGATAATAGACTGAACGCCGCTAAGAAAAACGCGCCAGTAGCACATTGATATTTGCACTAAAACGACGTATATTTTACGCGCAACTAAAAATATGATTATTTATTAAAAAACCACGGATTTTTATAAAAAAAGATATGAGAAATGATGCAGAGAGTTATTTTAAAGCCCTTAGACTATTTATTTTTTTGAAATTCATAATAATAAGGCCAATAATGAGGAAACCACTGGGGTCCCTAAAAGACCCCCATCGGCCGAAAAGTATTTTTCTAGTGTCCGAGCCGCGAGAGTTAAAACTGTGCGGTTTTACAACTTGAAACGACCGATTGAATGCATTGTTTAACTTTTCCGGTTCTAAGTTCAAAAAATGCGTCCCGAATACCTACATTTTTTAAATATCTATTTTAATATGGGTGATACAATGTTTATAATTAAGGTATTCTTATATCATAGTTTTTTGGACCTTTTGTAGGAGAAAAAAAAATATTCGATCGCTTGTTCCGTCCGTATCTATTAAATAAAACAGAAAAGAAAAAATTTTACCTCATAAAAAGATTCCTCAAAGTAGAACAAAAACGGTTTGATGTGGCTTACATCGATGCCTAGTTTTATATAAGTTCTGGCAACACGAGAAGGCGCGATAAGCATTACAGATAACAGAGAGATAAGCGGTCGCTCATAAATTAGCATTTGCTAAATCTCGTCAGTTGCGATTTCATATGTGTGCTGGGATGACGTCTTTTTTTACGCGCAAATTAAAATATGGTTATTTAGTAATGTAGTTTCATTTTGTTTAAAAATTTTATCATTTGCCACTTATTCATTATTGATAATTTTTAATTGTATGTTGTAGGTGTTAAGCATTTTAATTTTGTGTATTTATAATGTAATTTGTAAATTCTTTTAATTGTAAGTAATTGCTTACGCCTTTTTATTTCAATTTATTTTGTATAAATAGCACTGTTTAATTGAGCGAAACCGGTCCTGATCAAATAAATTTTAAGTGGAAAAGGTACTAAAAATCTTTTATTATTTTTATTTTTTTATATTCTTATTTATTAAAAAAACACGGATTTTTGTATAAAAAAAAATGTATAAGGAATGATTTTAAAGCGACAATTTTTTTTGAAATTCATAAAAATAAGGCCAATAATGAGGAAACCACTGGGGTCCCTAAACGACCCCCATCGGAAGAGAGGTATTTTTCTTGTCTCCGAGCCGCGAGTGTCAAACAGAAGATTTGGGTTTTGATGCAATATACAATAATTAAAGACAAAACTTATAATTTTTTTTTATTAAATTGAAACCGGGCAACTTACATATCATCTTGATTTTTTAACATGGTTCCATTTGCATTTTTATTCTCATAGTAGAATGCAGTTAACTGTCTGATTTTTAAAAATCTTTAAATTATTAATTTATCAATATTTCAAAAAGGAGGTTCAGTCTGAAAGACTAATGTCTTCAAACGAACGACCTGTCGCCGAAAATCCCAGAGCTGCTGCTAATCGTTCTTCTGCACTGATACTGTTTCAAAGCACAGTATCCTTCTTGGTGATTCTGTGCCTAACTTTACCTAGCATAGTAGGTCTGTGTTTGACTGTTTGGTGTTTTCACTGATTCGAAATTAGGTTAAAATGTTCAATAATCGATTTTTACCTATAAAAGCCTGTTATATCGTGTAGGTCTAAACGACACATTTGTCTTTAAAAAAAGACAAATACCATTGGGTATTCGAGCGAAAAAATAACCGTTTGAAGCGAAAAGACGTCTACTAAGCAAGTTCTCAGTGTTGCTTACAGTTTATTAAAGGCTTTCATAAAATATATTATGATTTTTTTTAGTACACAACATATGCATTTGATACCATAATTATCTTGGTGATTTATTTGACTACCAGTTTGTTAAGGGTAACTAATAAAAATTCCACGAAATTAAAACTCATACATGAAATAACTATTAACTTTTAATTTGTATCCAGGGAATATTAAAATGTATTGAAAAAAAATCCATGTTTTCTTATAAGATTTTTATTTTAATTAATATCTTAACTCCCACTCTTATCTTTTATGAGTAAAGTTAATAATAAAAATAGATTTTTTTAGGATTTAAAAATAAGAAAAAAGTCCATAAATAAAAAAGAAAAAGAGATTTTAATAATTAACAGTCAATATCTATTAATAAAGATAGTCTAGATCAGTGGTTCTCACGTGAAATTTCATTGTGACCGCATTATTAGCATCGGAAGTCATATAGAAATGTCTCGTGGCCGCACGAAATGTAATACTATGGAACTGTTGGTGGCCGCGCATGAGAACCACTGGTCTAGATAACCACTATGACCACAAGAATGAAAAGAATGGTTTGATTGGTGTAAGAACAAAAAAATTGATAGTATGATGTCATATTCTTTGATAAGTCCAAGTTTAACGTGGTCAACGCTAATGGCGAAGTGGTAGGTCGACAAAAGCGAAAACATAAAAACAGCAAATATTGCATTCTTCTCTATTTCAAATATTCACTATATATAATGGTCTGTGGTGCCATAACCAGAGCAGGAGTTGGCAATTTTTTGTTGTTTTAGAGACAGTTAACACTCAAGATTAGAAATTTTTCATTTTTGAAGAAGTTCTATCAAAATTTGAAGAGTTTTTATCCTTCTAGATTCCAGTATGCTTCTTCAAATATTACAACTGCGTTGTTTAAAGGCTGCATTGATCAATTTTCAATGGTTACAGTCAAGAATGTTTTAACGTATGTTTCTTCAAATAAGACAAAAACGCAGTTTTATAGCTGCACTGGTCACATTCAAAAGGTTTCACTCCCGAGTGTATTTTCGTATGAATCTTCAAACTAAATGAATACGCTGACTTGAAATTACACTTATCACACTTAAATGGTTTGTGAACAGAATGTGTTTTTTTATGTCTATTCATTTTAAAAACGTCCGCCGTTTCAAAGCTGCATTGATCACATTTACTGATTATTTTATCAGAGTGTGACAATTTATGTTTTTTCCAAGACGCCGGATGCGCAGTTTCAAAGCCGCACTCATCACATTTGAATGGTTTCGGTTCTGAATGTATCGCTTTGTGTTTTTTCAAAGAAAAAACATACGCACTTTCAAAGCTGCATATGTCACATTTGAATGGTTTCTGACCGGAATGTATTATTTTATGTTGATTCAAATGAGGCAAACGCTCCGTCTTGTATTGACATTGATCACATTTGAATATTTTTTTAGCAGTATGTAAAATTATATGTCGATTAAATTTAGATAAACTACTCGTTTCAAAGCTGCATAGGTCACATTTAAAGTTGGGTATTTTTTTCCTACAATAATTTTCAATGCACTTTGAAGAATTGTCCAAAACTTGTCCAAATTTTGTTTTAAACATTTGATTCGGTGAATTGTGAACATTAAGTAATCTTTTCGACGAGAAGATACCATAACAGATGCCGCAGGCGAAATTTCGATCGAAAAATGACCTCTTTTCCAGGACTATAACAGGGACTCGTTCTTCCTTCAAAAGCTCATCTTTTACGTTTGCTTTGATGATATTGATTTCATGATAAGGCAATGATACATGGGCAGCATGAGGAATCGTCGATGGACTTCCTTCCCTCTTAAGAATTGCTTGTTTCGAAGAATCAAACTAAAAAATATAGCATACAATATATACCAACAGACAATAGGTGTAGGACTTCAGCCTAGTCAAAAAATTGAAAATGTTAACAATCAATTTTAGTTAATAAAAACACAATGTTTCTTGAAACTTATATCCACTTTTATTTATTATGAAATAAATTTGAATAAAAAATGATTAAAAAGCAAGGTCACGGGTTCGAATCCCAGTACGGACAGTTCAATAAATTAATTCCTAATCGATTTTTTTAATTACTAGTCCTGTCCTAGTTCCATCATTCTATTCCTACTCTTTTTTTTAAAAAAAAGTTGAGCAACTGAGTAACAAGCAGTTACCGTTGAAACACTTCTGTTGAGATAAACTCCATTAGGAGTCCATATGATTTTCATTGGTAGCGGACATGGTAAAAAAAAAGCAATTGGCATTGCAAAGTATTTACAAACTACAGTAGAAATTATGAAAAAGTGACTCTAAACCAGTGTTTCTCATTTGAAATTTCATCGCGGCCGCATTATAAGCATCAGTGGTTCTTTGGGAATGCTTCGTAACCGAAAAAAAAATTGTTCTGAAAGGTGAGAAAAATAGCAGTAGCATTTACTTAAAAAACTTAAACTTTACTGTTGGTGGACACTGTAATATTTTCTGGTAGCCACACATGAGAACCACTGCTCTACACATACATAAACAAAAAAAAATACCACTTTTAACATGTAATTACAAAGATCATTAAAGCTAAAGTGATGATTAATTAAAAAATGTGTTTTTCTTAAGGTTAAAATTTAAGCCTAACCAACAATAAGCCCACACTACCTCCCGACCAGAAAGCCATGAAATGATGAAGTACTTGGGCCGCATGATTTTTCACTTTAGGCAGCAGATACTGAAATATTTGTTGAATTTTAACTTTTCCGGTTCTAAGCTCAAGAAATGCGACCCCAATACCCACATTTTGTTAAATATCTTTTTTAATATGGGTGATACAATGTTTATAATGAAGGTATTCTTATATCATAGTTTTTTGAACCTTTTGTAGTTTATATAAATACGCGATAACGCGATAAGCGATCGTTCGTAATATAGCTGGGCTAAACTCGTCAGTTGCACTTTCATATGTTTGCTGGAATAAGTTCTTTTTTACGCGCAACTTAAAATATATATATTTTTTTTTAATCTATGTCCGCTCCCAATGTGGAGCATATGGCCTTCTAATGGAGGTATCTTAACAGAATTTTTTCTACGAGAACTGTTTGTTACTCAGTCGCTCAACCTCACTTCTTTCAAAGTGAGTAGGGAATGAAGGATAAGGCTAGAACAGGACTAGTGGTTGGCTAATCGTTATTCTACGCCCAGTTATTAAAGGATCAGAAGGATTGGAGGAGAGGAAATGATGTGAATTGACATCACAAACACCCAGTCTTCGATCACAACTTTGAATTGAATAATTCTCAAATTCACTGTGATCTGACTGGGAATCGAACCCAGACCTGCGTGATCGGAAGAGCAAGCTCTTACCAACTGGGCCACAGCAGGCGACACTTAAAATATGATAATTAATTTAAAAAAACACGGATTTTTAAAAAAAAATATATGAGAAATGATGCAGAGAGATATTTTAAAGCCCTTAGACTTTTTTTTTAATTCATAAGAATAAGGCCAACAATGAGGAAACTACTGGGGTCCCTAAACGACCCCCATCGGATGAGAAGTATTTTTCTACTCTCCGAGCCGCGAGAGTTAATCAAACAATTACCTTTTCTGGATCCCATTGGGAATATGAACACTCTCCGTAATCAATTTTTTCTACTTTTATGGAAGGCACCTCATCGTGGAATTCTTTTTTGTACTTTTCCCAACTGTCTTTGTTGTCTTGGTTAATTTTCTGCAAATCCATAAATAAAATTTACAAGAGATGTTGTATTTAAAATTCAATAATAATTGCAATCAAAAACCGATAAATTTTAAATATGTTCTTAAGTAATTTTTATTTAAAATGAAGTTCTAATTTTTTTTATGGCACCATCGTCAAAACAATGTTTTAAATTACATTTTTATTTTAATCCATGTCCGCTCCTAATATAGAGCATATGGCTTCCTAAAGGAGGTATCTCAACAGAAGTTTTTTTCAACGAAAACTGTTTGTTACACAGTCGCTCAACCTCACTTTTTTAAAAAGTGAGTAGTAGGGAAATAAGAATACGGCTAGAACAGGTCTGGTAGTTGACTAATCGCTATTGCTGCACCCAGTTATTAAAGGATCAGAAGGATGGGAAGAGAGGAAATTATGTGAATTGACATCACAAACACACAGTCTTCGATCACAACTTAGAAATGAATAATTCTCATATATACTGTAATCTGAAAGGGAATCGAACCCAGACCTGCGTGATCGGTAGAGCAAGCTCCAACCAACTAAGCCGCAGCAGGCGACTTGCGTTTATGTCATAATCATTAAAAGCAAATAAATTACAATAATTTGAATGTTTAATGAATTAACCAATAAGAAAGAAATATATTTAGCTAGTATATTATATTTATTTAGCTAGCTTGAAATATTCGCCGCTAATCCCCCAATAACACTGTTGCATTCCATTTTCATTGCAAAGAGACGGTCGTCTGTAAGGCGCATAGTCAAATTTTGGGTAGCATCTGTGTATTCAACACGAGCCAGGCTATACACGTATAGCCAGGCGACTGTCTATGTGCTGTGGATTTTGGCGCGCTGTACATTTTAGTAACTAAATATTTCATCCATATCTTTTTTTTTGCAAAACTAAGAGATATCTTAGTTTTGCATTTTCTCCTGAAAAAATTAAATGCCTTATTTTGTTTGATTTGATTTACTACCACCAATTACACTACCCCGAATTACACTGTCCCGATTTTAGTGTAAATGGGGGGTTTACTGTATATACATAGAAAAGATTTAATAAGATTTCAATAACCTTGTTTTCTTCCATATTATCTGAAGAAGAAATTCCACCTCCATCATGAGATTCTTCACCTTCCACTAAAGAAACACTAAAAGCAGTCTCTTTTTTGATGGTCGAGTATTCAGAGACAAATTCAGACTTCATTGAATTGATAACTTGCTAAGAAAAAAAAAATAATTTTAATCTGTAAATATTTATATTGACTGCCAATTTGTTCTTGTATTCATTCAAGAAAGGTTGTAAAAGGAATATAGAAGATAACGAACTTATATATCGACTGTGGAAAGAAAAAAGGACGTAACCCACAGATATCAAATCTTACAAGAGGCGCTAAAAAACGTTTTTTGTTGATTTTGTCTCATATGCAAATAATGAATTATACACAACCCTGAAGTGCACGGAGACTTCTAAACTGGTGTTAAATTGACATAATCTAATATTAAGTAAAGAAATTGTCTTTTTTCTTGGTTTTAATTTTTTACAAGGTCATCTTATCAAAGTTAAAAGATAAATTTATATACTAATTTGGCATTTTCAGCTTGCATCCTTTTGATAGAACGTGTATTCAATTTGATACATAGTGATTATGAAAAAAAAACTGTTGGTTACGTCTTTTTACCTTTCCAAAGTCGATATACATATTGTATTGTGGTAGAAGAATGATAGAAAGGTAACCTGAAAATCTTTCGCAGGATCCGATGGTTGTGCGAGCGAGAACCTTTCTGCATTATCTTCCATTTCGAATGGTTCGGTCTTGATATCCATTGTTCCCTGTGAAACTCAATAAGCAACGCTTACAAGCAAGCTGCAGGATTTTATTTTAGCGTGTCGATAGACAATATAATCTTAATTTAAAGTCTGCCAAGACCATAGACCAAAAGAATGTTTACACATACAAAAACGAGTATTTAAAATCCAATGACATTTGATGTAAAATCGAAAAAAAAAATAGAACTTCTTATTGGTCGAATACTACAAGGACTATTCCCAAACAAGGACGTGCTGGTTTTTAAAATGTAAGGGAGTCGTGGCATAAATAGTTGGGGAAGCAGTGGTATATATAGTATACATAGGATGTTGTACACAGTGGTTCCCATTCAAACACCGAAATAAATGCTTTATTCCTTATGGTCAAGCATAAGTAATGTCTCGGTTTTGATTTTTAAAAATTTGACAGCCTTGTTTAAATTTTCCGGTTCTTAGTTTAAGAAATGCGACCCCAATACCCACATTTTCTTAAATATCTATTTTAATATGGGTGATACAATGTTTATAATTAAGGTATTCTTATATCATAGTTTTTTGGACCTTTTGCAGTTTATATAAATTAGCGATAACGAGATAAGCGCCCGCTTATCAGCGATCGTTCGTAAATCAACTAGGCTGAACGCGTCAGTTGCAAATACATATTTGTACTGAAATGATGTCTTTTTTTACGCGCAACTTAAAATATGATTATTTATTTAACAGCCACGGATTTTTATAAAAAAAATGTATGAGGAATGATGCAGAAATATTTTAAAGCTCTTAGACTATTTTTTTTTTTGAAATTCATAAGAATAAAGCCAATAATGAGGAAACCACTGGGGTCCCTAAACGACCCCCATCGGCAGAGAAGTATTTTTCTAGTCTCCGAGCCGCGAGAGTTAATGTGAACAGTAAAAAAGATTAGAAGTATCATGCTTATGATAAATGTATTTTTTATTATTTTTTTATTCCAAATCAAGTTTTACATTTTTGTCAAAAAAAACTTATTTTTCCTAATAATTTGTATAAAATGTAGCAACACCACTATAATAAAATTATAATATTTTTTTAAAAAATGCACTATTAATTAATTTCATGATCATTTTTACATCGTATTCAAAAGAACACGTCAAAACCTTAATGAGTCAAGCAGAAATATGTCCCGGATACACAACGGACAGAAGTCGAAAAAATGCTTTAATTCAATTTCACATAGATATAGACAGTGAAAGGAAAAAGGACGTAGCCCACAGTTTGTTCAAACAGATTTTTTTCAATAATAACAATGTATTTAACTTGATACATGCTCTATCAAAAGGATGCAAGCTGCAAATGACGAATTAGTATCTAAATTAAGCTTTTAAATTTGAAAAAGATGACCTTATAAAAGCTTAAAACCAAGAAAAAAGACTGAAATAATGGTTAATATTAGATTATGTCAATAAAACAGCAGCTTAAAAGTCTCCATGTACTTCAAGGTTGTGTAAATGTGTGGGTTAGGTCCTTTTTCCTTTCCAGAGTCGATATCAATATTACACGTCAAAACCATCAAACGTCAAGCAGAAATCTGTGCGGGATCCACAACGGACGGCAAACGCGTGTATACGTTTAGTCTTATTCATTTACTGTCAACCACCTTCCTTCTAGCGTGCGTCTTTTTATGATTCTTCAACTCATATCGGCGAGCACATTTATACGAACACTCATCACATCCGAAAGGCTTTTCTTTTGTATGAATCATCGTATGTTTTTTCAAACTAGACGCATGCGCAGTCTTAAACTCACAAATGTTACATCTGTACGGTTTTTCGCCCAAATGTGACAACTTATGTATTTTAAACGAAGAATAGTGCAAGCATTTAAAGTCACAAACGTCACATTTGATCGGTTTTTCCATAGTGTGTATCATTGTATGTTTTCTCAAGCTGGACGGGTGCGCTGTCTTAAAATTGCAGTGGTCGCATTTGTGCGTTTTTTCATCCGAATGTGACAGTTTATGTATCTTGAACGAGGAGTAGTGCAAGCATTTAAAGTTGCATTTGTCACATTTCATCGGTCTTTCTCCGGTATGTGACATCTTGTGTACTTTCATACTGTAAGCGTACGCCGATTTGAAGTTACAATCTTCACATTTGAAAGGCTTATCGTCTGTGTGAAGGGCTTTGTGTGCTTTCAGTGAAACAGCGCGGGCGCATTTGAAGCTGCATTGGTCACATTCAAAAGGCTTTTCTCCGGTGTGTGACATTTTGTGACGGTTTAAATTGTTGGACCGCGCAGATTTAAAGTCGCATTGATCACATTTGAAGAGTTTCTTGGAGGTGTCTGGTTTCTTAAATGCAATTTTACTGCCGGACCGATCTACTGACAGAGGCGGTATGCTTTTAAACGGAGATTCAACGTCGCCATTTTGGTTCTGAAACATACAATATATTCGATATTATAAACTACAAATGTTAACGACTTGAGTTTAGGTGTCTGTGTCTCGAATTGGGGTGTGGAACCGTTTCATTTCTTAATGCAATATTCATTTGTCTGATTTAACATAAGGTTGCAGTAAACTGCTGTCAGCTTTCAACTGTCAAACATATAATATGTTGATAACGCTTTTTTCCCAAAAGCTTGCGTATAATTGTTTTATCAAAGTAAGTATTTTGATCAAGTCAAATGGCCGCATCAGACAAGCCAACGGGCCGCAGGTTATCCCTATATGGTCAAAGGATTCCAATCCAGGGACCTCATCCCAATGTCATTAGTGACAAAACTTGTGTGAATGTACAAATTTTAACGATTCAAATTGTAATTGAAATTCCACTAAGTACCTTCAGACGAAATCTAAAATTATATTAACTTCTGTTGAAATACTGCGATTAAATAGCGACTGAACCTTTAAAATTAACACTTTTTCATCACTATCTGCGAAAAAGTGAAGTGACCAACTAAATTTCAACCATTTTTCGTCAGATAACTTTTCTTGAAAAACTCCAAAAGATTTTTTTTTTAATAACCTTATTTGGCGGTCCTCAGTCAGAATACGAGCAGCAGGTTAGGTTACTATATATTACTCAGTTTTTGTAACACAACTTCTGTTGAAATACTACAAATGAAGGAGCAATAAGATATATACCCAACAAAAATAACCGCATTTAATTGTTTTTAAAGAAAAATAAAGGTTCGGTTACTAGATATCAACTAGTTTTTGTAAGACAACTTTTGTTGAAATATTACAAATGAAGAAGCAATAAGATATATACCCAACAAAAATAACCGCATTTAATTGTTTTTTAAGAAAAATAAAGGTTCGGTTACTAGATATCAACCAGTTTTTGTAAGACAACTTCTGTTGAAATACTCGTTGAAATGCAAATTGTTTTTTTTTTAAAGAACCTTATTTGGCAGTCCTCGGTCAGAATACGAGCAGCCAACGTCAGGCATTTCGAAGCTTGCGTCATACACCATGCGCTGGCTGAATTCCTCGGTTTTTTCATCACACCGTTCATCATCAACTGATTTTACGTCATTCGAGGTGAATGATTCATCCTGAAAAATGGAGAAGACATTTATGACAAGATTCTCAATATTTTTAAAAACTTTTTTGAAGCGAATCATTGCACTTGAGCTTAAGGAATAGATGCTTGCGTCGGGTGACTAGAGTGAGGTGGTTTGGTTGCTTTAGGACCTCAAAGATTAAGGAACAAACAAGACATAGCCCAGAAATGTCAGTAGTAATGGAAAGACGTTGTAACTGGCACAAAATATTAACAGAAGAACAATCTAAAATGTGTATAACCTTAAACCTTTCTTCAAATTTAGTATGGGATTGTTCCTCATCATCTTCAGCTACTTCATGTTTAACCACGACATCAATTTCAGTGTTCTCCATTTTGATATTTGGGTGATTAAGGTCATTTTTGGGGTTGATTGGTTTGGAAACATCCTAATAAAAAGAGAATACAATAAAAAAAATTGTAAATCATTGAATTGAGACATCAAGTTCTCGTAAAAACATGCATTATTTTCAATTAATTTATCGATTTTAGCTCGAACGCATGAGTGTTGGCAGTGTCTAAGATATCCTTTCCTAACTATCCAGATTTAAACAATAAAATAAACATTAATGTCCACGTCTTATGTGGCGCAAAGTTTAATTATAAAGGTATCTCAACAGATGTTTTTCTACGAGAACTGTTTGTTAGTCAGTAGCTTAACTTTTCTTATTCAAAAAGAGTCATAGGGGTAGAAGGATAAGACTAGGACATTACTTCGTAGGAACATCAGGACAAATCGCTTTCACGACGATCGGTTATTGAGGTAGTAGAAAGGTGGGAGGAAACTATAAGACATCACAAACACTCGTGCCTTCGATCGAAAAAATCTGTTCGTAATGGGACTCAACCCGTGACGCTTACAACTGTGCTATGCGATACAACAGGAAATAAAGTTTGTCTCAACAAGTGATTCTACTAGAACTGCTTGTTGCTCAGTTGCCCTTTAAAGAAGAAAAGTAGAAGGCTATGACAGTACCAGTAGTTAGCTAATCGCTTTCACTCAGAGGTGGGCTCGGGGGGGCTCGCGCGAGCCCCTTGTTAAATTTCAGCACAGCCGGCGAGCCCCATGTTAAGATAAGAAAATCATTCGTCTTAGATCAAATCAGCACCTAACTGCAGTTTCTTAAAAGGGATAAAATTTTATTATAAAACAAGACTAGCCCATTCATTATTTCATTCAGCGTTGTGGGCTGTTACTGTGCCGGACATCATGGGTTCGAGTTAATCACTAGTCCTGTCTTAGCTTTATCATTTTATTCGTACTACTCTCTTTGGAAAAGAGAGGCTGAGCGAACAGTTGTTAGAAGTAACAAACAGTTCTCGTAGAAAAAAAACTTTTGTTGAGATACCTTCATTTGGAAGCCATATGCTCCACAAGATTTACCAAGCCCCTTGTTAAGATATTGGCAACCCACCGCTGCTTTTACTACGTTATTCTAAAACAGGACTACGAAATTATATCTTTAATAAGACAGGCTCGATCACAGCTTTGAATTGAACGGAATTCTCAAAGTCATTGTGATCTCACCGAGAATCGAACCCAGACCTGCGTTATCTGTAGAGCAAGCTCTTACCAACTGGGCCACAGCGGGCGACGAAAATATGCAAATATGAATAGAAAAATTAAAATCATTTGTGAAAGTAAGATTGTCTGAGAATGACTCCAAAAGAGGCGAAACACGTTTAAAAGTTCGTAGCGCAATATGTTCAACAATCTGAATTATTTTGTATTTTATATTACAATGAAATTCCACCAAAGTTACCGCCGAATCCACTAAAACTACATAGAAGGTGTTTCCTTTGTTTGAATTTATTGTTTGCACTAATTTTATCAATCAAATTTTCATTGGAATTGAATTTTTAAGTCGAATATTAATCTAAACTTAATTGTCTATGTAAAATATAGCTTAAAAGACAATGAATTAACATTACTGAAATACAAAATTTGACAATAAGATAACCTTAAAACTCGCCTGGGCGCTCGAAGACTCTATGGGCACTTCGAACCAAATCTCTTTTACCAATTGACTTTCCGTATTATATTCTTCATCAACTGGTTCGAGTTTTATGTCCATTTTTAGGTACTGGATAGAAAATGAATACACAACGAACTATGAGATCCGATGGAATCACCATAGACAGTAAACAAGCTTCTTGAAAGGTGACACTGAATATATTTAACTGTCTATGGTTAATGCTTTATATTTATATATGCAGACATTATAATTTAGTTTATCTTCACAAAAGCGTCTCTTGGACAAATGCTTGTCAATAAAAATTGTTTTGTCTCAACACCTACTAAAATTCGAAAAACCCATTACAGTTTTTTGCCAACAATTTTTGTTTTTGAATTAGATTAGGTTTAAAAACTTATGTGTTCATTTAACAAACATGCATTTTGTATGTTTTTACCTTTGGTTTTGTCTTTATTTATATAAGAAAAAATAGAGTGTGGCTGCGTCATGGACACGGCCGTGTGTTTTACGTGAATACGTCTTCGTAATAGGTGATATTATGCCGCATTTTTACGTTGCTGACACTGCTTGAGTCGGTCATATGGTGTTTTAAAGGAACCATTAGATAACTCTTGAGAAGCCATTGCCAACCGTATGCAATCTTTGTATTTCGACTTGGCTTTTTGATGCGTTAAGCCCGACATTATATATTTTATTTTTTTAACACCTAATTATAGTCAAAGTCGCAATACTACACTATTTTTTACGAATAACCGATAGATTTTGTCAAGAGCTAACGATTGAAACTTAACCAAACATCGTAACTTCTTTGAGTCAAAAGTTATAGTAAATAGAAATCTCGATACGCAGCAAAATTACCTCAAAATGGCGGCGCTTCCTTCTTCACTCCGCGCAATATATCACAGTCTTTACATATTGCAATAAATTCTTTGATTCTTTAGCTATCCAGTGGTGCAATTGAATTTTGGATACCGATCATAAATATGAAGCTGCAACACCAAACTGTATCCCCCGATTTCGTTATCATTAAGTTTATTGGATTGCCACCCTTTGGAAGCAATTTTAAATTTACGTATTCACGTCAAAAATATTTTGTCTTCGATAATCTCGTCATTAAAATATCTTTCATAATTGTATTCTATCCTATTAACTTTTCCGGTTCTAAGCTCAAGAAATACGACACTAATACCCACATTTTCTTAAATATCTATTTTAATATGGGTGATACAATGTTTATAATTAAGGTATTCTTATATCATAGTTTTTTGGACCTTTTGTAGTTTATATAAATACGATAAGATAAGAGATAAGCGCCCGCTTATCAGCGATCGTTCGTAAGATAATAGGCTGAACGCCGCTTAGCAAAGTGCGCCAGTAGCACATTGATATTTGCACTGAAACCACGTTTATTTTACGCGCAACTTAAAATATGATTATTTATTAAAAAACAACGGGTTTTTATAAAAAAATGTATAAGGAATGATGCAGAGAGATATTTTAAATCCTTTGGACTATTTATTTTTTTGAAATTCATAAGAATAAGGCCAAAAATAAGGAAACCACTGGGGTCCCTTAAAGACCCCCATCGGCCGAGATGTATTTTTCTAGTCTCCGAGCCGCGAGAGTTAAGGTAACCGTTAGCTGAATACAAAAACTATGTATTAATCTTTTTATAATGATATGTTGATTATGCTTTTTTTTAGCTAACCTTGATTTTTCATTTTAATTTATAGTGAACCATTAAACACGCCCTACACTTGACAACAGACTCTTCGAATATTGTTAAACTTACATCTTTTATTATGAATCTAGCTTAATGATGTAAATAGATATAGAAGAAGTCAATGTTTGAAATCAGTTCAAATAAATAATTTAAATTTCTTTAAAAGTTCTGACTGAAAAAAGGTAAGTTTGTCTACGATAACTGATTGTCACTTAGTCGCTCAATCATTCTTTTAAGAAGAGAGTTTGAATGTAAGTATAGGGTAAGAAAGGACTCATTGTAAGTAAATAACTTTAATTGTTAACTGTTTTGGTGATGATATGAGGGGGTTAATATATGTGATATTGCGTGACTCGTAATTTATTTTTTTACGATGTTAAATCATCAAAAATAACAGTCGTCACGGCCAACAGTAGTTTGAATGATAAGTCGAGGTACAAGTAGGAAGGAATAAAGAAAAACATCGCTCAATTGTTACGGAGATGTTTATTAGGAACTTACAAACACTCAATTTACAAATAACACATATTTTAACAGAGTTTACATTACAACAACACCATAATTAACCGATTTTATAGAAGTTAAGAATAAAATATACACAAATATGCGCGCGATAGACAACAAAAAATAATTTTAACTGTCGTCGAGATGGAAAAAGATAAGTTCTTCCATCGCGGACGTCGAGCTTACCGATACGCCATTCAATGAATCACGTATCGCAGAAAATCACAAAGAAAAAAAACCACATGTGACTCTTTAACTAAAGGTCACTGGAACTAGGTTCCAGCACCGGGAAGCGTTGGGTCCGCTTCGTGTCCCAAAAAACAGAAAAAAAAACGAAAATCATTGCGGGTATTCCGTTTCTACTTGATAAAACTTTAAGTATATGGAAAAATTTGTATATTTTTCAGATCAAACCATCTTTTTTTAATATTGATGAATTGATTGAGAATTTAAAGTTTCTTTTAATCAGACAGTACTGCATTTTGAATGCGAATTAAATTCCATTCAAGAGTAATTTTGAGAAAAAAATGCAGATGGAAGTGTTAACCAAAAACGACGACATTTTTGTTTCTCGGTTTCAATTTAAGCACATTTGGATGGCTTTTGTTTTGTATAATTGTATGTTGCATAAACAATCAAATCTGCTGTTCAAACAATGCATTGAATCGGTCGCTTCAAGTTGTAAAAACGCGCCGTTTTGAAGCAGTCAATTGTCATTTAAGCATGAATGCGTATTATATGTTTCCTTAATGTAGACAACCTAAATGACTTATAGCTGCATATATCACACTCAAATGGTTTTAGTCCGGAATGTATTGTTTTATGGTCCCTTAAACGAAACGGAGTTACCGTTTTATAGGTACATTGGTCACATTTAAATGGCTTTTCGCCAGAATGTAATATTTTGTGTTGCTTCAAATTAGACAACAGTTTCGTGCAAAAACTACATTGATCACATTTGAATGGTTTTAGTACGGAATGCGTTATCTCATGATCTTTTAAATTAGACAAATACGCCGTTCGAAAGCTACATTTATCACACTGAAATGGTTTTAGTTCGTAATGTTTTATTTTATGCTGTTTTAAACCAGATGGATACGCCGTTCTATAACTACATTGATCACACTTTAATGTTTTTAATTCGGAATGTGTCATTTTGGGTTCTTTTAAACTAGACGTAGACGCCGTTTTAAAGCTAGATTGATCACACTTTAATTGTTTTAGACCGGAATGTCTCATTTTATGTCTCTTTAAACTAGACGAATACGTCGTTTTAAAGCTACATTGATCACAATTTAATGGTTTTATTCCGGAATGTCCCATTTTATGTTTATTTAAATGAGACGAATGTACCGTTTTATAGCTACATTGGTCACATTTAAATGGCTTTTCGCCAGAATGTAATAATTTGTGTTGCTTCAAATTAGACAACAGTGCCGTGCAAAAACTACATTTATCACATTTGAATGGTTTTAGTCCGGAATGCGTCATTTGATGTTGTTTTAAGCTATACAAATGCACCGTTCTAAAGCTACATTGATCACATTTGAATGGTTTGAGTTCGGAATGTGTCATTTTGGGTTTTTTTAAACTAGACGTAGAAGCCGTTGTAAAACTAGATTGATCGCACTTAAATGGTTTTATTCCGGAATGTGCCTTTTTATGTGCATTTAAATGAGACGAATGTACAGTTTTATAGCTACATTGGTCACATTTAAAGGGCTTTTCGCCTGAATGAATAAATTTATGATTCTTTAATTTACACAACCGAGCCGTCCTATAGTTGCATTGATTACATTTAAATGGTTTTAATCCGGAATGACTCGCTTTATGATCATTTAAACGTTACAAACGCGTAGTTTTGAAGCAACATTGAACACATTTAAATGGCTTTTCGCCGGAATGAATAAGTTTATGTTGCTTCAAACTATACATCCTCATAGCGCTAAAGCTGCATTGATCACATTTAAAAGGTTTGAGTCCTGGTTGTTGTACATTGTTTCCATCTATCAAAGAGTTCTCGCTTTCATTAGAAACTTCCGTAATCTTTGTCTCACAATATTGACTTAGATTGTGTTGTTTAAGCAATCGTTCAGATGAGAATATATCAAAACAAAAACCGCATGCGAAATTTCGTTTGTGGAATGTTATCCTTTCCAAGACTAGAACGGCGACGAGTTCTCTTTTTGCCAGTTCTTCTTTAACATTGGTTTCGACGATATCAATTGTATGATAAGGCAATGATAAATCGGCAGATGAAGCAATCGGCGATGGACTTCCTTCCCTCTTAACGTTTGCTTCTTTCGAAGAATCAAACTGAAATATAAAATACACAATTACAACTTAAATACAATTGATAAATTTCTATCAGAAAAAAAAGGAAAGTAAATTTCTTATCTATATATTAATACTCGATAATGTCCGTATGATTGCATGATTTCATGATTGTCCGCGATTTCCCCTCCCCCTGCCCCTTCCCCCTCCCTCCTCAAAGCTCCGCTGACGCAATATTTTTATTCATACTAAAGACATATTTTCCCAATACACTGTTTATTATTTGACGAAACAAATCAAATCAGTGAAATTTCTCATACAAAAAAACGCCGCGATCGTGGATCGAACTCAGATCTCTGGATTACCAGTCGAGCTCTCTATCAACTGAGCTAACGTCATAAATATCAGAAGCGATAAAATACATTATATAAATCAAGCATTTGAAAATGGAACGATATTTGTGATTCACAAACTGACTTCGATTGTTTGTATTCAAGATTCAAAAATGGAATATCGTGACTTCTGTCAAATAATGATTGTTGTATATTTTATATTATATTTTTTCTACAGTTAATTGCAAATATTCCATGTGTGTCATATGCTGACGGCTATTAAATATTTTACTTTTTAACAGAGATTATTTAGAATTTATCTCGATACTTTAAAAGTTTTGTATCTTTTGTTTTAAATAACGAGTAAACGAGTCTATGCTTTGGACAAGGTAAATTTATGCTCAAATACAAATATAAATAAAGTAAGCGAAATAAAGCGTTTGATAGAGCGCCCGGCTGCTAACCTGTAGGAAGCCGGTTCGAATCTAGCCTAGAGCGCTTTTTTTTGGGTTTATAACAATTTTTTTTTTTGAAAACTTTCTTTTTAAATCACAGTACATCTTGATCGTATGAAAATAAATGCTACCAAAATAACAAAATCCGATTGACTAGCGAAATATGTTTTTCAAAAAATAAATATAAGACGCAATTATTTCAAGATTTGTTTTTAATCTAGGTACATTACATATGTGGTATAGTTAGTTGTTGGCGAAAGCATAATGTGTAATAAAATAACTTCAGTAAAAATCATTATATATATTTAAAAAAAACAATTTCTGTTTGGAGAATCAGTCAACATTTTCATAATTTTGTTTTGATAAAATGTGCAATTAATTTATACCATTTTGCATGTGAAAAAATGATTATTAGCAAACTTAAACATTATTTCAAAAATTAAGTAATTTACAATTTAAAAATGCAGGGCTGTCGATATATGTGCCGAGGTCGATTTATGCTACTATGAAAAGTGATTGTTAGCAAACGTGAACATTATTCCAAAGATTTAATATTTTACGAAATTTCTGTCACTACGAAAAATAGTTGTTTGCAAACTTAAACATTATTCCAAAAATTAGGTAATTTACGAGGTATATTTCTGCTAATAGGAAAAATAATTGTTAGCAAACTCAACATTATTCCAAAAATTAAATAATTTACAATTTAAATACTACAGGGCATGCTGTCGATATATGCCCCGAGATATATTTATTTTATTTTTAGAATTTCTGGCTTATTCAATAAATAGGTTTGTAATTTTCTGACTTCTTAAAAATGCAACAAAAATCCCCCCGTTGAGGTCAACGGGCTTACAGCTAGTATTATATTATTATATCTTGAAGAACTTGGGATCCGACTAGCGAAAATTTAGCTTTCAAAAGAAATGGGTTATTTCTGTACAAGCATTATCAAAGATTCTCATACTGGCCACCCTCAAAAGACGAGCGTGACATTATGGTCACTGTAAACACCGTTGTCTATTGATTCCACTATTTATCCTTTTCCAACCTAAATATCGTACTTTTACTCAAATTCAGTATAAAAAAAGGGATACAGACTTCAGTAAGTCATCAGCCGCGAGGACTTTATTAAGTTTTTAAGTTTTTGGTTTTATTAAGTTTAAGTTTTAAGTTTAATTATTAAGTTTTTGGAATAATTTTTAAGTTTGCTAACAACTATTTTTCGTAGTAGCAGAAGTTCGTAGCAGAAATTTCGCAGTTTGAAATCTTGGAATTTTCAGAACAATACAAATTCGTTAAGTGCAAGGATTCACCCACAGATGTCATTATTAGTTCACTAAAAAGTCGTTTCTATCATTTGCTTTGCATTATTTAAGTTCATTAGAGTTTTTATTTCGCTATTTTCAATTGGTTTCGTGGAACAATGGATAAGCATGCCTTATCAAACCCAGACTCACCTGGTCGCACAAGCAAGCTCTTAGCAAATAAAAAAAAGTTGAGCGACTGACTAACTAACAGTTCTAGTCGAAAAAAAACTGTGGATATAACTCAATAAGTAGGCTATTTGCTCAACAATTAGAGCAGACATTAATAAATAAATAAATAAAAGAGTAAAGCTTTTACCACTGGACCACAGCTCCGTCTTTGTATTCGTCAAATATTGCAAACTTCAGGTAATAAATATATATATTTTTTTATTTTTTTATTTATTGATTTGGCATTTACTTGGTAGAACTCCATTTTAATAGGGTAAAATATCAAGGTATTTCAGTTCTACAGTTTTTAAAAAGTTAAAGGTTGATAGCTATTTCGGCTTACGCCATCGTCAGAACTATAAATATAAATGCAAATTAATAACCAGATTCACATCAAAGTACTTTTATCTGGATTTGAATGAAAAAAAAATGAATGCGAACGAAGCGTGTTATAAGTTTTACTGATTTTAAAACATATTTGGTAGTCTTTCGCACACTTTTTATAGTTAAAATGCATACGAAACGACCTAATCGTCTGTGAATACGCGTGCGTGTGCTGACCGCCAATTTGAAACATTGATATATCTTCTAATGACGTTACTGTGTATAGTTGAATAAAGGAATTACAAAACAGACAGCGATTAACTTTGTGAATGTAATAAATAAATATATACTTATATAATATGTTGGTAAAATGACTGAAAGGTAACCTGAAAATCTTTCGCCGGATCTGTTAGCTGTACGGGAGAGTCAAACGAATCTTCGTTTGACGAATGTCCTTCTGCGTTTTCTTCCTCGTCGATTGGTTCAAGCTTGATATCCATTGTTCCTTTCGAAGCTCGATATTCAGCAAAGAGTTACAAACACAATGACGCAGTACTTTTGCTAGCTTGGAAATAGACAATATAATCATGGGTTGACGTGTATTGTGAACATAGACAATATTAAAATGATAACAATATCTATGGAATACAACTTGATGCCAGTGCTAAGAAAGTGACAAGATTGGTCACCGTAAGCATATTAAATTGTGTTTATATTTAGGACTCTTTTGTATCGAAATTGACGTATACATTAGGCCAGTGTCTGCCAAACTTTTGTACTTCACGGCACACTGGTGAATAGGATTTTTTCCGCGGCACACCAAATAAAAAAATATGTACATTTTTGTGTAGGTTTTTTAAAATGGTTTATAAACATATAATATGTGTGTTCACAGGTGGTAATAATTTTAATAGTGAGAAGAATGAAATTGACTTTAGGAATAATTTTATCAATATGCTAATCTTAATTCAGTTAACAAATCTCTTTTTTTTTAATATATCCACGTGTGCTGAAAAACCAAATTCGCAAAGATACGACGATCTACTAGCAACAGAAATTTAATTGCTGCTGCAGCAAATCGAAGATATTGACTCCATAGCGATATCCAAAATGCTGACAACTCTACCATAGAAAATGAGGCTTTGTACACAGAGCCGTTTTTTTAGATCTATTAAAATTTTCTCGTTTCTTGGTGTGTACTATCGAATTTTACGAATGGTTGATGACCTACTCGTTCATTTGGTAATTAAATGATGGAAAAGAAGACTGTGGACGAATGTGACAAATATTTATTTGAATATGTATGTAGGTATTCAATTTATTGGAAATCAAAGGAAATTTAAGTTAATAAGCTTTATTAAAAATTAACTGGTCTTAAAGGCTTCTTCCTTCGCGGCACACAGTTTGGTAGACACTGCGTTAGACGGTATATTTGAAAGAGAATTTCCTTTTGTGTTTCTTGACCATTAAATAATATGACTTTTGTCGCCTTGGGTATAGGTTCAATCTGAAAAAAAAACTAAAATTGTTCAGGAGAAAGTATTCAAAAGACCTTTTTTGTAGAACCGATATTTCAGATTAAAAGAATAAATATAATAAAAATAAATCGTATATCTCACGTATTAATTTTATTTCAATGTTGTTCTTCTATTAACATATTAAGAATATACGAAACTGCAAATAGAACTTCGGTGCTATCAAATGGTAACCTTTTTAAAATCGTTAAAGCAGTACAAAGCATTATAGCGGACAAAAATTAACCCACTAACTTGACAAGTATAATTAAAATAAAAATAATTTAATAAATGAAAATATTTAAGACACAAAGTCGAAAAATTAAAAAAAGTAAAACCCAACAAACAGTCCACAAATATTGTTACTGAAACTGTCCACTTCTCGAGGCATTGAATTGATCAGACAAACAGCTCTTGGCGACTCAAACTACCTACGCGAAGAACAAGTTTTAAGAAACATAGTTAAATATAAAATAGATTCGTCCTCATACAAATAAATTACGAGCAAGTGAGTGAATTGTTATGAGAATTTTAGGATTATTAACTCGGCGCCGAAAAATTAGAGAAAAATGATTTAAAATTGTAATACTTTAAGAAAGTGAAATTGACTCTCGCGGCTCGGAGACTAGAAAAATACTTCTCTGCCGATGGGGGTCGTTTAGGGACCCCAGTGGTTTCCTCATTATTGACCTTATTCTTTTGAATTTAAAAAAAAAATAGTTTAAGGGCTTTAAAATATCTCTCTGCATCATTCCTCATACATTTTTTTTATAAAAATCAGTGTTTTTTTAAAAATAAATAATCATATTTTAAGTTGCGCGTAAAAAAGACGTCATTTCAGTACAAATATTAATTTGCTACTGACGCGTTCAACGGCGTTCAGCCTAGTTATCTTATGAACGATCGCTGATAAGCGGGCGCTTATCTCTTAATCTATCGTATTTATATAAACTACAAAAGGTCCAAAAAACTATGATATAAGAATACCTTAATTATAAACATTGAATCACCCATATTAAAATAGATATTTAAGAAAATGTGGGTTTTGGGGTCGCATTTCTTGAGCTTAGAACCGGAAAAGTTAAGGCATTCCTAAAAAAAAGTCGGTGGCGTACCTAGTATTCGTTTAAAAAGAAATCACAAAATTGACAATTTGATGTCATCAATTCATGATGTTAAAACCCGCTGTTTTGAAGCAGTCAATTGTTTGTTTTTTGTCTGAAATCTTAAAATAAGTCAAAAGTGCCGACTTTGAACTAAAGCGCTATTTTGACAAACACGGATGAAACATAATTATACCTTCGATTTGGTTATATTTATAAAATAATTATCGTTTTTTCTTTAATAATCAAGGAACCAAAATGTATTCCATTATTGTATTATTTCCTATAAAGAAGAAACAATTAGCAGTTTAAAAAAATGACATAGTGTTTTTTCTTTTATAACATATAAATTGTGTTTTTTTAGCTTACCTTGATTTTTTTTTACTTTTAGCAAAAGTTATTTGATTATTTATTTTACTTTGCATGTATAGATTCAAAAGCATTGAAAAAAGTGTGGCCACATTCAAAACCTTATACCAAATACATTCAATAATAGTCGTTTCATGTATAAGTTTTTATTTCGTAGAATTTCTTTTGAGAACCCTTAACAAACTGTTAGTCGAATCAATCACAAAGATATTAATGTTCACATAATAAAATAAAATGCTTGTCGTGTTCTAAATTGATTTATTGAAATATGTTATGAAAGCCTTTAACAAACTTTAAACTACACTAAAAAATCATTACTTCATAGATGTCTTTTCACTTTAAAAAGTCGATGTTCTGTTTTTAAAGCGAATGTGCCGGTGTCACCAACACGATATCACAAACATTACCGCCTTTGATAGGTTAAAATCGATTGAAAGAAACAAATTATTAAACGTTTGTACCTAAATTCAAATCAGTGAACTCGAACACCGACCCTTCGAATATTGTAACAATTTCGTCTGTTATTATGAATCTTGCTTTGTGATGTAAATGAGGATAGAAGAAGTACATGTTTCAAATTAGTTTAAATAAGTAAAATTGCAATAAAAATAATAACACAATTTATTTCAGAATTAAAACATACATATGTATTAAACACAATAAACAGATTATTCTTTACTGTTGCTATAGAAGATAAAATATCATTCCACGAATGATATAATTTTCTTTGCTATAATCAAAATACACGGCATTGAAAGATATGAATCGGAGAAGCCGAGATGTTAACAAAAGAATTGTCAGTCATGTGGAATGGTTAATGTCATAAGTTTACAAAGACTCGCTTCAATTGCTTTTTTGCAATAATAAGTGTTGGCATCAGCCATTTTCTAAACGCGAATGAACTGTTTCTATAGCTGTGTTTTTCAACATACTGATTTTTTAATCATGCATGCCGATAAAACATTAATTCTCTTTATAAATTTGTATGTTTTTAAGATTCAATCTTTGTAAAGAATTTAAAAGACGAAAATTAAGTTTTAAGGTTTCAAATAAAGCACATTAATGAACAATTTTGTGTTTCTTTAAACGAGATGATTGCGTCGTTGTATAGCTACATTGATCACATTTAAATGGCTTTTCGCCAGAATGTACAAATTTGTGTTGCTTCAAATTAGAAATCTGTATCGCGCTAAAGCTGCATTGGTCACATTTGAATGGTTTAAGTCCAGAATGTGTCATTTTATGGTTTTTTAAATACGACGAACGCGCTGTTTCAAAGCTACATTGATCACATTTAAATGGCTTTTTTCCTAAATGAATAAATTTATGTTGCTTCAAAAGAGACATCTTTATAGTGCTGAAGCTGCATTCGTCACATTTAAATGGTTTAAGTCCAGAATGTTTAAATTTGTGTTGCTTCAAACTAGACATCTGTATCGCGCTATAGCTGCATTGATCACACTTAAACGCTTTCAGTCCTGAATGTGTCATTTTATGATACTTTAAATGAGACGAATTCGTCGTTTCAAAGCTACATTGATCACATTTAAATTGTTTTTCAACTGAATGAAGTAGTTCATGCCGCTTCAAATGAGACATCTGTCTCGCGCTATAGCTGCAATGATCACATTTGAATGGTTTCAGTCCAGAATGTATCATTTTATGGTCTTTTAAATAAGAAAAACGCGCCGTTTTAAAACTGCATTGATCACAATGAAATTTCTTTTTTCCTAAATGAATAAATTTATGTTTCTTCAGATAAGACAACAGTCCAGCGCTAAAGCTGCATTCATCACATTTGTAAGGTTTGAGGCCTGGTTGTTGGGCATCGTTTTTATCACTCAAAGAATTCTCACATTCATTTGAAATTTTAGTATTTTTCGTCTCACTATAATGACTTAAATTGTGATGTTTAAGCAATCGTTTAGATGAGAATATACCGAAGCAAAAACCGCAAACGAAATTTCGTTTGTGGAATGTTCTCCTTTCCAATACTAGAACGGCGACGAGTTCTCTTTTCCTCAGTTCTCCTTTTACATTGTTTTCAACGGTATCAATTTGAAGATATGGCAATGATAAGTCGGCAGCAGGAGAAATCATCGATGGTCTTTCTTCCCTCTTAACGTTTGCTTGTATCGACGATTGAAACTGAAATATAAAATACACAATTGAAAAAATCCTTTTCTATTCTAGTAACATTTTTTTTAATTTTAAGTTAGGAAAAATCATAATAAACTAGCTGTAAGCTCATTGACCTCATCGGGGGGATTTTTGTTGCATTTTTAAGCAGTCATAAAATTTACTGGCGTGAAAAATAAATTACAAACCTATTTATTGAATAAGCCAAAAATTCTTAAAGTAAACGAAATATACTTCGGGGCATATATCGACAGCCCTGCAGTATTTAAATTGTAAATAACATAAATTTTAGAATAATGTATAAGTACGCTAACAACTATTTTTCGTAGTAGCAGAAATAGACCTCGGGGCATATATCGACATTCCTGCAGTATTTAAATTGTATATTATTTAATTTTTAGAATAATGTTTAAGTTTGCTGACAATTATTTTTCGTAGTAGAAGATTTTAAAATAAAAGTCGAAATAAAGTTCTATAAAATATTCATACCGTCATTAGATTATTCCTAATGCATGTAAGAAATTAAAAAGATTTTCAAGGCCGGATGCAAAATATAACCATACCTTCCAATAATCGAATCAATGACACTGAACAAAATCTGTCAAATCAGCTCCCAGCCCTATAATTATAGCTTCAAAAAATTGAATCAGTATATTTCATTATTTAAAAAACTTCGTAGCGATGCAAACTTTCAAATAAATTTCTCTTAATATTATTACGATGATTCAGATCTAAGCCAGGAAATTTAAATTTTGAATAAAAAAGAAGTCCATTCCAATTCGATAAACGACAAATTCAAAAATATGCGATTCAAAATAAACCGTTAGCATTGGTCGAAGAGGACAGTGTGACGGACATATTTCTAAATATTTTATCGCCCATTAATGTGAAGATGTATAAACACATTCTTTAAACGCTGATCTAAAGTATTGTTTCTGCAAAGAGTTAGAAAGTTAGAGATAGAAAGTTTTAAAAATTGCTTCTCCTGAACAGTTTTAAGTTTTTTCACATGGACCTTGTATACCCAAGGCGACGAAATGGCTATACAAAAATGATTCTGCAAATCTTCGTATATTATTGATTAATTATTGATGTGGTAATTTTTAACGAATCAAAGATGATAGACAAGGAATTTTTATTATTAAAAATCGGTGAACCAAAAATCTTTAAATCCACAAGTGCATTAAACTTATCTAAATTTGGGCCTTCTATAACAGTAGGAGAAATTTTTTGGATACAACAAACAGCCATGCCTTCGAACAGAATTCGAATCTCAGATCTGGCAAGGTATCCAACAAAGCCAACTGCTGCGCCATATACCTATAAAGAGTACGTACGTTAGTTATTATCAAATCAACATTAAAGTGTTAGTACCTTTTGTTCTCTCACATTCTCTGAAGAAGAACTTTCAACGCCATATTGAGAATCTTCACTTTTCACCATACAAACACCAACAGCCGCTTCTTCTTTGACGATCAAGTGGTTGGAGACATCCTCAGATTTTATTGATAACACAATTTCCTAAGGGAAGACAAATGCAATATGTGAAAATTCATATCTAGGCCTTATTTAATGTCGAAACAACAGTGATTATATGATGCTAATTTTCGTCTATGGGAATCAATGCAATGTCATTTACTACAAATGCAGCTGTGTAAGAAATTACAAAATGTTCAATTATCATACCTAATAATAAGGAAAAGCTGAAAATTTACAATAAATCTAAATATAAATTCAGTATTAAAAAGTACACCAAGAAGTCAAATGTTATTTCAGAGAAAAAAAAACCATAGAGCAAACTTTAAATGTGACCGACGAATTATCGTTTAATATCAGTTTTTTTGATTCAAACGAAAGATTTTTTTGATGTTTCTGTATCAGCAATACAGCTTTTAAGATAATTGCATTGTGGTTTACGAGGTTGAGTAATCTTTAAGAGAACAATGAGTAGTAAAATTACAGAAAGGTCACCTGAAAATCTTCCGCAGGTTCCGATAGACGTGCGGGCTTTTTTAAGAAAATTCCTTTCGACGCATATCTCTCTTCATTATCTTCCTCTTCGACTGGTTCAAGCTTGATTTCCATCATTTTCTTTCCGTAAGTTAATATTAAGTAAAATTACACGCAAACAACGATGCGTAACTGTCCCCAAACGTTGCCATAGACTATATAATGATAATTATATTTCTATGGTTAGAGATAAAAGTTGACTATTTTTAACCGGATAAATTAACGGAAAAGAAATTGTAGATACTCTTGTTTATTTTGCTACCTTTGCATGAAAAATAAAAGAAAATTAGAATACGCGAAAATCTGCATATAAAAATTTGTTTTATAAAAATACAATGAAATAAATTTATGTCTGACAAAGTGACAAAATAAAAAAAAACATATGGTTCTAGCTTCCATTATGTTGCAACGAATCACATTCAATTCACATTAATATGATTATTTCAGGACATTAATATTTATAAACGAAACAATATAATACAAACACCTTTTCAGTTTCATGTCATATAAATTAAAAAGTAATAATTGTGGCATTTGCTCGGTATATATTTTGAACTTTGAGATATTTGAATCTCAATTATTTAATTGTGTCGAATGTTTTTGCTAGTTTTCATCACGTTTGTTTCAATTATCTGTTTACATATAATCAGCAATTATAATCTATAGTAATACAATATTGTATACAACTTGTACTCTGATATCTATTAAAAATTAATTAACTGGAAATGGATATCAAAAGAGAACCGTTGGATGAAGTGCTGTCACCAAATACCCCAGAGAAGGCTTATAATTGCGATAGCCGTCAAAACAATTTGAATGCTATCTGAAATGAGGAACAGTCGATTGACATCAAAGTCGAGACAATCGTGAAGCAGAAAGAATATCTTCACGAAACAGATAATCACGAGACTAATAGGGTAATCTTAATGATACGGAGAGACCCAGGTTGCATTCTGACAAAAAATATATCTGGGAAGAATAAATAAATAATTCTGATGACCGCCGATTTTCAATACTGAAACAATTTCTAATGGCGTCATTATGCATAGCTGAGTGTAGTCATTCTCCGAATTTAAATGACAGCGATACTCACTGAGTGTCATACCTATGTACATAACAATACTACACGGTGGTAAAATGACGAAAGATAACCTGAAAATCATTCGTGGAATCCGCTGGCTGTATGGAAGAGTTAAACGAATTTACATTTGACGACTATCTTACTCCATCATCTTCCTCGTCGACTGGTTCAAGCTTGATGTCCATTGTTCCATTCGCAATTCAGCAAAGACCTACGAAAACAATTTTGCAGTACTTTTGCTAGCGTAGACATATACAATAAAATCGTTGTTTGTTCTATAATTCTATTATTTCTTAGTTACATAAGCATTGGTTTTATTATATAATAATATATGCATTGCATTAGTGTCGTAGTCTTTGTTAATTTGCTTGTAGATTTATGTATAAGGTGAAGTGGAAACATGCACAATTTCGTAAATAGTATACAATGCTATGCTTTTCTCTAGCCCACCCAAGATTTTAGGTCAGTAACCACCACTGAATCTAGCTTAATTAATAATGTTAATAGATATAGAAGAAGTAAATGTTTGAAATCAGTTCTAACTCATAAAAGGTAAGTTTGTCTACAATAACTGATTGTCACTTAGTCGCTCAACCTTTCTTTTAAGAAGAGAGTTTAAATAGAAGTATAAGGTAAGATAGGACTAATTGTAAGTAAATCACACTTATTTTTACCTATTTTGGTGATGATATGAGGGGGGTTAAGATATGTGCATAATTTATTTTTAAACAAATTTCATTTATTGTGAGAATTTTTAATTTTTTTCACGATGTTATACCACAAGAAGGTACAACAAGTAGGAAGGAATAAAGAAAAACATCGCTCAACTGTTGCGGAGATGTTTATTAGGCACTGACAAACACTCAATTTACAAATTACACAAATTTTAACAGAGTTTACATTACTACAACACCATAATTAACCGATTTTATAGAAGTTAAGAAAAAAATATACACAAGTATGCGGGCGATAGACAACAAAAAATAATTTTAATAATCGTCGAGATGTGAAAAGACTAGTTCTTCCATCGCGGACGACGAGCTTTCCATTACGCCATTCTATGAATCACAAAATCACAAAGGAAATAAACCACATGTGACTCTAAAACTAAGGGTCACTGGAATCAGGTTCCAGCACCGGGAAGCGTTGTGTCCGTTTCTTGTCCCAAAAAGCAAGGAAGAAAAAACGAAAATCATTTCGGGTATTCCGTTTCTAACGCTGTGATACTTGACGCACTGATTTTTGATAAAACTATAAGTATCTAGAAAAAATTGTAAAAACGTTGTAAAAACGCGCCGTTTTGAAGCAGTCAATTGTTTTGTTTGCCTGAATGCGAAGTTTTATGATTCTTTAAATAAGACAACCGTGCAGACTTATAGCTGCATTGATCACACTCAAATGGTTTTAGTCCGGAATGTACACTTTTATGGATTCTTAAATTAGACGAATAAACCGTTGTATAGGTGCATTGATCGCATTTAAATGGTGTTTCGACTGAATGTATTACTTTATGTTGCTTCAAAGTAGACAACCGTACTGCGCTATAGCTGCATTGATCACAATTAAATGGCTTTTCAGCTAAATGCATTATTTGATGTTTCTTTAAATAAGACAACAGTACCGCGCTAAAGCTGCACTGATCACATTTAAATGGTTTCAATCCGGAATGTGTTATTTTATGGCATTTTAAACGACACGGATGCGTCGTTTTAAAACTGCACTGATCGCAATTGAATGGTTTTTCAGCTGAATGTATTAAGATGTGTTGTTTCAAATTACACAACCGTAAAGCACTATAACTGCATTGATCACATTTAAATGGTTTTAGTCCTACGTGTTTCATTTTATGGTCATTTAAATAAAATGAACTCGCCGTTTCAAAGCTACATTGATCACATTTTAATGGCTTTAGTCCCGAATGTGTCATTTTATGGTCTTTTAAATAAAAGTAACGCGCCGTTTCAAAGCTACATTGATCACATTTAAATGGCTTTTCACCTGAATGAATTAATTTATGTCGCTTTAATCGAGACGTCTGCACAAAGGCAGAGCTGCATTGGTCACGTTTAAACGGTTTCAATTCGGAATGTACCATTTTATGTTGCGTTAAATTATCCGAACGCGCCGTTACAAAGCTGCATTGATCACACTTAAATGGTTTATATACGGAATGAGATTTTTTGTGCTCCCTTAAATTAAAGGAATACGCCGATTTATAGCTACATTGGTCACATTTAAATGGTTTGAGGACAAGATGTTGAACAAAGCTTCCATCATTCGAAGAATTCCTACATTCGTTTGAAGCTTGTGCATTTTTTTTCTCATGACAATGACTCAAATTGTGATGCTTAAGCAATTTTTCAGATGAGAATATAACAAAACAAAAACCGCATGCGAAATTTCGTTCGTGGAATGTTCTCCTTTCCAATACTATAACGGCGACGAGTTCTCTTTTTGTCAGTTCTACTTTAACATTGTTTTCGACGATATCAATTTCATGATAAGGCAATGGTAAATTGGCAGCAGAAGAAATCGGCGATGGACTTTCTTCCCTCTTAACGCTTGCTTGTATCAACGATTGAAACTGAAATTAAAAAATACACAATTAAAGGCAACAATAGAATGAATTTCTAACGGAAAAGATAGGATCGTAATGTTATATATTAAAAAGAAATTGGAATCAGACCAGCAAAAATCCAGCTATTATAAGAAATGGTTTATTGCTGTAGAAGCATTATTGAACATGTAAGTTATGTTCTCGAGAAAAATGTCGTAGAACATGTTCTTGAGCACACTAAGGGTCACAAAAACGTCACCCGTTGAGAAAGTGTTGCGTCCGACTAAACGTTTTTTTTTTATGTTATTGTATGCAAACAATGCGAGTCAATATAATGAATAATCTTTATTAGCTTCCTACAGTATAAATACTATTATTAAAAGGTCAAAGATGACAGCGTAGCTAAGTCACTATCTCGACGCTATAGAAGGGCTGACTGTACTTATGCTCTGAAACTTTAAAGAAATCACAATCAAACAGTTTTGACAGTAAAAATAATTGCTGTCAAAATGCTAGAACAGAACTTTTTTAATAAAAAAAATATTTATGGTTCATATATAAGTAATGGTTAATAAATAAGTAAATTATATAAATACGCGATTACACGAAAAGCACCCGCGATATGCGATCGTTCGTATGATAGCTGGGCTAAACTCATCAGTTGATATTTCATATGTGTGCTGGGATGACGTCTTTCTTACGAACAACTTAAAATATGATTATTTATTTATTAAAAATGAATAAGTAATGATGCAGAGAGATGTTTTAAAGCCCTAAGACTATTTTTTTTTTAAATTCATAAGAATAAGGCCAATAATGAGGAAACCACTGGGGTCCCTAAACGACCCCAATCGAATGAGAAGTATTTTTCTAGTCTCCGAGCCGCGAGAGTTATATAGTATAAAAATATATCATTTTTTTTATGATTTAATGCTTTTTTTATTATTTCCAGACAAAGCAATCTGGTAGACCAAGTTCTGACCAAAGCAAAATTACGATATTTAAAAACTTCACAAAGAGAGGCAAGAATCGCTTCGTTATTTTGTTGTCAGTCAAGTAATGTCAAATAAATAAGGACAGGAATATACTGTCTCATTTTGCCATGTTTGTTTCATCAGATAACCTTCTTATAATAAATGATTATTAATTGTATAAAAGAGTAAAGCTTTTGCCACTAGAATACAGAGTGTGTGTTCGTCAATTATTGCAATCTTCTCAAATCAAATACAAATGCCAATAGCCAGCAATACATTAATGTCTTTTCACTTTCGTTTAAATAGAACGTATGCTTTAAAACAAAATACAATGTGTTCTGATATTTAAGCATTTTAAGTAGTCTCTCGCTCATTTTGTACTGTTGAAATGCATACACAACAACCTAATCGTTTGTGAATGCGCGTGCGTGTGCTGACGCCGATTTAAAATATTGAAACAACTTCTAATGCCATAATTTTGCATAGCTCAGTGTAGTCATTATACAAATTGAAATGGCAGCGATAAACTACCTACTTACCTTAATACGTAACAATACTATACGGTGGTAAAATGACAGAAAGGTAACCTGAAAATCTTTCGCCGGATCCGCTGGCTGTGCGGGAGAGTCAAACGAATCTTCGTTTGACGAATGACCTTCTGCATTGTCTTCCTCTTCGACTGGTTCAAGCTTGATATCCATTGTTCGTTTCGCAACTCGAAATTTAGCAAAGCGTTACAGAAGCAATTACGCAGTACTTTTACTAGCGTGGACATAGGCAATATAATTATGGTTTCTCGTCTATCGTAAACATAGACAATAAGAGCCCACACACTGGGGCGCCAGCGTCGAGGATAGGATGACGTAGGTCAGAGTGTGCTGGAAATCGTGTCCATGTAAGAGGTTATCAAATTTGTAAGTTCGGCACGCCGACGTATATAGGTCGTCCCTCAGTCATATAGGAGATAATATGATAACCAAAGAACCTATGCTCTACAGCAGGAATAGCGAACCTTTATGGGTCCGCGAGCCAAAAATCTTTAAATATTATTTCTCGATTGTATGGCGTGCCTAAATAATAAAAAAATAATAAATATTTTTTATTTCTGTATTTTGTTTACAAGCTTAAAAAATACACTTACAACAATAACAATATTTAAAAATGAATAAAAGATTTTATTTAAATAATTCGAAATATTTCAACTTAAAAGTTATTTTTTAACATGGAAATTGTTTTTAAACGTGCCACCTTGGGGACGCATGCCACATGTTCGCCAAATTCTATAGGAATTCATAATAATTGCAATATTATTTGTAGTTCTAACTCAGAATTTGTGAAATTATTCCTTATTTTATATTGATTATAAATAATACGAACATTATTTGTTTATGCAACTTTCTGATAAATTATAAATAAAAATAATCATAGCTGTTTTTAAATTGATTTTCAATATAGTTTTGTCAGTGAGAACGAAAAACAAGTATTACCTGATGGCTTCATTCATTTAAAAAATGCAGATGGAACCGTGTTTACAAACAATGACGATATATAATTAAGTATATTTGAATGGTTATTGTCATAAGTAATTAGATATTGCATCAAAATCTAAACCTGATATTGAGATATTGGTCCTGCTCATTGTAAGGATTTTCAGTGCTTAGATGTCGCCATGGAGTGGTTTGAGAACCAAGAAGAGAGTATCTCAGGATAACTTATATGTCTTAAAAGTATTCGCAATTTGGCAGCTTCAAAAAGAACAGCTAGCTTATTAAAACAAAACATTAATAAATTAATTTCTTACTGCTAAACTACTAAAGCTTTATGTTAATCTAAGTAAATAAAAATTATTTACACTGATTGTACATGTCTTTCCGAGTAAACTATGTTTTTTTTCGATTATCCTGATTTTTCCCTATTCGTACTACCTTCATCCCCAATAAGTCCGAATAATCGAGGTTCTACTGAATTCTATGTATTTCCGATAAGACATATTTTAAGAGATCTAAAGTTTTTGTCAGTGTGAACAAAGAAAAACAAATAGTATCTTAATGTCTTCATGTGCATTTATTTAAAATTATTTTTAATATCTGAGTAAATTTTATTCAAAAAAGATAAGTATGCTACGATAACTGCTTGTCATTTAGAAGTTTTAAGTGAAGATATTTTAAATATCCTAAGAACTTGAAAAAGATTCGCTTCAAATGCATTTGTACAATAATAAGTATAGGCATAAGCCATTTTTTAACGTAATTGAACTGTTTCTAACACTGTGATTGTCTACATAGTGAATTTTTAATCATGCATGCAGATAAATGGCTTTTGGCCAGAATGAATTAATTTGTGTTGTTTCAAATTAGACAACCGTATTGCGCTCAAGCCGCATTTATCACATTTGAATGGTTTTTCGTCTAAATGAAGTAGTTGATGCCGCTTAAAATAAGACACTTGTCTCGCGCTATAGCTGCAATGATCACATTTGAATGGGTTTAGCTCAGAATGCGTCATTTTATGATACTTAAAAAGAGACAAATTTGTCGTTTCAAAGCTACATTGAACACATTTAAATTGTTTTTCACCTGAATGCATTATTAGTCCATGCCGGTTCAAACCAGACAATTGTCTCGCGCTATAGCTGCATTGATCACATTTAAATGGTTTGAGTCCAGAATGTGTCATTTTATGATACTTTAAGGTAGACGAACTCGTCGTTTCAAAGCTACATTGATCACATTTGAATGGTTTTTCACCTGTATGCTTCAGTTGATGTCTCTTCAAATTAGACATCTGTCTCGCGCCAAAGCTGCATTGATCACATTTAAATGGTTTTAGTCCACTATGTGTCATTTTATGTTTCTTTAGGCAAGACGAATTTGTCGTTTCAAAGCCACATTGATCGCATTTATATGGTTTTTCGCCTGAATGAATTAGTTTATGCCGCTTCAAACTACAAATATATTTCGCGCTAAAGCTGCAAAAATCACATTGGAATGGTTTTAGTCCAGAATGTCTCATTTTATGACACTTTAAGGTAGACGAACTCGTCGTTTTAAAGCTACATTGACCACATTTAAATGGTTTTTCACCTGAATGAATTCGTTTATGCTGCTTCAAATTAGAAAACTGTATCGCGCTATAGCTGCATTGATCACATTTAAATGGTTTTAGTCCGGAATGTGTCATCTTATGATACTCAAAGTGAGTCGAATTCGTCGTCCCGAAACTACATTGATCACATTTAAATGGTTTTTCACCTGAATGCAATAGTTCATGCCGCTTCAAATTATACAAATTTATCGTGCTGTAGCTGCATTGGTCGCATTTATTAGGTTTGAGGACTTGTTGTTGAACAATGTTTCCATCTATCAAAGAGTTCTCGCTTTCATAAGAAACTATTGTATATTTTGTCTCATGGCAATGACTTAGATTGTGTTGTTTAAGTAATCGATTAGATGAGAATATATCAAAACAAAAACCGCAAACGAAATTTCGTTTGTGGTATGTTCTCCTTTCCAATAATATAATGGCAACGAGTTCTCTTTGTGACATTTCTTCTTTTACATTGTTATTGATGATATTAATTTCATAAGGCCATGATAAATCGGCAGCAGAAGAAATCGTCGATGGACTTTCTTCCCTCTTTACGTTTGCTTCTTTCGAAGAATCAAACTGAAATATAAAATACACAATTAAGAGGATATAGTTCCTTCGCGCCTGAAAACAGAGTAAATCGATCGTTTGCCGTCGACTAAATCTCGTGAACCGTTCACTCAAAAAAAAAAAATTTCAATAATTACATTTTCCAAACGCTTTTTTACACTACTGCATTTTTGTTTTCATGAAAAGAGTCAGAATTTTTATTCTGCTTTACGTCTGATCATTTTTAGACTTTATTGTAAGATACCGAAGTTAAATGTCTTAGAAAGAAATGCAGATAAAGGTTTGTTTAAGAAAGTGAATTGAGCAGAATTTCCAATTTATGTAATGTAATGATTGTACATCCATTTGAAATGTACCATTTCTCCCACTTTTTCTCACTGATTTTTACAGCACAATTGGATCATCAATATTTCTACAAAAAATTGGAATGATAAAACATTTTATTGTTTACATTTAAAAGCAAATTAAAAATTAATAATACCAATAAATGGTAACCATTTTTCGGGGATGTCTTTTTCTTACCTACCATTCTTCAGTTTGAGCTCAGTTTGAGATGAGGCTTGGTCTTGAGTGGACGTGTCGAAAATTTCTTTAGATATTTTTAAATCACTGGTCAACGAACATTAGAGATATGAATCAAAGCAATGTATTTTTTACACTACCATAAAAAACGGTAAAATATCGGTTGGGGTTAGGGTTGCGCAAAGCGCTGATAAATAATATTATTATTTATAATATAATAATGTATTGTTAAGTCGAAATACTTGTAAAGACCAGTATTACTTTAGTTTATGGATAAGCATTTTGAAATAATTATTCGGCAATGGTTTTAAAAAGAGATTCTATCCAATATAATAGTAACAATAGTTGAATAAAAGTCATCTTAATGGAAAAAAGCTTCAAAATTATTGGAAAAGGTAAGATGTTAATAGTAAATATTTTTTACATAATATACAGATGGTAAACCATGTTTTTTGCAACGTTAAGTTTTTTTAATTGAATACATTTTTCTACCGTCAAACGTGTTTTTTTAAACTTATAATTGAACAAAACAGAATGCTAGAAAATATTCGAAATTGATATATGACAAATATATATACATATGTATGGATACAAAATAAACTTGTGAAATATATTAATTCATACATTTAAGTCATTGTTTTGTACCACCCAACAAAGTTAGTCCGATGCAGCCGATATAACTTAACGACTTTAATTTATCTATTATATTAAATGATTGAAGACCATATTTTTTCGATAACTTACCAAATTATGTAACAATGTTATACCAACAATACATTAATATTCAAATCAATCGCATGGTTTGAATTATTTTTAATATTATTAGTATTATGTTTTCTTGACACAACCCTGAATTTCGAACTTATATATTGGCGACAGAGAGAAGGTTCTCAAACATAAAAAAATACGAATATATTTATGCATTCGATATAAATTATTTGAATAGATATAATATTTATTTAGTTTCTTCCTTATTGAGTTAGGCTATATATAAACTTGAAGTAAAAATAAGCACATAATAAAATTTGCTAATGGCTTGAAAGAATTATTAACATGGATTATGAATATGTTCGATAGTGTCGGTAGTCACTTAAGAAAAAGTCATTTTATAACAAATAAACTTTGTTATTCCACTGATCGTTTACAAATTGTAACACGTATTTGGCTTTTTCGAGAAGCGTCTTCAGACCAACTATTAATTGTCAAGCTATAAGTTAATGATGTTTACCTTTATTCTTAGCAATCAGTGGAATAATTAAGTTTTCAGATAAAAAATATTGTTGTTCCGCGCATTCAGTAAAATATACACCCAATCCTTTTTTTTACGCGATTTATTTTTGCGCGATTTTGAGTTTCCGCGATTTTTTTGGACGGCACCGTTACGTTTTTTCATACATTTTGGTACTTTTTACACGAATTTGGAACCGATTTATCAAATTATATGAAAATATATTTTTTTAGGCACCACTATCTGGAACCAACGGATCATCCTGAGATTTTGGATCCTAGATTCACAAGGTCTTTAGAAATATGGAATCCGCAATACATTTTAGACGCTTTTAATAAAAAACGTAAATCATTTACTGTGCGAAATGTTCAATCGATTTGATAAGAACGATTACTTAACTTACAATAATTTAAAAATATCTATAAAATTTAAATAAAATAAATTAATTAATAAATAAATAAATTTTAATAAAAATTTAAAAATATATATAAAAATAAGTTTTTTGTCTAACACGAAATATAAGACAAACTTAAGATAATTTTCGGATTAAATACATAGTGAAAACTATAGCGCGAACCAGAAATAACTATCAATTGCAACTTATAATTCTTTTACTCAATACTTTTCCATTTTAATCTTATTATGTCAAATTTTTTTATGTTTTAATCTTTTTTATGCAACAAAATTATTTTTCAAAACTGTATTCATCAATATCAATATCATAACAAATAGGTTATACAAAATTAAAAATTAAAATTTATTATTTCAATATATTAGAGAAAGTTTGAGAATTTTGTATTGTATAGTTTGTTTTGCTTCTCGTGTAATTTACCTTTGGCAAAAACCGTTAATTTATGAAATACGATAGCCTACTGTTGCTACCATGTACATTGCAATACCTCATTACTGTCTAAATACCCATTTGTGTGTAAGGTGATATTGTTATTTTTGTAATGAAATATAAAAATGTTTTGCTTGTTTTGATACTGTAAAAATACGTATAGTGGTGGTGACCTATTAAAGTCAGTGCAATATTTATGCTGTAGGTCAAATTTAAGTTTTGCATTCCTACTGAGTCGCCTTAAATGTGTGACTAACATATGTAAATGATTAAAAATTCGTGTCGCTTATGGAATGACAAAAATCATCAAGACAATTGGAAGGTGTCATCCCTAATAATTTTGCTATAAAAATTATGTTTGATATGAGAAGGAAAATTGTCGTCAAAATTTGGAAATCAAATGAAATTTACACATGCAAAATAATCGAAATTAATTGCATATTTTATCAACATGTATGTATGATAAAAAGTCAAAATGTGATTCTATAAAACATCCATATCGACTGTGGAAAGGAAAATGGACGTAACCCACAGCTTTTTTTCGATAATCATAATGTATACAACTTGACACACATTCTATCAAAAAGATGGAAGCTGAAAATGCCGAATTGGTATCTAAATTTATCTTTAAAGTTTGAAAAAGATGACCTTGTAAAAAGTTAAAACCAAGAAAAAACACTGAAATAAAGGCTTTTCCGAGACAATTTCTTTAATGAATATTAAGTTATGTCGATTTTACACCAGATTAGAAGTCTCCGTGCACTTCAAGGTTGTGTATAATTCATAATTTGCTTATGTCACAAAATCATCAAAACACGTTTTTAGCGCCTCCTGTAAAATTTGATATGTGTGGGTAACGTCCTTTTTCCTTTCCACAGTCGATATTTAACCAAGTTAATATACAATATGGACAACCCTGCAGTATTCAGTATTTGGCAGTTTTAGAATAATAAAAAAGTTTAAGTTCAAGCAAACAAATATACTCCGGAGAAGAAGAAAACCTCGGGAAATATTTATATACGATCTGATTTGTGATTTGCGATTATTTTATCCACTATATATGAATAGATTTTTTATTTTAACAGCTGTCACGATAGGGAGACATTTCAGAGTCAGAAAAAGATCTCTAAAATGACACGCGATGAGTTTATGTCGACGGGTGTGCTGCCAACATAAATATTCTCGCAAAAAGTTGCTTTAAATATAATAAGATGTATTCCACAATACGTGGATTAGATGTATCCTGACTAAAAGCTCAAAAAGTGGGCTATATGCTCTACAATTAGAACAGACATGAATGAAAAATACAAGCTTTTACCACTGGACCACAGACCCGTCTTTGTATTCGTCAAATATTACAAACTTCACATGCTAAATATTAATTTTAAATTAATAACCAGATTTACATCAAAGTCCTTTAACTTGCGTGTTAATAGAACGTATGCTTTAAGACAAAATAAAATGTGTATGAACGAAGATGATTCTAATATTAAACATATAATGTAGTCTCTCGCTCATTTTGTACGGTTGAAATGCATACGCAACGACCTAATCGTCTGTGAATGCGCGTGCGTGTGCTAACCGCCGATTTTAAATGTTAAAACAACTTCTAATGCCATTATTTTGCATAGCTGAGTGTAGTCATTATACAAATTGAAATGACAGCGTAAACTATCTACATACCTAAATACGTTACAATACTACATACTGACAAAATAACAGAAAGGTAACCTCAAAATCATTGGTAAAATCCGCTAGCTGTACGGGAAAGTCAAAGGGATCTTCATTTGACGAATTTCTGTCTTCATCATCTTCCTCTTCGACTGGTTCAAGCTTGATATCCATTGTTAGTTTCACACCTCGAAATTCAGCAAAGCGTTTCAGAAGCAATAACGACTCAGCCTTTTTTCTAGCGTGGACATAGACAATGTAATCCGGGTTTGTCGTGTATTGTGAACATAGACAATATTAAGATGCTGACAATATCTAATGTAAAAAAACCACTGTTTAACAAATTAAATTAAAAATCAATTTGATGCCAGATAGGAAAGTGACTTGGTTGGCAGAACCACAAACGCCGGGCCATCGCAAGCATTTATAATTTGTATTTTTTTGACTTTAGGAAAGGTTTTCCCGATCATTTTTTACTGTGGAACACTTTGTAAATCCGAAACTTAACGGAACAATTAGTTTATTTTTTAGGCTGGGTTATTCATAATAGTATAAATATGAAAAGAATATGTTAATAAATGCTAAGCGTATTATTTCTAAATGGTTTGGCGTCGAGTTACGATTGAAGAGCTTATAAACCTCAAAGTTAAATATAGAATCTGGAAAGGAAAAAGGACGTAACCCACACATCAAATTTAAAGCAGGCGCTAAAAAAGTGTTTTGATGGTTTTGTGACATATGCAAATTATTACGTATATTCAGGATATGCAAGGTGTGTGCCGCACATCCTGAACATACTCCTGCAAAATCTAGAACATAAAGTAAATTTGTCGCGCAATAGTATACCGTATTTGAAAAGGCGAGCTTTGTCTCAAGCCCACGACTTGCCTTCCCATAAGACTGCATACAGTTGCGCAGTCTAGGTACGCGTAGCGTGGAGCGAATATTTTTGTACGCAACTTTAAGGTCGAAAGCCGTTGTCTATATCGAGAGCTCTCATGTCACGTATGAGGTTTCTTGGGCGTTCTTTCGAAAATTTCACGTCTCTCCTTTTGTATTAGATTATTCTAACAGGCATAGCAGTCTTAAGTTCCAAGCAGTGCTGTAGAAAATCAGCAAATTCTGAGCTGGCCGTTGAATCCCTGCCTTTACTAACAAATTGTATGGCGGTTATACGTAGATCAACTCTAAATTCCAATTTATGAGCTTATTTTTCGTTAAATGTAACATGTATGTTTGAAAGATTTCTCGTATGGATATTCTGTGATTCGTTGGTGTTATTAATTTACAATTTACGATACATCGGAAGGGCCATATATGCAAATTAAGTAATGATTGTAAGAAATATAGCGAATGGCAAGATATGCAACGTGTGGTAAAAAACAATAAAATTTAACTTCCCACTATTAAGTATCACAATTATATAAAATATAAATTATAAATTACATAAACAACGGTAACAAGCGAAATTCATATAATATTATATAAGATTTTGACGCCTTTGTGATATTATGAAATACATGCTGCGTCTTTTATCATATAATAATGGCAATATACCAAGTAAATGATGATTGAATAAATAACAATATTTAAAAAATAATGAAGTGAATTGTGCTATCCTAGTTTCACTGACTGATTTTTGATTACTGATATGACTTTAGAAATCTTATGGAAAGATTGAGTGTGCACAAATAAATTTCGAGATTAATATTAATTGATTAAAATCCCAATAATGACGTTGGTTTTTTTAATGAACTATCCAACCTCATATTCTGTATTGAAATATTGTAAAAAAAAAAATTTAAATAAAATGATTTGGCATCTTTGTTTGCTTTTGTTCTCAGAGATTTTTATTGAAAAACCTTAAAAAATGTGATTTTTTCTCATTTAAAAAATGATTTAATTGAAAAGATATATAATTACAATATATATATATACATATAATTGCTTCAAAATAATAGTAATCAATGGTTTCATAATGATGTGATATTACTTTGAAAATTATGACGCCGGCCCGCTCATCTGAAAAAAGTACCTGTTTTCAACTCAATAGCATGGCTTTCACTATAGGGGGCTTTGTAACAGGTCATCTTTCATTGATATTTTGGCGTAATATAATTTATTACTAATATTAATACTTCTTTATTTTATTTTACCCTTATATGTAATTAAAAATAGTTTCCTAAACATTTTCACATATATTTTTTCAAAACATGTCCGCTCCCAGTGAGGAGTATATGTCCTCCGAATGGAGGTATTTTGATACAAGTTTTTCGACGAGAACTGCCTGTGACTCGGTTGGTCAATCTTTTTTTTATTTACATATTTTTTTTTTGTTTATTTTACCATACGCAGCACACCCAAAGCTAACACATGCGCTACTGGTGCTGAAAATCCAAATTGGCAAAGAAACGACGATGTAATAGCAACAGAGACCTAATTGTTGCTGTAGCAAATCGATTACATATATTGACTCAATAGCAATATCCAAAATGCTGACAACTCTAGCAAAAAATGAGGCTTTGTGCAAAGAGCCGTTTTTTTATATCTATTAAAATTTCCTCTTCTGTTTGTGTGTACTGTCAAATCTTAGGAATGGTTGATGACCCACTGGTCTATTTGATAATCAAGTGATTCAAAAGAAGACTGTGGACGGACGTGACAAATATTTATTTGAACGATGTGAAAGTTATCTCCAAAACTGCGTCATGACAATTGTGTTTTTTTTTAGCTTAATACCTGGAATTTTATTTTTAGCAAGAGTTATTTGATTCTTTATTTTAATTTACATGTATTGATTGAAGAGCATTAAAAAAAGTGTGGCCCCATGCGAAACCTTATACCAAATACAAACGTTAATAGCTGTTTCATGTATAAGTTGTTATTTCGTTGAATTTCTTTTGAGAACCTCTAACAATCTGTTAGTCAAATAAACCACAAAGATATTTATGTTCATATAATAAAATGAAATGCTTGTGTCGTGTTCTAAATTGATTTAATGAAATATTTTAACAAACTTTAAACTACACTAAAAAATCATTGCTTTATGTATATATATTCCCTTTAAAAATTCTATGTTCTGTTTTTAAAACGAATGTGCCGGCTTCACCTACACGATATCACAAACATTACAGCCTTTGAGGTTAAAATCGATTGAAAGAAACAAATTATTAGACATTTGTTCCTTAATTCCAAACAGTGAAAACACAAAGCACTCAAACATTGACCCTTCGAATATTGTGACAATTTCGTCTGTTATTATGAATCTTGCTTTGTGATGTAAATGAGGCTAGAAGAAGGACACGTTTTAAATCAGTTCAAATAAGTAAAATTGCAATTAAAAGAATAACACAATTTATTTCAGAATTCAAACATACATATGGATTAAACACAATTAACAGATTATTCTTCACTGTTATGCTATAGAAGAAAAAATATGATTCCACGACTGATATAATTTTCTTTGCTATAATCAAAATACACGGCATTGTGAGATATGAATCGAAGAAGCCGAGATGTTAACAAAAGAAATGTCGGTCATGTGAAATGGTTATTGTCAGATGTTCGCAAAGACTCGCTTCAAATGCTGTTGTGCAATAATAAGTGTTGGCATTAGCCATTTTTTAAACGCGAATGAACTGTTTCTAAAGCTGTGATTGTTTACAAACTGGTTTTTTAACTTTTTTGGTTCAAAGCTCAAGAAATGCGACCCTAATACCCACATTTTCTTAAATATCTATTTTAATATGGGTGATACAATGTTTATAATTATTCATTTTTTAGTGATGAGCGCACAAATATATTACATTCTTAAAATCAACACAACGTCTAAACCAAACGATATTTTCGATTGAAATTTTAAAAAAAATCATACGCGACATTTAGTCATTAAAAATAAAATTAGGACATTTCGATAACATCATATTTTCAGTATGTTTCTAAGCTGAATATAAAACTTGTTATCAATTTAGTAGGTAGCACTCCGCATGTTATAAACATTAATATTCAAAACATTCTATATAACAAAATAGCATATTTATCAATATTTTATAATTATATAAATAATTATAATATATAATCGCCATTCCTAAAACTTAACTACCACTGGATGTGTAAAATCTATTGCTGTAAAAATAACAGCATAAATATTCGAAACACATGTGTCAACCTTTCTAGGAAAGAAGTAGGACTAATGTTAATTAGTTGCGGCATTTTATTTAACGCCGACAAACAAACCCGTGATATTATGTGTCCCGGAAACAAGCGACGATATAAAAAAAAAACGTATAACGCCGTGATCCGCATTCTACCGACAATACGCTAAAAACGACTTTTGTCGTTTCCCGCATATTAAGTATTAAAATGTCTTTCGCCAGAATGTATTAGTTTGTGTTTTTTCAAATTAGACAACTGTATCGCGGCAAAGCCGCGATTTAGTCTGGAATGTGTCACTTTATGATACTTTAAAAAAGAAGACCGAGTCGTTTCAAAGCTACATTGATCACATTTGAATGGTTTTTCGTCTAAATGAAGTACTTGATGCTGCTTCAAATTAGACAACTTTATCGCGCTAAAGCCGCATTTATCACATTTAAAAGGTTTTAGTCCAGAATGTGTCATTTTATGATACTTTAACTGAGACGAATCCGTCGTTTCAAACCTACATTGATCACATTTGAATGGTTTTTCACCTGTATGCTTCAGTTCATGACGCTTCAAATTAGACATCTGTCTAGCGCTATAGCTGCATTGATCACATTTGAATGGTTTTAGTCCACTATGTGTCATTTTATGTTTTTTTAGGCAAGACGAATTAATCGTTTCAAAGCCACATAGGTCGCATTTATATGGTTTTTGTCCACTATGTGTCATTTGTGGTTTTTCACCTGAATGAATTCGTTTATGCTGCTTCAAATTAGAAAACTGTCTCACGCTATAGCTGCATTGATCACATTTAAATGGCTTAAGTCCGGAATGCAATAGTTCATGCCGCTTCAAATTAGACAAATTTATCGTGCTGTAGCTGCATTGGTCGCATTTATAAGGTTTGAGGACTGGTTGTTGAACATTGTTTCCATCTATCAAAGAGTTCTCGCTTTCATTAGAAACTATTGTATATTTTGTCTCATGGCAATGACTTAGATTGTGTTGTTTAAGCAATCGTTTAGATGAGAATATATCAAAACAAAAACCGCAAGCGAAATTTTGTTTGTAGAATGTTCTCCTTTCCAATAATATAATGGCCACGAGTTCTCTTTGTGACATTTCTTCTTTTACATTGTTATTGATGATATTAATTTCATAAGGCCATGATAAATCGGCAGCAGAAGAAATCGTCGATGGACTTTCTTCCCTCTTAACGTTTGCTTGTATCGAAGAATCAAACTGAAATATAAAATACACAATTAAGGCTAATGATTACAACTCACATCAAATTGATGAATTTCTGTAGAAAAACTGTTCATATTATATACTAAAGAACTTGTAATTAGACCATTTAAATTCTAGTTTTAAGAAGAAACGGGTTATTGCTGTAATAGCATTATTAAAGATACTCATGCTGGCCATTCCCCTGGTAACAAATGATCCTGAAATTCTACGTTACGGTCTCCGGAACAGTGTTCCAGAACATGCAATTGAACACACGAGAGGTCACAGGAACGTCACTCGTTGAGGTTATGTTGGTCAGTGTTGCGTCTAAGCGAACGTTATTTGATTTAATTGTATGCAAATAATTCGACTTCACTACATATATAGACAGTTGAGGTGTCAAGTCTTAAAATGCTGTGAAACCGTGCAACAAAGGATGACAAAAATCATCAAGAAGTGTCGACTCTTAACACTTTGTATGCGGTAGAGTTTTACAGTGATTAGCGCAAAAATATATGACATTCTTAAAATCAACACAACTTCTAAACCAAACAACTTTTTTAAGCTGAATATAAAAACCAGTTATTAATTTAGTAGAAAACACTCCACTTGTTAGCAATATGAAATATTCAAAATATTCTGTATAAAAAATAACATTAATCCATACCATACAATTATATAAATAATTATAGTTTAAAATCTTCATTCCTACAAATTTACAGTCACTGGAAGTGTGAAATCTGATGCCCTAAATATTTGAGAAACATGTGTCACCTTTTAAAAAAAAGTGTGAACGAACATTCTATCAAAAAGATGGAAGCTGGAAATGCCGAATAAGTATCTTAATTTAGCGTTTCAGTTTGAAAAATAAAACCTTGTAAAAAATTAAAATCAAGAAAAAACACTGAAATATAGGTTTTTCCGAGACGGTGACATAGACAATATAATCATGGATTGTCGTCTATCGTGAAAATAGACAATATTATGATGATGACAATATTTAATGTCCAAAACAACACTTTCATTAAAAATTAAATTCAAAATCAATTTGATGCCAGAGCTGAGAAAGTGATTTGGTTTGCAGAACCACAAATTCTTAGCCATCTCAAGCATTTCAAATTTTATTTTATGTTTTTTTTGACTCCTTGACAAAGTGGACGTGTACTTTATTCCGGGTTTTCTCAATCTTTTTCTACTGTGAAACACTTCCTTTTTAGGTCGGGTTATTCATAATAGTATAAGTATCGACTGTGGAAAGGAAAGTGGACGTAACCCTCAGTTTTTCCAAAACAGTTTTATTTCGATCATCACAATGTATAAAACTTGATACACGTTCTATCAAAAAGATGCTAGCTGCAAATGGCGAATTAGTATCTAAATTAAGCTTTCAAGTTTGAAAAAGATGACCTTGTAAAAAGTTAAAACCAAGAAAAAAGAGTGTAATAAAAGTTTAACCTAGGCAATTTCTTCAATTAATATTAGATTATGTCAATTATTATTAATATTAGGTTGGAATGCATACGCAACGACCTAATCGTTGGTGAATGCGCGTGTGTGTGCTGACCGCCAATTTTTTATATTAAAACATCTTCTAATGACGTTATTATGCATAGCTGAGTGTAGTCATTATACAAATTTGAATGACAGCGATAAACTATCTACATACCTAAATACGTTACAATACTACATGCTGGTAAAATAACAGAAAGGTAACCTCAAAATTATTAGTAAAATCCGCTGGCTGTACGGGAAAGTAAAAGGGATCTTTATTTGACGAATTTCTGTCTTCATCATCTTCCTCTTCGACTGGTTCAAGCTTGATATCCATTGTTCGTTTCGCAATTCTTGAAATTCAGCAAAGAGTTACACAAGCAATGACTAAGACTTTTTTCTAGCGTGGACATAGACAATGTAATCAGGGTTTGTCGTGTATTGCGAACATAGACAATATTATGATGCTGACAATATCTAATGTAAAAAAAAAACCACTGTTTAACAAATTAAATTAAAATCAATTGATGCCTGAGATAGGAAAGTGACTTGTTCGGCAGAACCACAAACGCTTGGCCATCGCAAGCATTTATAATATGTATTTTTTTGACTTTAGGAAAGGTTTTCCCAACCATTTTTTACTGTGGAACACTTAGTAAATCCGAAACTTAACGGAACAATTAGTTTATTTTTCAGGCCGGGTAATTCATAATAGTATAAATATGAAAAGAAAATGTTAGTAAACGCTTAGCCTATTATTTTTAGATGATATGGCGTCAAGTTACGATCGAAGGACTTATTAACCTCAAAATTAAATATCGACTTTGGAATGAGAAAAGTACGTAACCCACACATATCAAATATTACAGGTGGCGCTAAAAACGTGTTTTGTTGATTTTGTTACATATGCAAATTATGAATTATACACAACCTTGAAGTGCACGGAGACTTCTAAGCTGGTGTTTAATTGACAACATCTAATATTGATAAAGAAATTGTCTCGGAAAAATCTTTATTTCAATTTTTTTTTCTAGGTTTTAATTTTTTTCAAGGTCATCTTTTTCAAACTTAAAAGGTAAATTTAGATACTAATTCGGTATTTGCAGATTGCATCCTTATGAAAGAACGTGTATCAAGTTTTATACATTGCGATTATCGAAAAAAAACTGTGCATTATGTCCTTTTTCTTTTCCAAGGTCGATATAAGCATACTTGCTGAATGTATTGTTTTTTTTTTATTTCTAGGAATTTTGTGAGAAACTATTAATTACATTTGTTATTAATTTAATAAAACCACTTTTTATTTTAGATTTTTTACTTTATTGGCATAACATATGTGTATAGAAAAAGTATTATAATGATTCACTTAATTCAAAATCAAAATAAAGACAAGTCTTGGTAAGTTAAAATAAGATATGTGTTCATAAATAACTTATTATTTTTTTATGCTATTAAAACCTAATTCGCCATTTCGAACATTATCGCATTTTAAGACAAATGTCAATGAGAAATACAAATATTATTTTCACTTAATTGGTGTGAAAATTATATTTGTGTGAACCATTTTAGTTTAAACTGTACAACAAACACGTACTACAGTTCTTAAAGTATCTTGTTATATTGAAACAGCGTAATATATTTGTCAAACAAATTAATCATACCTAATAATAAACATAACCTTATTTCAATATTATCCGATTTTCTTTCGTTTTCATTTCATCTTATTTCAGCGAACACACACTCAAAGTTAACACAATGTATTTTATTGTCAATAATAAATTGATTCTTTTATTCTAATCCATAATCTAAATTTTAAAGTATAGATTAAGAGTAATTATAAAACCTTGTCATTCTTTGTTGCCGACAGATACAAAAATGAAATTTTCTCTTAAATATCGTTTTTATGCGATGTCATGTTCAAATGTATTCTATGATTTCGTTTTAAAATGCTCAGTGCTTTTCAAGTCAATCAAAACAATGTTTTTAAGCCAAATATTTCGAAAATTTACCATCATGTTAAATATTTGACTTATAAAACTTTTATATAATATACGTCAGTGACGTAATATATGGTTCGGTGATTCTACCGAACATTACTTTTCCGAACACGAACACTCCGAACAGGAATAGTCCGAACACGAACTCTCCGGCCAAGAATACCCCGAACACCGATTCTTTCGGACTGACTCGGAATCTTCCGCACACAGAACCTTCCTGATATAGAATACTTCGCACACCGAATACTCCGAACATTTAAATATTTTTAATAGAAAAATCATTGTTTTATGTTCCGTATGAATGTCTTTCCGTATGATTGTCCGATTGTCCGCGATTTCCCCTCCCCCTGCCCCTTCCCCCTCCCAACTCAACATCTCCGCTGACGCATTTTTTTATTCATACTAAAGACATATTTTTCCAATACACTGTTTATTTGACGAAACAAATCAAATCGCTGAAAATTTGAATTCTCACACAAAAAAGCGCCGCGACTGTGGATCGAACATCGCCCCTGGGATTATGAGTTGAGATCGTTACCGCTCGGGCAAACAACCAACTATCAGAATCGATCAAATTTAATTATATATATTAAGCACACATTTAAATTATTCTAAAAATTCCAAAATAATTAATACTGCATATATTTTTCATGCAGTGTAATTTTTTAGGAGAAACAGTTTTTGAAGAAAGAAGTGTTTATTTCTTCTTTTACGAAATATATTTGTTAGCAATCTTAAACATTATTCCAATTGCATATATTTTTCGTGCAGTGTATTTTTTTAGGAGAAAGAGTTTTTGAAGAAAATAGTGTTTATTTCTTCTTTTACGAAATATATTTGTTAGCAAACTTAAACATTATTCCAAATATTAAATAATTTACGAAATTTTTGCTACTACGAAAAATGGTTGTTTGCAATTTAAACATTATTCCAAAAATTAACTAATTTAAAAAACTTCTGCTACTACGAAAAATGGTTGTTAGCAAACTTAAACATTATTTCAAAAATTAAATAATTTACGAAATTTCTGCTTCTAAGAAAAATGGTTGTTAGCAAACTTAAACATTGTTCCAAAAATTAAGTAATTTACGAAATTTCTGCTACTACGTAAAATGATTGTTAGCAAACTTAAACATTATTCCAAAAATTCAATAATTTACGAAATTTCTGCAATAAAAAAAAATAGTTAAAAAAGTATATTTTGGCTTATTCAATAAATAGGTTTGTCATTTATTTTTCACGCCAGTAAATTTTCTGACTACTTAAAAATGCAACAAAAATCCCCCCGTTGAGGTCAACTCTAGTCATAAAAGTCATAAAATGTTGATCTAAATAAGTTTAACAAACACTCCTCATCTACCATCTGCAAAAGCTCTCGTTTTTTTTTTAAATAATATGTCCACGTGTACTGAAAAACCAAATTCGCAAACATACGACGATCTAATAGCAACAGAAATTTAATTACTGCTGTAGCAAATCGAAGATATTGACTCAATTGCGATATCCAAAATCCTGACAACTCTACCATAGAGAATGAGGACAGAGCCGTTTTTTTAGATCTATTAAAATTTCCTCTTCTGTTTGTGTGTACTGTCGAATCTTACGAATGGTTGATGACCCACTGGTCCATTTGATAACCAAGAGATTCAAAAGAAGACTGTGGACGGACGTGACAAATATTTATTTGAACGATGTGAAGGTGATCTTCCCAAAACTCTGCGCCATTCGTTATGCGTCATGACAATTGTGCTGTTTTTAGCTTACCTTGAATTTTATTTTTAACAAGAGTTATTTGATTCCTTATTTTAGTTTACATGTATAGATTGAAAAGCATTGAAAAAAGTGTGGCCACATTCAAAACCTTATACCAAATACATTCAATAATAGTTGTTCCATTTATAAGTTTTTATTTCGTTGAATTTCTTTTAAAAACACTTAAAAAACTGTAGGTCAAATAAATCACCAAGATATTTATGCTTATATAATAAAATAAAATGCTTATGCTGTGTTCTAAATTGATTTATTGAAATATTTGATGAAAGCCTTTAACAAACATTAACTACACTAAAAAATCTTTGCTTTATAGATGTCTATCCCCTTTAAAAAATTGATGTTCTGTTTTTAAAACGAATGTGTCGGTTTCACCTACACGATATCACAAATATTACAGCCTTTGATAGGTTAAAATCGATTGAAAGAAACAAATTATTGGACATTTGTTCCTTAATTCGAACCAGTGAAAACACCGAGCACTCAAACATTGACCCTTCGAATATTGTGACAATTTCGTCTGTTATTATGAATCTTGCTTTGTGATGTAAATGAGGCTAGAAGAAGGACATGTTTTAAATCAGTTTAAATAAGTAAAATTGCAATAAAAATAATAACACAATTTATTTAAGAATTCAAACATACATATGGGGATTAAACACAATTAACAGATTATTCTTCACTGTTGCTATAGAAGAAAAAATATGATTCCACGACTGATATAATTTTCTTTGCTATAATCAAAATACACGTCATTGTGAGATATGAATCGGAGAAGCCGAGATGATAACAAAAGAAATGTCGGTCATGTAGAATGGTTAAATTTTCCGGTTCTAAGCTCAAGAAATGCGACCCCAATACCCACATTTTTTTAAATATCTATTTTAATATGGGTGATACAATGTTTATAATTAAGGTACTCTTATATCATAGTTTTTTGGACCTTTTGTTGTTTATATAAATACGCGATAATGCGATAACGAGATAAGCGCCCGCTTATCAGCGATCGTTCGTAAGATAACTGAGCTGAACGCATCAGTTGCAAATTAATATTTGTACTGGAATGACGTCTTTTTACGCACAACTTAAAACATGATTATTTATTAAAAAACCACGGATTTTTATTTAAAAAATATTTTAAAGCCTTAAGACTATTTTTTTTTTGAAATTCATAAAAATAAGGCCAATAATGAGGAAACCACTGGGGTCCCTAGACGATCCCCATCGACAAAGAAGTATTTTGTTAATCTCCGAGCCGCGAGAGTTAATCATGCATGCAGATAAGACTTACATGCTCTTTATAAATTCGTATATTTTTCAGATTGAACTTTTGGAGAAAGCTTAAAGCTTAAAGATTTTTTTTAAATCAGATAGAACCGTATTTCAATTGCAAATAAAGCTGCACTAGCTGTAAGCCCGTTGACCTCAACGGGGGGATTTTTGTTGCATTTTTAAGAAGTCAGAAAATTACAAACCTATTTATTGAATAAGCCAGAAATTCTAAAAATAAAATAAATATATCTCGGGCCATATATCGACAGCATGCCCTGTAGTATTTAAATTGTAAGTTATTTAATTTTTGGAATAATGTTGAGTTTGCTAACAATTAGTTTTCCTATTAGCAGAAATATACCTCGTAAATTACCTAATTTTTGGAATAATGTTTAAGTTTGCTGACAATTTTTTTCGTAGTGACAAAAATTTCGTAAAATATTAAATCTTTGGAATAATGTTCAAGTTTGCTAACAATCATTTTTCATAGTAGCATAAATCGACCTCGGCGCATATATCGACAGCCCTGCAGTTTTAAATTGTAAATTACTTAATTTTTGAAATAATGTTTAAGTTTGCTAATAATCATTTTTCACATGCAAAATGGTATAAATTAATTGCACATTTTATCAAAACAAAATTATCAATTTTCCATGTTACAATCAAATGCATATTTATCAAATTAATCAGAATAAATTAACTTCACTAATTCACCAAACGGAGCTTATTTTTAGGAATATATGAGTCTTTAAGGGAACCAAACATAAAAATGGTGAAACTTTTCCATTTGACTTTTAAGTGCAATTACGTTTTCAATTAATTTTTGTGGAAACTGTCATCAACTTTTAATTTTATGTGAAAGTTTTTTCAATAAATAAGCATAAAAAAGTAATACAAAATAACTTAGATTATTCCACGTATTGTGCTACAAACTGTGACACGTGTTTCGCCTATTTCAGAGGCATCCTCAGACAGACTTACTTTCAGTAAGTAAAAGTAAGTCTGTCTGAGGATGCCTCTGAAAGAGGCGAAACACGTGTCACAGTTTGTAGCACAATACGTGGAATAATCTAAGTTATTTTTTATTTTATATTCAAATGAACTTCCACAAAGATACCGACGAATCCATCGAAAGCATAAACAATGTATTTTAGAGAAAAAATGATTGAAATTATACAATAAAAAGGGTGGGTTCAGTTCACTTTTTCCCATCATCCTAACTTGGCTCACTTTGCCGTATTTTAATCTCGTTGACCCCAATCTATCAAACTATTTCGCTTACTTTATTTATATTACTATTTGAGCATAAATTTACCTTGTCCAAAGCATAGACTCGTTTACTCGTTATTTAAAACAAAAGATACAAAACTTTTAAATTATCGGGATAAATTCTAAATACCCTCTGTTAAAAAGTAAAATATTTAATAGCCGTCAGCATATGACACACATGGAATATTTGCATTTAACTGTCGAAACTATATTATGTAAAATATACCACATTCATATTTGACAGACGTCACAATCTTGAATAAAAACAATCGAAGTCAGTTTGTGAATCACAAATATCGTTCCATTTTCAAATGCTTGATTTATATAATGTATTTTTATCGCCTTGATATTTATGACGTTAGCTCAGTTGATAGAGAGCTCGACTGGTAATCCAGAGTTCTGTGTTCGATCCACGGTCGCGGCGTTTTTTTGTATGAAATTTTTTCAGCGATTTGTATCGTCAAATAATAAACAGTGTATTGGGAAAATATGTCTTTAGTATGAATAAAAATATTGCGTCAGCGGAGCTTTGAGAAGGGAGGGGGAAGGGGCAGGGGGAGGGGATATCGCGGACAATCATTCAGACGGACGGACATTATCGAGTATTAATATTTAGATTATAAATGATTTAGTGTAAAAAAGATCATCAGAAATCATCAAAAATCAGATAGAACCATGTGTACCAAAAAGACCGAAATATAAGTTTCGCGATTTAAAATTGGGCACATTTTAACGGGTTTTGTCTAAAATAACTGCATTGATTCTGTCCCTTGAAGTTGTTAAAACAAGAGCATTTGAAGCAGTCAATTATTTTTTTTACCTTAATGCTATGTTTTATGTTTCTTTAATTGATCACATTTAAATGGTTTCAGTCCGGAATGTGTCGTTTTATGCTCTTTTAAATGAAACGTACGCGCCGTTTCAAAACTTTATTTATCACATTTAACACTTCTTAGTCGGGCGCTTCAAAAAAAAGACTCAAGCCTGCAGCGGGCGTTTTTTAGTGATAAGCGCACAAATATATTACATTCTTAAAATCGACAAAACGTCTAAACCAAACGATATTTTCGATTGAAATTTTAAAAAAAATCATACGTGACATTTAATCATTAAAAATAAAATTAGGACATTTCGATAACATCATAATTTCACTATGTTTCTAAGCTGAATGTAAAACTTGTTATCAATTTAGTAGGTAACACTACGCATGATATAAACATTAAATATTCAAAACATTATATATAACAAAATAGCATATTTATCAATATTTTATAATTATATAAATAATTATAAAACTTAAACGCCATTCCTACAACTTTACTACCACTGAAAGTGTAAAATCTAATGCCGTAAAAATTACAGCATAAATATTCGAGACACATGTGTCACCCTTTCTAGCAAAGAATTAGGGCTAATGTTAATTAGTTGCGGCATTTTATTTAACGCCGACAAACAAACCCGTGATATTATGTGTCCCGGAAACAAGCGACGATATAAAAAAACGTACAATGCCGTGACCACATTCTACCGACAATACGCTAAAAACGACTTTTGTCGTTTCCCGCATATTAAGTATTAAAATGTCTTTCGCCAGAATGTATTAGTTCGTGTTTTTTCAAATAAGACAACCGTATCGCGCTAAAGCTGCATTGATCACATTTAAATGGTTTAAGTCCAGAATGTGTCATTTTATGACACTTTAAGTGAGACGAACGCGCCGTTTCAAAGCTACATTGATCACATTTATATGGTTTTTCACCTGTATGCTTCAGTTCATGCCGCTTCAAATGAGACAAATATATCGTGCTGTAGCTGCATTGATCACATTTAAATGGTTTAAGTCCAGAATGTGTCATTTTATGACACTTTAAGTGAAACGAACGCGCCGTTTTAAAACTGCATTGATCACATTTGAATGGTTTTTCACCTGTATGCTTCAGTTTATGACGCTTCAAATTAGACATCTGTCTCGCGCTATAGCTGCATTGATCACATTTGAATGGTTTTAGTCCACTATGTGTCATTTTATGTTTCTTGAGGCAAAACGAATTTGTCGTTTCAAAGCCACATTGATCGCATTTAAATGGTTTTTCGCCTGAATGAATTAGTTTATGCCGCTTCAAACCATAAATATGTTTCGCGCTAAAGCTGCAATGATTACATTGGAATGGTTTTAGTCCAGAATGTCTCATTTTATGATACTTTAAGGAAGACGAACTCGTCGTTTGAAAGCTACATTGACCACATTTAAATGGTTTTTCACCTGTGTGAATTCGTTTATGCCGCTTCAAATTAGATAACTGAATCGCGCTGTAGCTGCATTGATTACATTTAAATGGTTTTAGTCCGGAATGTGTAATCTTATGATACTCAAAGTGAGTGGAATTCGTCGATCCAAAGCTACATTGATCACATTTAGGCAAATATATTGTGCTGAAGCTGCATTGGTCACATTTATAAGGTTTTACGACTGGTTGTTGAGTACTGTTTCCATCTCTCAAAGAGTTCTCGCTTTCATTAGAAACTATTGTATATTTTGTCTCATGGCAATGACTTAGATTGTGTTGTTTAAGCAATCGTTTAGATGAGAATATATCAAAACAAAAACCGCAAGCGAAATTTTGTTTGTAGAATGTTCTCCTTTCCAATAATATAATGGCCACGAGTTCTCTTTGTGACATTTCTTCTTTTACATTGTTATGGATGATATCAATTTCATGATGAGGCCATGATAAATCGGCAGCAGAAGAAATCGTCGATGGACTTTCTTCCCTCTTAACGTTTGCTTGTATCGAAGAATCAAACTGAAATATAAAATACACAATTAAGGCTAATGATTACGACTCACATAAAATTGATGAATTTCTGTAGAAAAACTGTTCATATTATATACTAAAGAACTTGTAATTAGACCATTTAAATTCTAGTTTTAAGAAGAAACGGGTTATTGCTGTAATAGCATTATTAAAGATACTTATGCTGGCCATTCTCTAGGTAACAAATGATCCTGAAAATCAACGTTACGGTCTCAGGAACAGTGTTCCAGAACATGCTATTGAACACACGAGAGGTTACAGGAACGTCACTCGTTGAGGTTGTGTTGGTCAGTGTTGCGTCAAAACGAACATTATTTGATTTAATTGTATGCAAAGAATTAGAGTAAAGTTAGTCACTTTATCACTTCTGTTAAGCTTTCTACAATGCAAAATATTTTTTTTTATCATCCACTATGAAAGCTTATACTAGGCGTGGGGAGCCTGCGGCCTTTTGAGTACTATGTTGCGGCTTTCTCGCAAATTCTGTAATTCTATAAATGTATGTAAATTCTTAAATTCATTACAAATTCTGACCTTAAATTCCTGCTTCAGGCCAAAGATTCCCAAGTCAATGTTTACTGCGGCCCTATGTCGAATCAGAAAAATGAATGCGGCCTATAGAGAAGAAAAAGTTCCCAACCTTTGGCTTATACCATGGGTAATTTCAATTTAGCTTGGTAAAATCTACTAGCTGTAAGCCCATTGACCTCCACTTGGAGGATTTTGTTGCATTTTTTAATTATCAGAAAATTTACTGGCGTGAAAAATCAATTGCAAACCTATTTATTGAATAAGCCAGAAAAACTAATTGTAATGATTTTTTTCAGGAATACACCCAATTCCCTAAAAGAACTAAAATATACCGGGATTGCAAAACAAAATACGCAAACAGCTGAAAATTCTGGCCACGTGAAAACAGGATTTCACCGAACTGTAAATAATTAAAATTTAGGTCCAAGCCAAATTCAATGAGAGAATAATTTCTCCTCAAAAGGTTAAAAAAAGAATTCGATCCGTAGTAAAAAACAATATTATTTTATTTGTAGTTCAATTATACCGAAAAAATTTAGTAAATTTCCTTTTAAATCTTGAAGAACTTGGGATCTGACTAGCGAAAATTTAGCTTTCAAAAGAAATGGCTTATATCTGTACAAACATTATCAAAGATTCTCATGCTGGCCACCCTCAAAAGACGAGCGTGACAATATGGTCACATTTACCACCGTTGTCTATTGCTTCCACTTTTTATCCATTTCCTGCCTTAATATCGTGCTTTTACTCAAAATCAGTAAAAAAAAATAAAAGGATACAGACTTCAGTAAATCATCAGCCGCGAGGACAAAAACGTCTACCAAAAGCACATGCGATTTTTAATATGGTTTATTTTTAATGGACTTTAAAACTGTTCAAATTATTTACAGTTCTTTTACTAGTATATTGGTCTTGAAATTATTAATATTTTTAAAAATTTCCCATTTAGCAATATTGTAACCCCGAATGTTTGTGTGCCCATACGGTCACGCTCGTTCTAACTATTGTTAGTACACAAGTATTCCGTATAAGAATGAGCAGGACCATATAGTCATTCGATGATTTTTAATTTTCAAGCTCAACAAATAAAAAAAAAGTTGAACGACTGACTAACAAACAGTTCTTATCGAAAAAAAACTGTGGATATGACTCAATAAGTAGCCCATATGCTCAACAATTAGAGCAGACATAAAGTTATAAATAAAAAAAAGAGTAAAGCTTTTACCACTGGACCACAGAGCCGACTTTGTATTCGTCAAATATTGCAAACTTCACATACTAAATATAAATGCAAATTTATAACCAGATTTACATCAAAGTTCTTTCACTTGCATTTTAAAGATACGTGTGCTTTAAGACGGAAAAAAATTAGTGCAAACGAAGCGTGTGACAAGTTTATCTGATTTTAAAACATATTTGGTAGTCTTTCGCACACTTTTTATAGTTAAAATGCATACGAAACGACCTTATCGTCTGTGAATGCGCGTGCGTGTGCTGACCGCTAATTTTAAATATTGATTAATCTTCTAATGACGTTACTGTGTACAGTTGAATAAAGGATTTATAAAGAAGACAGCGATTATATTTCTGAATATAATAAATAAATATATAATAATATAATATGTTGGTAAAATGACAGAAAGATAACCTGAAAATCTTTCACCCGATCTTCTGGCTGTACGGGAGAGTCAAACGAATCTTCGTATGACGAATTTCTGTCTTCATCATTTTCCTCTTCGACTGGTTCAAGCTTGATATCCATTGTTCCTTTCGCAGATCGAAATTCAGCAAAGTACTATGAAAACAAAGATGCAGTAATTTTCTAGCGTGGTCATAGACAATATAACCATAGATTGTCGTCTATCGTGAACATAGACAATATTATGATAATGACAATATTTAATGTCCAAAACAGCACTGTCATTAAAAATTGAATTCAAAATCAATTTGATGCCAGAGCTGAGAAAATGACTTGGTTGGCAGAACCACAAATGCTAGGCCATCGCAAACATTTCAAATTTTATATTATGTATTTTTTTGACTCCTTGACAAAATGGACGTTTACTTTATTCCAGGTTTTCTCAATCTTTTTCTACTATGAAACACTTACTTTTTAGGCCGGGTAATTCATAATAGTATGAATAATAAATATCGACTGTGGAAAAAAATGAAAGTGGACGTAACCCTCAGTTTTCCCAAAACAGTTTCATTTTTATTATCACAATGTATCAAACTTGATACACGTTCTATCAAAACGATGCAAGCTGCAAATAACGACTAAGAATCTAAATTTTGCTTTTAAGTTTGAAAAAGATGATCTTGTAAAAAGTTAAAACCAAGAAAAAAAATATCAGATGTTGTCAATTAAACACCAGTTTAGAGGTCTGCCTGCACTTCAAGGTAGTGTATAATTCATAATTCATAATATGGCAAAATAAATTATGAGTTTTGCTGCTTATTGTCAAGAAGGGTCACTTGCCACGGCAGTTATTTTGAAGAAACCATTAAATTATAAGTCAATATTCCAACAAAACTGACAGTACACGATAAACCTTAAGATATGCTCTTAAGATATGCTCTCTCCATTGGGATCAAATTATTCCACAATATTCAAAAATGTATCGAGATGCATAAAAGTTTTGTTCATAAATTTTATTGTTAGGATCTTGATGATTTTTTCTGGTTGTTCCTCCTCACTTTTATTTTGTATTTCATTCTCGTACTCCTGTTGGTCGATCATTTTTAGGGAATTCCGAGTGAGATTCAATCATCTCATTAAAATCTTTACACTTCACTGCTAACATCTAAGTTTAGTTCATTCATTAGACCAGTGTCTCTTAAAGTTACTTTTTGACTACAATGAATCGTAAAGCCAGCTTTTGTATTTTAAACAATATATTATTAATTAAATACAATATGTACAACATATATTTTAGTATTTTAAATCTTTGCTTAATTGTAAGTATTCTTAAATCATGTGAACATGTAGATTTTAAAATACATTCGTTATGGTTTTTCGTTAATATGTGACACTTTATGTTTTATTACGTATGATGAATGCGCAGATTGATAAGAACATTGGTCACACTTGAATGCTTTCTCACCAATGTGTAACTTTTTATGTTTCTTCAAGTCATACACACGAGCAGATTTAAAGATACATTGATCACATTTAAAAGGCTTTCTACCAGTATGTGACAGTTTATGTTTTTTTAAGTAGGATTCGTGCACGAATTTAAGAGAACATTGGTCACATTTGAATGGTCTCTCACCAATATGTAACAATTTATGTTTTTTCAAGTCATATCCACGCACAGACGTAAAACTGCATTGTTCACATTTAAATGGTTTTTCAATAGAATGTGTCATTGTATGTGTTCTCAAGTGACACTTCCGAGTAGATTTATAGCAACATTGGTCGCATTTGTATATTTTTTCACTGCTGTGAATTAATTTGTGTGTTTTTAAATAATATTTATTAGTAGATTTATAAACACATTGTTCACAATTGAATATCTTCATATCAACTCGTGATTTACTGTGAATAGTTCTATGTGTTCTAAGTAATTGTGATGATGAAAATAAATTAAAACAAACACAACAAACAAAATTTCGCTTAGAAAACACAATCTTTTTCAACAATATTACAGCAACAACTTCTTGCTGTAAAATTTCCTGTTTTAAAGATGTTTTATCTATGTTAGACGTTGAAATTAATTTATGCTGAGACGTGTTCGTCGGTGGTAGTTCAATAGTTATTGTAGACTTAGCATCGGTAGTTGGTAACTGAAACAAAAAGTAAAATACAATATCCAATGAATCATTCCAGACCAACATATGGTTTATAATTCATCGTTCTGGGTAAACATAGTTCCTTCTGCAATTGTTTCACAAAATCACTTGTCAATGCAGTTTTATTCGAATTTAAATTACGGTTTTATTTGCATTTTAAAAGAATCTTCAAATTCTAATTAAATCTAATTAATTTTCAAAAAAGAAAAATGCTGTTCGTATCGGGATTCAAACCAGGGATATCCAGCATGGAAGCCCACAACGTAAACCACTGAGCCATTGGACCTAACAAAAAGACTTTTCATACACAAAGTTTATTCAAATTTTGCAAAACTAAACAAACTCACAATAAAACCCCGATTCTACGTTTTTAAGAGACCAAAATAAGCGAAAAACCGATAATTCGGGAAATCTTTAAGCAATACCAAATAAATGTATACACTTTTTTTTAACCGTGTCCGCTCCCAATGTGGAGCATATGGACTCATAATGGAGTTTATCTCAACAGAAGTGTTTCTACAAGAACTGCTTGTTACTCAGTTGCTCAATCTCTCTTTTTCCAAAGAGAGTAGTAATAGAAGGAAAGGGCTAGGACAGAACTAAAGGAAAGCTAATTGCTCTCGATACGCCTCGTTCACAGGATAGGATGGGGTTTAAAGTATGTGCTATATTTACAGTTTACTATAAATATGTTGCGGCTCACGTAGAAAAGCAAAAATTGGAATGCGGCCCAGAGGAAAAAAAAGTTGAGTAGGTTTAGAGGGATCGTTAGTTGTAAGTTAGAAAAAATGGCGAAACGAGATGTGAAGTAAGACTTATTTTGATCAAAATGAGAAATATTCAACAAAAACGGTAGATCGGGATAATATTTGTGACGGGACCATAATAATTAGTCAACAGGTAGAGGGAATCGGTAAATTGGGAAAATATTAATGAAGGATTATTTACACATTGTTCATATGGGTGTTTTGCTTACACCCCGACTAATAAACGATCTATGCGGGAATACTAATAATTCGAGAACGGTACATCGGGGTTCCACTGTATGTGTACTGATTTGATATTTTCCTATTCGTTACTAAATTTTCAACAGAACTCCATTGTTATAAGCGATATTTAGTTATTTTTTATATAGAATAAGAATATGTTATTGTAAAGCAATTATATCGTTACCTGTGACGGATCTTTACGGTATCCCTCGTCAATAATTGTTCCTTCCCGTTTCACTGACACCTCGTATTTGATTTCAATTGAATATTCTTCTTTCAATGCGTCATTCTTATTATTCTTATCATGTAAGCCATGATTGTTTTGTTCTGGACGAACCGATGACAACAATTCATCGTAGGGTTCTTTTTTGATATCCATTTGAACCTTTTTTCCAAATAACTGGTTAGAAATATAGGTAAAAAGAAAACGACGTTACCATAGACAATAAAAGTCATAATTTATGAATTTGTGCATAGACAATTAAATTAAGTATTCAAATGAACTTTTGGACCGAAATTAATTTGATTCATTTAGGGCAGCGGTCGGGGAACTGGGGTAAAAATGAAATTTTTGGGGGTAAAAAGAATTTTTTTTAAAATTTGAATGGGGAAAGCTTTCAATTAAATGTTGTTTGTTCCAATATGTAAATTTTATTTTGTAAAAATATTTAAAGATATTTAATTTAAATTGACATTATATGTATTCTTTTCAAAATAAGGGTGTAATATCGACTAACGCAAAACTATTTTGGGGTAATGTTAAAAAAGTTTCCCGACCGCTGTTTTAGGGGTGAGTCTTTGATTTTTTTTTTTACCATGTCCGCTCCCAATGTGGAGCATATGGACTCCTTATGTTGTTTATCTCAACAGATGTGTTTCTACGAGAACTGCTTGTCACTCAGTTGCTCAACCTTTCTTTTTCCAAAGAGAGTAGGAGTAGAAGGATAGGGCTAAGACAGGACTAGTGTTCTAGTATCGCTCTCGATACACCCCGTTTATATGATAGGATGGGTGGGAGGGGAGAATTCAAGACAACACATCCATCCATGTCTTCGAACAGAAATTCATAAATCGATTGAAAAACAATTTATAAAACTGTCCGTTCCGGGATTTGAACCTGGGACCTCCGTAACCGAAACCAACGACACTCGACCACACAGGCGGACATTATTTAATACAATGTAATTATTATTTTTGGTTCTTCAATCGATTCATGGATTTCGACTGGATTGGATAATAATTGTTTATGCAACACTTTTGCTGCATGGTGAAACAAAATTCATTGAATTACCACTGTCCTTGGTAGATTTGAGCAAATGGTGGACCACGATGACATTCCATCCGGTTATTTGAAATAAATGTTAAATCAAACATTCAAAGTTGCTTTTAACTCTCGCGGCTCGGAGACTAGAAAAATACTTCTCTGCCGATGAGGGTCGTTTAGTCAGTGGTTTCCTCATTATTGGCCTTATTCTTATGAATTTCAAAATAAAAATAGTCTAAGGGCTTTAAAATATTTCTTTGCATCATTCCTCATACATTTTTTTTATAAAAATCCATGGTTTTATTAATAAATAATCATATTTTAAGTTGCGCGTAAAAAAGACGTCATTCCAGCACACATATGAATTTGCAACTGACGCGTTCAGCCTAGTTATCTAACGAACGATCGCTGATAAGTAGGCGCTTATCTTCTTATCGCATAATCGTGTTATCACGTATTTATATAAACTACAAAAGGTCCAAAAAATTATGATATAAGAATACCTTAATTATAAACATTGTATCACCTATATTAAAATAGATATTTAAGAAAATGTGGGTATTGGGTCGCATTTCTTGAGCGTAGAAACGGAAAAGTAAAGAATACATTCGCAATAGAAGAGGCAATATAAAGATTTCCAAATTGAATGACCATTTGGAGGTTTCATCACCGATTTGGGGATGGTTTGGTTTTTACATAATTGAAGCATTATTATCAATATACTGTCAACAGCAGACTGTTGCTAACTATATAATTAAGAAAGCTTATGATTTCTTAATCAAATATGAATTACAAAGTAAATAATTAGTGACTCTGATTTTAACTACCACTGGATCGTGTTTGGGTAATCTTGTATGGAAAAATTAGTTCAACTTACCAAACTTGACAATCTATAGTTTGCTCACGAAATTAAACGACAGTGTGAAATGTCTTATTAACTGATTTTTACTCCCATTTACTCATTAAAACAAAGTCAAGCAACTGACTATATAATTCATTGGTTAATTTTTTGTTCTTGTCCGCTCCCAATATGGAGCAAAAGGCCTTTTACTGGAAGTATTTCAATAAAAGATTTTCTTTGAGAACTGTTTGTAACTCAGTACCTCAACCTCACTCATTTTTTCAAAGAGAGAAGTAGGGACAAAATGATTAGACTAAGACATAACTGGTGGTTTACAAATCGGTGTCACTATACTCAATTATTAAAAGATCAAAAAAGGTCGGAGGGAAATTTAGGACATCACAAACACCCATGCCTTCAAACAGAATTTGATGAATCAATCGAAAAAAATATCAATTACTAAAACGTATTTTTATTAACTTTTAAAAAAAGCACATAAATTATAAAATCAAAAATTTCATACATTTAAAATCATATTTTTACAGAGATGTACTAAAATTATCGCTAATGAGAAAAAGAATGCTGCTCGTACTGGGTTTAAGCCCCGAAAGATCTGTCAAGAAAGCGGAAGGCATTGATCACTGCAACAAAGACCCAACTCAATCGAATACGTATAATAAAAGAGTTTAATATTACAATAAAATTATAACCTAATATCAATAGCTTCGAAATTTACTACTAAAAAGGATTACTCTAGCGTAGTTAGTAAAGAGAAATTAATGGTTAATACCTATCCTAATATTATAACTAAATTGTCTTGCTACCTTCAGTTCTCTAAATCAGCGTTTGTCAATCAAAGTCTAAGCAGAATAAACGATGATAATTCAAAACACCAAAATGCAAAGCTCCTGATGTCAGGCGAATGAGATAACGTTCTCAAATATTTTTCTCTGACGCCTTAGGTGATGTTAACACTCGCGGCTCGGAGACAAGAAAAATACCTCTCTTCCGATGGGGGTCGTTTAGGGACCCTACTGGTTTCCTCATTATTGGCCTTATTCTAATGGATTTCAAAAAAAAAAATAGTCTAAAGGCTTTAAAATATTTCTCTGCATCATTCCTCATACATTTTTTTATAAAAATCCGTAGTTTTTTAATAAATAACCATATTTAAAGTTGCGCGTAAAAAAAGACGTCATGCCAGCACACATATGAAATCGCATCTGACGAGATTAGGCAAATGCTTTTTTACGAGCGATCGCTTATCTCTCTGTTATCTGTAATGCTTATCGCGACTTCTCATGTTGCCAGTACTTATATAAAACTATGCATCGATGTAAGATATTGTGTTTTTTTTGAGAATAGTATTCGAGGATACAAAAGTTATTATTTTTAACTTCGTACACATCAATCTGTTTGTTGTCCTTCTTTGAAGATCTTCTTTATTTAATTGATTTGTTTCTTTTCTGTTTTATTTAATAGAGACGGAACTAGCAATCGAATATTTTTTTTTCTTCTACAAAAGGTACAAAAAACTATGATATAAGAATACCTTAATTATAAACATTGTATCACCTATATTAAAATAGATATTTAAGAAAATGTGGGTATTGGGGTCGCATTTCTTGAGCTTAGAACCGGAAAAGTTAAACGAATAGTTTTAAAGCCACAAATTACTGAATAAAAAATTTGAACAGTTCAAATTATGTACAATCATACAGATTCTTTTTTACTAACGACCCGGGTTTCATCTTTTGGCATCTTCAGGCGTTCAAGTGCACGGATAAACTTAAACTGACGCTTAGTAAATGAATGTTTCGTGTTTATATAAGAAACAAATGTATCATTGAGTTTAAAGCCATTGCTGGCGAAAAGGATCAGCCACATACTTGAACGATGAGCAGTTTTTAAGGAGACACAATCTGTGTGAATGTACATAATTAGAACGATTCAAATTTATTATTGAAATTCCACCAAGCACCTTCGGTCGTAATCTTAAATTACTGAATTGTACCACGAGAAAAAAAGCCATCAAAAGTATCATGACAAACCGGCCAAGTCAATCAGAAAGTATTATTTTAATAACCTGACATAATGTAGTTTAGTATTTTGTATATAACAGTTATACTAAACATTAAACAAATTAAAATTTAATGCCTGAAATTTCCGTGACGGCATCAATCAACAACTCTTTTTCTTTTTTTACCAGACTGGTTTTTTTTAGAGCATTCTTACGATGTGTTTTCTTATGTGTCTTGACATTACCACTGTGAGTAGATTTATAATCACACTCGTCACACTTGAATGGCTTCTCTCCAGTGTGTATCATTCGATGTTTATTGAGACTCGAAGAATGCGTGGTCTTAAACTCACATATATCACACGCGAAAGGTTTTTCTCCGGAGTGAATCAACATATGTGTTTTTAGCAGGCCAGGAGAAAAATATTTATAATTACAAATGTCACATTGAAAACGCTTTTCGCCTGAATGAGATTTTTGGTGAGAATTTAAAATTCCAGCAGAATAGGTCTTATAGTCACAAATATTACACGTAAACGATTTGACAGCAGAGTGTATTTTCTTATGTCTTTTGACACGTGCAAGTGTCTTTGATTTAAAATTACATTCATCACACGAAAACAGTTTCTCTGATGTGTGTAGCAATTTGTGCTGGTTGAGTTTTGTTTTCTCTTTCGATTTGTAGCTGCATTTGTCACATTCGTAAGGCTTTACTCCTGAATGAAACATTTTATGGTTTCGGAAGTCACGCATCTTGACACACTGATAGTTGCAAATTTCACACAAAAAACGAATCTGACCGTTGTGTCTCATTAAATGAATTCTCAAATCAATTGAGCGCCTTGATATAAACGAGCATTTGTCGCATTTGAATAGCTTTTTTACAATTTTTGACTGTTTGTGCCAATAGTTTTCGCAAACGTTTTCAGTTTCTGGGGTGCAATTATTACATTTAAAAGGCATTTCTACAGTATGAACACTTCTATGATTATTATAATCTGATAAATTAACAAGTTTCTTGCGACAAACAGTGCACTGAAACCGTTTTGAGCAAGCTTCTGACAACTGATGTCGTTTTAATATATTGAATCGTGATGACTTATAGTCACAACCATTGCAAGTAAACGGTTTAGCGTTATGGATATTAGCTTTGTGTACTTTTAACCTACGATCTGTTCCTGTTTTGAAATCACATTTGTCACATTTAAAAATCATTTTATGAAGATAAAAATGTTTTTTTAACGAAATACGATTACTGGTTGTAAATTCACATTTCGAACATTTATAAGATTTTTTCGCATGAACAAACAAATGCTTTCTAAAAAGCGATAGATTTAAAAAACTTAAATTGCAAACTTTACATACGTAGTTCTTTTCAATATGAATTCTTTTATGCTTCTTCAAATTATACGAAGCCTTCGTTTTATAGTCACAAACGTCACATTCAAAAGGTGTAACTTCAGAGTGTTTCAACAGATGTACATTCAGATGAGATTTCGTTTTCGATTTAAAATCGCATTGGTTACAACTAAACGGTCTTTCTTCGGAATGAATCAACACATGTGACTTCAACAAACCAAGTCTCACACATTTATATTCACAAATATTACATTTGAAAGGTTTTTCGCCTGTGTGTTTCATTAAATGTAACTTCAAATCAGTTAACCGCACAGAAAAATACACACATTGTTCACATTTAAAGATTCTTTTAGTAGTTTTTGCTATTTTATGTAATTTTGACGTACATAAACTTTCAGTTTCTTGGTCACAAAGGTCACATTTGAATGGCATTTCAACGTAATGTGTTAATTTATGATCATTCAAAATTGATCTGTTTTCAAAGCGGTTTTTACAAATATTACAATTGAATATTTCTTCGCTATTTCTGCTGTGAACCTTTTGGTGGCGTTTAATTGACGTTCTTCGTGTGGATTTATATTCACACAAATCACATTTAAAAAGTTTTTTTGTTTCAGTAGATAAATTTCGCCCAGAATGAAAGCTTTTGTGATTCGATAGTGATTTTAACGATGTGAAAACATCAAAACAAACGCTGCATACGAAATTTTGTTCGTGGACAGATTCGTTTTCGGATATTATCACAGCGGCTGGGTCAAGTTGCGAGATTTCTTTCTTAACGTCAGTGACTTCAATGACGATTGTTTCTTCAGGCGATTCAATCTTAGCCGAATAATTTGAAGGATGAATGACGTCAGGCTTGGTTTCATTGTTTACTCCGAAAATCTAAAAAGAATATTTTAAATATTGAAAGTAATTATTTGTCTTTTAAAAAATTACATTTCCTGATTTATTTTTTCATTCATTATTACCAAAACTGCTTTTACTCATTACGAGAATTGATCGACTTTGAAAAGGAAAAAAGACGTAACCCTCAATTTTCCAAAACAGCTTTTTTTAGATAATCACAATGTATACAACTTAAAACACATTCTATCAAAAGGGTGTAAGCCAAAAATGCTGAATAAATATCTAAATTTAGCTTTTAAGTTTGAAAAAGATGACCTTGTAAAATATTAAAACCAAGAAAAAACACTGAAATAAAGATTTTTCCGAGACAATTTCTTTAATTAATATTAGGTTATGTCAATTAAACATCAGTTTAGAAGTATCTGTGGTCACTTCAAGGCTGTGTATAATTCATAATTTGCATATGTCACAATATCATCAAAACACGTTTTTAGCGCCTCCTGTAATATTTGATATGTGTGGGTTACGTCCTTTTTCCTTTCCAAAGTCGATAAAATAACATCAGAAAATAAAAAGGATAAGCAAGTCAATATAATATAACTTTGAAAAGACAAGAACAAACAACAAACAAGATTTTCACGAAAAGGTATTAACTAACCACTAGTCCTATTTTGCTCTATACTTTCTTTATTGACTACGCTCTTTAAAAAAGACAAGTTAGGGCTATAAATTACAAACAGTTTTTGTAGAAAAAATACTGTTGTGATACTTCCATTAGAAGGCCAACAAGGCCTGAATATGAATATTTTTTTTTTATTTAATTTACTTTGAACACTTTTTTTTACACGATTTTCTCTTCAACAATTTGTTTGTTTTTAAGAAAAGCACTAGTTTTTACATTGATGTAACAAATCTCTAATTTTTATATGAATTTTGTCATTAAATACACGGTTTTTTTATGAAACGTGTATACCGTGTAAACACTGTTTATTAAGAAGCTGCAATTACCTCTCGCGATGTGCTAGCAGCAGAAAAGAACTCGCAAACTCCAGATTGTTCATTCTTAATAGGACATATATTTGCAATCACTCCATCATCTAGGTGACTCAGTTTGGTATCATCTTCCGATTCGATGCTCAAGGGATCTCTTGGAATATCCGACTGAAATCAATTGCATTATTTTTACATATGTAATAGTTTTCTCTTAAACAAATACTTTTAATGGGCCGCAAAATAATAATATCCAAGCGTAAATATACCACTCTTATTGTTATATTTAAAACAATCAATATGTTTTCAAAATCGCTCAACAAATGACTTTCTACCCGAGGTATTTCAGCAGACATTTTTCTACAAGACCTGCATGGTACTCGGTTGCTTAACCTCAAAGTTACAAACGATTTGTGGATGTATGTTAAAAGGCATGGATGTGTGTATATGGAGCGTGGAAAAAGCGGTAAGCTGACTTCTAGTTTTGTCCTAGCACTGAGAGAAGTGTTTTAGTCCATTTGCTTTAAATTATGCTACTTTTTTTCTCTCCGAAAATTCACTTAATCCTAAATTAAATTATTATCTTTTATGTGAACAAGAAATTGATCTTATATCAGTATAAAATAATAATAAAATGCATGGAATGACGTGGAAAACTAGAAAATGTTAAAAAAACATATAGAAAATGTTGATAACTACTGATAATTTCTGATTATTTGTTAAATATTCATATTTTTTTTATTAAGCTTGATTTTTTTTTTACCATATCCGCTTCAAACGTGGAGCATATAGACTCCTTATAGAATTTATCGTAAAAGAAGTGTTTCAACGAGGACTGCTTGTTAGTCAGTTGCTCAATCTTTTTTTTCCAAAGAGAGTAGGAACAGAAGGAAAGGGCTAGGACAAGACTAGTGATTAGCTAATCGCTCTTAATACGCCCCGTTCATAGGATATGGATGGGTGGGAGGGGGGAATTCAAGACATCCATGCATTTAATAGAAATCATAAATCGATTGAAAAATCAATTTATAAAACTGTCCGTACTGGGATTTGAACCCGTGACCACCGTAGGGGTAGACAACGACGTTACCCACTCGACCACACCGGCGGCATTATTAAGTACATTTATAAGTAAAAACTTAATATTTATTTTGCAAATCAAAATAAAAAAAACTTTTTTTTTTATATAAAGTATGAAAAATTATGCCACGCATTTATTGGATTGGCCCGCGCAGCCTTTGAATTTGATGCGCAGCTAGCTTCTCGTCTTAAAGGAAACATTGTTCACAATTGATCTTCCTACAGAGCTGCTTTCCATAAGCAATTTTATCATTGTTTATTCTGTAGAATGAGATTCATCATACTCCTTTTTTTTAACATACCTTGTTTTGTTTCATTTCAATAGTTAAACAACCAGTTATTCGCATGTGACATATTCTATGTCCTATAAACAGTTTGCTTATTACATTTTCAGATATCTCTACTTACCCTATTAAGATCTTCTTCGATTTCTTCCTGCTTTACGTATATCATTTGCTTGTGTTCAGTTATCGTATCTGTTACGTCGTAAATGTTAATCTGACGATCAAAAAACGTGTTTTCTTCTCCATCCAATGCCGGTAATTCATCTTTTGGCTCTATTTCAATGTCCATATTGATCTATTTGCTGAAACAGCTAACCGATTAGGAGCAATCGTTAGACTATTATACAATAGACAATAAGAAGATTTTTTATATACATAGACAATACATAAATACAATGTGAATCTCTCGAGTCGATATTAAAATAAAATTGTCACTATTTGAATGAATATTGTTTTTTAAGTGTGTTATTCAGTAATGAAATTAATAATCATACTTTAAACAACAGCTTAAAAAATTAGAATGTATATTTGAGAATTGTTTCTTTTAGTTTATTCTTATAACAGAAAAATGTTTGTTTTGAAAAAAAAATCTTCAACGAAAACAGAAAAGAAAAATATTTTGTTTTATTTTTAAATAAACAAAAAATGGGATTTTATTTATTTAGTAGATACACAATCAATTAATATAATTTTTGGTGCTTAATACAGTTCAACACACTCGTTTTTATTTGAAGACCTTTTTTAATGTATTATCATCCATAAATGTAGTCACTCCAAATCATTTTGTGGTGCCGTTTCTATTTTTTTAAATTAATAGAATTAACATAATTAAATTAAATTTTACAAATTAATAAGAAGGTTATTGAGAAAGATACAATTATTATTTAAGGTACTTTATTTTCTCTCATGCTTGAGAATCATTCCACCATACAAATACCTGCATCTGTCTCTTATTTGATGATTGAGTGCTTGGAGCAGTGGCGGTTCTAGGTACTGGGCTAGGTGGGCTAAGCCCGACCTGCATTTTTCACCCAAAACTTTACATGGCTGAATAAAAATGAACAGCAATTCGGCCGCTGAACAAAATAAATACATTTATAAGCGTAACTAATCTTTCCCAAATGAATATATCTTTGTTTTAATTTTCTTCTGTCAATATAAGACAATGTTACGTCTACCTACAATCATATTCTCGATTGTGTTTTGTATTACAATTTTAAACTGAGCCGGCATAAAAAAACAATAACCCTATAAATACTTCACAGGGAACAGGCAACGTCACGTCAGTCTGGCAACACCACTCAGGGGATATGTCATTCAAGCCCGTAACCACAGACAATATTTCTTTACTCTGGGGCGCAATCAAGCACGATTAGATTTTTTTGTATTTGTATGTACGGAAACGTCATCAAATAAATACAAACGATTGTGTTTCAATCTGTCAAGCTTTTGTTGATCGTTGGGGGCTAAACAGAATCTATCCATTAGGCATACTTATGCATTGAAACACAAAACCAATATCGTTGTATTGTATAAAAGTGACAGGTATTGACTTTCTAGTGCGACAGTTCGGTATTGCTTTTAGTAGGTACTTGTTAATTTACTTTGAAAGAGACGAATTAAAGGATTCCGTATTTTATTATTTCTTAGTTACATTATCATTGATTTTATTATATAATAATTTATGCATTGCAGTAGTGTCGTAGTATTTGTTAATTTGCTTGTAGATTAATGTATAAGGTGAAATGGAAATATGCACAATTTCGTTTTTCTAGCCCACCCAAGATTTTAGGTCAGGAACCGCCACTGCATATACTCTACATTGGGAGCAGACATGGATATTTTTATCTTCTGGTCTATTCAATAATTAAATTTTCATTTATTCTTTTACGCCAGTAAATATCACCGCTCTCGTTGAAGACAACAAGCTTACAGCTAGTTTTTTTTTACCATTTCTGCTCCCAATGTGTAGCATATGGACTCTTAATGGAGTTTATCTCAACAGAAGTGTTTCTACGAGAACTGCTTGTTACTCAGTTTCTTAACCTCTCTTTTTCCATAGAGAGTAGGAATAGAAAGATACGGCTGGGACAGGACTATTGGTTAGCTAGTCGCTCTCCATACCATTTAAGGATGGGACGGGAGGGGGGAATCCAAGACATCGCATACATCAATGATTTCGAACAGAGGTTCATAAATCGATTGAGAAATCAATTTATAAAACTGTCTGTACTGGGATTCGAACCCGTGACCTCCGTAACCGAAGCCAACGACGTTGACCACTCGACCACACAGGCGGCAAGTTTTATTAAATTATGAAATAAATAAGTGTTAATTGGATAAGTTTTAGTTTTATTATTCCAAATTATGATTAAAAATATATAAAATAAAAATAACTTTGATTATTCAACGTATTGTGTTACAAAATGTGACACGTGTTTCGCCTCTTTCAGAGGCATCCTCAGACAACTACTTTCGCAAATGTTTGCTTAAGTACGATACACGTGTCACATTTTGTAACACAATACGTGGAATAAACAAAGTTATTTTTATTTTATATTAAAATGAACTTCCACAAAGTTACCGCCGAATCCATCGAAAGTACGATTAAAAACGTTTACGAAACACAAAAATATCAAATAAATAATGAAATTTAATTTGTAAAGTTACTCCAACGAAGAAAGTTGGTGACAGCTGGGGCATGAAACAATCTTTTTTTCGGTCCGATGCTCCGAGCAAACGGGTTCTTTACAGATATTGCAGAATAACTTGGATCTTTTTCTGGAATATTTTGAACAAAACCCGCAACTTCCTCTCTTCTGTGCTTGGCGGGGTGAAACAAAGGTACTATTTGACGCTTCGGGAATTATTATCTCGCCGCAATACGACAAAACTGTGTTAAAAGCATCTTGTTGTTGTCTATGATGTTTGACGTTGGAATTCTTTCGTTTGATAATATTTGGTTTAGCTAACTCTAAGCTTAGCTCTCTTATAAAATGCTTTCGGCGACATTTCTTTTTTTCTTTCCACTCTGGATACTTCGTTATCCATAATAGATACGCGTTCAAAACAGCAATATCTATTATCTCCATGAACACCCGGAAAGCCCACCTTCTCGTGGACCTAACACAAGAATATTCTCTCATCATCTGATCACCCTTGTCGACACCATTTTTTGTTTCATTGTAATGATGAATAATTAAAGGTTTTTTTTGTTCTGTATTATCAATTTCTGTACCATTAATTTGGGTAGATAACAGTATGACTGCTTTATTTTTGTCTGTCACGTATGAAACAACTGTTTTGTTATCAGCAAAACCGAACATACTGCTGTATATTTCTTTCTGCTTCGCTGGTAAAAACTGTGATGGAATTTGCTTTTTATTTCTTCTTATTGTGCCTGTAAGTGTTAATTTTTTTGATGACAATTCATCTGCTAAATTCACCGATGTAAAAAAATTACCAGTTGTTATGGTTCTATTTGAACCGTATTGTGGTTTGACTAACTCTGTCACCACTCTGTACCCCTGGTTGACTTCTAGTCTGTTATTTTTCATTCCTGTGTAAACTTCCAGATTAGTTACATAACCAGTACTCGAATCAGCAGCAACCCAAATTTTAATTCCATATTTGACAGGTTTTGCTTTCATACAAACTCTGAAGGGACAATTGCCTTTATACCTCACCAAACGTTCATCAACAGTTATGTTTGATGATGGGGAGAAATTTAATTTGCAAGCTTCAACGAATTGATTAAAAACCCATTTAATAGGTTCTAATTTATCCGAGGAAGCCTGAAACTTTTCTTGTCGCGTTTTTTTATTATCAAAACGAACACTGCTATAAATTTGAATAAATCTATACCGAGATAAAGCAGCAGTGAAAAACGGTTGGCAAAATGGACTTTCGCTTATCCACAAGTCACTTAAATCTGTTTTTCTCGTTCGATTCCTTCCAGACGCGAGCAATACTCCAACAAATGCATAAAATTCATCGCTTAATACAGGATTTGTTTTCTCAGGATCTTTTCTAAGTAAATGTCGATTTGTTTCTTCCACTATCACTTTAACCGTCTCATCATTTAAAAACAGACAAAACATATCTTTTATTGAAGTTACATCTTTGCTTGAATTTCTTAATCCTGAATCTTCAGTTGGAGTATTCAATGCCCGACATCTTGAAGATGGAGGAATAGAACTCCAATGGAATCCATGTCTTGATGTATACAATATTCCTTCTTCGCCATCTGCTTTACCTGTTTCATCTTCTTCGTCTACTTCACTGACTTCCAAATCAGAATTTTCTTCATATTGTACTTCAACAAAGTCTTCTGTGTCTGATATATTATCTGTCTTCTCAAATTCCAAATCGCTGCCGTCACTGTCGATATTTTCTACGGTTTCAGCTGTAATTTTTAGGAAATTTTAATATTAAAATGGGTGTTTTAATTATAAAAATACTTCATTTTTTTACACCAGGCAATGAAAAAATACAACGGTCATCAGTCCACATCAACTTACCCAGTAAAAACAATAAATAATATTTGACTATATCTGTTCCGATATAACCGTTTTTGCTACTGGGTCAAAAAAGAAAAAACATCGGGGAATACCTGACTGGTACTCACACATAACTGCATTCGCTCCATAGACATATAATTCACTAGCCGATTTAAAATCGATGATGGGAATATATCAAAACAAACACTAAATACAAAATTACGCTAAAAAACACACCATTTTCCAGCATTATTTCTTCACGCTGTAAGACTTCCTGTTTAAAATGTGTTTTGTTTATGCCAGGCGTTGTAAGTAATTTGTGATGAGACGTGTTCATCGGTGGTAGTTCGATTGTAAGCGCAGAACTTTTATTGGTAGTTGGAAACTGAAACAAAAAATATTGATTGTCGTATTCACTCATTAGCGGTTCAAAGGCTAAACTTGGCAAAAGAAACCCATATTCTACGTTTTTAAAAGAATTGTAATAAAATAACGAAAAATCAAAAAAATATCTTTTTTTTTAATCCATATACGTTTCTTAATCGGAGCATATGACCACTGCATGGTTCCTTCAAAATTCTCTGCCCCCCGCCAAACCGAGAAAACAACAAGAACAATGCGAGAACTCAACTGAACACAAGATAAAACTGCTGTTATTTTGGGTGTGGCTCTGAGTAATCTTTGTCTTAAAATGCGGCCCTTAATTAAATAAAAATAACAATATTTACTACAACCTTAAAAATTAAAATATTCAATTGTACAAATAACCACTTTTAATTTTGCAACGTCAGGACCGGTTTCGCTCATGACGAGCATTATCAACTGATATGTACCTACAAGACGGAGAAACTTTACATACAGCCAATGTTTTAATAGAATTACTGAGAAATCTGTTACCGAAACAAAATTATTTACGGAAATGGTGACGTCAATTGGCCTCCACGGTCACCGGATTTAACTGTTTCGGACTTATTTTTGTAAGGATATTCTAAGAATAGAATGAATGCCAACAAACCAAAAACACTTTAGCAAGGTTTTGACAAAATTAATGATATAATTACTGAATTTGAATCGTTCAAATTATGTATACTCCCACAGATTTTGTCACTGACGACCCAGATTTCGCCTTTCGGCATCTTCAGGCGTTCAAGTGCACGGATGAACTTGAACTGACGCTTAATAAATGAATGTTTCGTGTTTATATAAGAACGAAATGTATCATTGAGTTTAGAGCCATTGCTGGCGAAAAGGATAAGCTTATGTGAATGCCCACAGATTCGAGTAGTAAGCAGTTTCAAGAATTATATTTATTTGTTTGTCGGCAAAGATTTTATGATTATATTTATATAGGATATAAAAGTGGAGATCTCGGTTAGTTTAATATTTCATTTAAAATCGGAAGGCTATGCAATTGTGCTTTATTTATTTCTACAATTTCCTGGAAAAAGAGCTTAGCACTGTCCGTATTTGGGTGTAACATTTTTATCCCTTGTTCCTGATTGAACACGTGTCCTTCCGAAATTAAGTGATTAGAAAAAGAAGACGTGTCTTTTTTCAATCTAAAGGCTGCGATAGTATAATTACTGGTTGAAATGTAATGAAAAATGTCCAGATCTATGCATTTGAACCGAAATCGATCGAAAACTGCTGTTCATACTGAGACTCGAACCTGTGAGGTCGAACCCAGAAGCTTACAACGTTAGGCACTGCGCCAAAGGACCCGATTATTTTTATATTACATATTCAAAAATAAGTAAGCCTTCCCAGCGAGCACCCTGTATTATATGTTGATAGAATTGGCGTTTGAAAATAGCTTGACTAAGAATAATTCAATGAATAAATGGCGATATTTACCTCGTCCGTTTTCTTATGAGAATATGAACACTCGGCGAATTCGAAAATTTCTGTTTTAATTTTTTCAAATTTTGAATGTTGAGTTTCTTCTTCTTCCAATTTGATCTTCTGAGAATCGTTTGAAACATCCTTAAATAAAAATATACGAAACTCTTTTAATAATCTTTACAATTATTTGTAAAAGCACCGGTTTAAATCGACGCGAGCATAGACAATTATTCACCTCAGCAGTTTATATTGCTTCCGACGGAGAAAATACTAATCGCCATAAAAAAAATTAAAAAATATATATATTTATTTTCTCGTATACATACTTGCTGTTTATCATATCGACTTTGGAAAGGAAAAAGGACGTAATCCTCAATTTTCCAAAACAGCTTTTTTTCGATAATCACAATGTATACAACTTGACACACATTCTATCAAAAGGATGGAAGCTGAAAATGACGAATAAGTATCTAAATTAAGCTTTTAAGTTAGAAAAAGATGATCTTGTAAAAAATTAAAACCAAGAAAAACCACTGAAATAAAGGTTTCTTCGAGACAATTTCTTTAATTAATATTAGGTTGTGTCAATTAAACGCCAGTTTAGAAGTATCCGTGCACTTCAAGGTTGTGTATAATTCATAATTTGCATATGTCACGAAATCATCAAAACACGTTTTTAGCGCCTCCTATAAAATTTGATATCAACTATAATCTATTCAGTAGAATCACACAAATACTTTTATAATATTTCATATTGACCATAATTGATTAGAATTTAACAGAATACACGAAATACCTAATATAACAAATAATATAAATTACAAAAGAAAATAAGTAAATATGGTTTACAAAATGCTTTGTTTCTACCTTAAATACAACTTAACATACTAAAAACAATGCGATTATATGGTGAACTTAATGGTGGATATGAATAAATAGAAAATGTCAGGCTTGTTCTGAGAAGTTCTATATGACAGGCTATTTTTACTTTTTCATACTATTAGATACGTATTTCACGTAAAATATCGGTCTTTAGGATTTCCATATGTGTAAATATACCATGTACCTATTTGTGAATAACTTTACAGAAAAACTGCATTGTTTTTAGCGGCATTAGGTTAATATTTAAGAAGAAAACTAACATGTAATGAATATGTCTTGTTTTCAATGGCTTCAAGTAATTATTCGACGAGAAATATAGCAGACCACGGTAGAAGCACACTTACTTAATGATGTTTAAGGTTACCTGTTTAGTTTCGTGACGATCATCATTGTCAATTATTTTTTCCTGCTTCACTGGTACCTTATAATTAAAATCAATCGGATACTCCTCATTCCAGACGCCATTCGTAGTATTCTGAAGATTGCCGCTATTATAGGCGTTCCCTGAATTATTCGGCGACAATAAATCATCGTGGGGTTCTATTTTGATGTCCATTTTAAGCTTTAATTCATTATATGTACATGGAAAGATTATTGATTATATCAACAAGTAAAGGACGCATTACCCATAGACAATAGAGTGTAGCAGTACAGTAGACAACGCTCGTATATCGCATAGACAATTATTTGATCGAGTATAAACTGTGAATTTAAAAAACAGCGATTTTTTTATATTATTACTCCGTATTCCGTTCCCAATGTTTTCAAATAGAGAGAAGACATGAAATGAAGCTTAAATCATGAAATTACACAGAATTAACAATTGAATGTAACACCATAATACTGTTATTTGTTACATAACAAAATTTTACACTAGCACGCAGTCGTCCACGATTAAGTGACATGTGTTCCTTATGTATGTATATGTAATAAGCAGGGCTGTGGAGTCGGAGTCATGAAAAATAGCGGCTCGAAACATTTAAAAATAAATATTTAATGATTTATATTCAAACTAGAATTTTTTTTAACTATGTCCGCTCCCAATGTGAAATATATGGACTACTAATTGAGTTTATCTCAACAGAAGTGTTTCAACGAGAACTGCTTGTAACTCAGTTGCTCAACCTCTCTTCTTCCAAAGAGAGTGGGGATAGAAGGATAGAGCTATGGCAGAAATAGTTGTAAGCTAATCGCTCTCAATACGCCGTGTTCATAGGATGGATGGGAGGGGGGAATTCAAGACATCACATACATCCATGCCTTCGAACAGAAATCCATAAATTTATTGAAAAATCAATTTATAAAACTGCCCGTACCTGGATTTGAACCCGGGACCTCCGTAACCAAAACCAACAACGCTGACCACTTGGCCACACAGGCGGCAACTACAATAGTTGATAATAATGATAATGCATGCTTAGCTGATTTGATGAAATAAATATTCAAAGATAAAATGAGATTATTGAACAAATCTTCGGGACCGTCTATTATTAACACGACTCCTTAGCCCGGGTAGTATGTTTCTCTTTCACCATGTCCGCTAACAATGTGGTGAATCTTAACAGAAGTTTTGTATATGTACTGCCGGTTAATCATAAATTAGTTTTTTTCCTTCGATTATAATTATTGTTTTTGGAAGTTTATTTTAATTTTCAATTCTAATAAATTACTAAGCGGTAAGAACTATAAAAAAATTCAGTCAAGCTGTTCCCAAATGCCAATCCTATCAACATATAATACAAGATGCTCGCAGGGAAGGCTTATTGCCTTATTTTTCTGAAATAAGCACATCATTTTTTTACAGATTCAAGAGATCAATGGTCTGAGAGTCAAAGATTAAAATAAAAAAACCCACAAATTAAAAATTGTATTTGTTTTATTTTAACAGTTTTTTTTATAAATATGAATAATCGTATGTTTTTGAAGATACATATCGACTTTGGAAAGGAAAAAGGACGTAACCCACACATATCAAATTTTACAGGAGGCGCGAAAAACGTGTTTTGATGATTTTGAGCCATATGCAAATTATGAATTATACACAACCTAGAAGTGCACGGAGACTTTTAAACTGGTGTTTAATTGACATATTCTAATATCAATTAAAGAAATTGTTTTGGAAAATCTTTTATTTCAGTCTTTTTTCTTGGTTTTAATTTTTTATACAAGGTCATCTTTTTCAAACTTAAAAGCTAAATTTAGATACTAATTCGACATTTGCAGCTTACATGCTTTTTGATAGAACATTAATTAAATGTGATACATTGTGGTTATTGAATAAAACTGTGAGTTACGTCCTTTTTCCTTTCCAATGTCTATATTATGAATGCGTAGTTAATTACATTTATATGCTTTCTCAGCCGTGTAAAATTTTATGTTTTTTTAAATCAAACGCACGCGCTGTTTTAAACCAGCATTGGTCACATTTAAACGGTAACTCGCCAGTATGCGACAATGTATGTGCCTTAGTAGTAGAAGCACGCGCAGATTTAAAACTGCACACGTCACATTTAAAAGGCTTTTCTCCGCTATGTCTCAATTTATGCCTTTGTAAATTTGATTCACGCGAAGATGCAAAACTGCATACGTCACATTTGAAAGGTTTCTCACCCGTATGTGTTAATCTATGCCGTTGTATACCTCTTTTAAGTGCAGATTTAAAAGAACATTGGTCACATTTAAATGGTTTCTCGCCAGTGTGTGACAGTTTATGTGTTTTAATGTTCGATTCAAATGCAGTTTTAAAACTGCAAAGGTCACATTTGAAAGGTTTTTCACCTGTATGTTTTAATTTATGTCTTTTAATGACAGATACGCGTGAAGATTTATAGCTACATTGATCACATTTGTATTTTTTTACTTCAATTTTTGACATTTTATTTGATTCTATTTTCGTAAGTTGTTCAGTACTGTGTGTTAAATAATGTTTTTTTAATTGAGACATTGATGTGAATGTCCCGCTGCATTGTTTACATTTTAATGACTTACCACGACAATGTCTTATTTTATGTTTTTTCAAACAATTCGTCGGTAATGATTTAAAATCAGATTCATTGCATTTAAATACTCTTTGTTGTTTATCTTTAGATATTCTTCTCCGATCAATTTTCAATTTACCATGAATAGTGATATGTTTTTTAAGAATATTTAATGATGGGTATATATGAAAACAAACACTGCATACAAAATTTCGCTGGTAAAAAACATAATTTTCCAGCATTATCACAGCTACCACATTGCTTTGTAAAATTTCTGTCTTAATGTCTTGTTTGTTCGAGTATTGCTCTTTATGTAATGGATTATGAATCGAGTTTATTGAGGGTTGTTCAAATGTGGTTGAAGCAGTAGGCAAGGCAGTAGGAAACTAAAACAAAAACAAAACATAATTTAAATCGATCATAAGTCAACAAAAGACCTAAGCGACACAATTCGGTAAATTGCATTTTAAACCAAAAGTTATTAAATATTGCCTATGGCAATTATTTTGAAGCGTTGTCCAATTTGTCTAATCTTTTTTAGGGCATGTGCATTTTTGTGTTTTTAATTGTTATCGTTTGTTCCACGAGAGCCCCGATTGAGAAACGCTGATCAAAATATCTGAAAGTAGTCTGAATAATATTGACTTTGGAAAGGAAAAAGGACGTAACCTACACATATCAAATTTTACAGGAGGCGCGTAAAACGTGTTTTGATGATTTTAGCCCATATGAAAATTATGAATTATACACAATCTTTAAAATGCACGGAGACTTTTAAACTGGTGTTGAATTCACATAATCTAATATTTATTAAAGAAAATGTCTAGACAAAACCTTTATTTCAGTCTTTTTTCTTGGTTTTAAATTTTTACGAGGTCAGTTTTTCAAGCTTAGAAGCTAAATTTAGATACTAATTCGGCATTTGCAGCTTGCATCTTTTTGATAGAACGTGTATTAAATTTAATACATTGTGATTATCGAAGAAAACTGTGGGTTACGTCCTTTTTCCTTTCCAGAGTAGATAAACAATTTTTAACCTTGACAAATTCGTGACTAAATTGAATGTTTTAATTTGAATATTGGTTTTAAAATATGTAAAAATGTGATGAAAAATGTTAGAAGGCTAACAACAGAGGCAGACATTTACCTGACAATTTTTTCCATACGTAATTCCTAATATTTAACTGTAATAAAATCATTTTGTTTTTATTTCACGTAAAGTTATATAATATAAAGTATAAAACCTTCTTGGAGCACCCTGTGTTGTAATATTTGTTGATAAGATTGCCATTTGCATGGTTGACTGTGAATCAAAGAATAATTGTTAACATTTACCTCGTCCGGTTTCTGCCAAGAATAAGAACACTCGGCAATTTCAAGCTTTTCAATTTTGATTTTCCCACAGCTTCGAAATTGGATTTCTTCTTCTCCCGATTTGATGTTTTGAAAACCTTTTGAAACATCCTGAAATAAAAATTTATGAAACTCTTTTAACTTTTCTGGTTCTAAGCTCAAGAAATGCGACCCTTATACCCACGTTTTCTTAAATATCTATTTTAATATGGGTGATACAATGTTTATAATTAAGGTATTCTTATATCATAGTTTTTTGAACCTTTTGTAGTTTATATAAATACGCGATAACGCGATAATGCGATAACGAGATAAGCGCCCGCTTATCAGCGATCGTTCGTAAGATAACTGGGCTGAACACGTCAGTTGCAAATTCATATTTGTGCTGGAATGACATCTTTTTTATGCGCAACTTAAAATATGATTATTTATTAAAAAACCACGGATTTTTATTAAAAAAATGTATGAGGAATGATGCAGAGAAATATTTTAAAGCCCTTAGACTATTTTTTTTTTTGAAATTCATAAGAATAAGGCCAATAATGAGGAAACCACTGGAGTCCCTAAACGACCCCCATCGGCAGAGAAGTATTTTTTTAGTCTCCGAACCACAAGAGTTAATAATCTTTGTAAAAACACCGGCTTAGCTCGACGCGAGCATAGACAATTGATCACTTCAGCAGTTTATATAGCTTGCGTCGGAAAAATATTGTCTTGATCGCCATAAAAATCTTTAAAAACAAATGTTTATTTTTTTTTCATATATAATAGCTGTTTTTTCATATCTACTATAATCTATTTTACGGTAACTTTCAGTGGCTTAAAAGCTCACGCCTTATTTTCTTACAGGGTAATCCGCCACTGAGTATTTGTCGCTTAATTTAAAAATAAATAAAACATCTTAAGTTTAAACATTCTCTCCTTTTGAATACAAAAGAATACTCAGAAATACCTCGTGTAATTTGAACAATGATTTAAGGAATGTTTCATTATACCTTCTTAAGCTCGCGATGCTTTTCATCGTCTTCCTGTTTCACGGTAGTCTCATATTTGATATCAACAGAATTTTCATCTTTCCAGACGGCATTCGTATTATCTTGATGATTATCGCCATTATCAGCGTTCTCTGGTAGATTCGATGACAGTAATTCATCGTCTGGTTCTTTTTTGATATCCATTTCAAGCTTCTTTCTTGATAAATTGTTTAAAAAACTTTTATTTGACAATTCTACTCTGAACATGTAATATTACCATAGACAACAGCTAATCATTCTTGAGTAGACAAGTTAATAGGGGAAAATAAAAATAAATGAATGTTGTAATTTATATAAGTAAGTAGTAAAATAAAAATCGTTACTAAGACGTTTACCCTTGCATGGGTCTAAGTAAAAGTCTTAGCGATTCCAATATCCAAATAAAATTTCTTTTGTGTATTCCAATAGTTGTTTCGATATATAACTCAAAATATAATATATCAATTTTTTCTACATTTTGACATCTTATAAATATTACTATTATAATATTATCACAATGTTTTAATAGGAACAGACCAATAATTTTTGATTCACACATTTATACATAGACAATAAAGTATTGAAGATGATAAATCTCTATGGTAAATAGAATATTTCATATCACCGCTTGAGTAGTCGAATACAAATTTATTGAACAGTAAACTTGAGTGCTCAATACTAGAAATGGATAATAACCATAAACTAAACCAAAACAAGTGTGACCAAGGATTTCAGACGACCAATGAAGCTTGGATTGATATAAAAATTGAACCATCAGATGAACGGAAAGATTTTCAGGTTACTTTTATATTTATACAAAAAACCACCAGCCATATTCGATTAAACATCAAATAGTTTAAGACACTATTCTTGACTTTTCCCAATTAACTTATTATTTCTAACATTTATCAAACTATTTCGTTTGTGTGATAGACAACGAAATAATATGATATTTTTTGGCATACTAAATATCTCTTTTAACGTGCAGGGTATTCTTTTATTAATTAGAAAATTGACCACTGTATGTTCTTATTTTGCATTCAATTGTGTACAAAATTTAATTACGAATAGAAAAACACTTAAAATCGCCATTACTTGAAACTAGACCAGCGATACTCAACCTATTTTTCGTCGGGACCTTATGCCAGATTTGTATATATTAGTTGGGTTACAGAATATTTATAATTATTCGATTATTTGTGGTTATCATAATTTTGCAAACAGTACCATTTGTTCGAAAAAACGTGTTTTGTTTGGGCCACACAAAAAAACAAAATGGGCCACAGATTGAGTACTGCTGACCTAGATCTACTCTAAAGCAAACATTTTTCCAACCATGGTTTCTCAACCTTTTTGAGTCTCATATTTTTCCGTGGTCTCTTATACTTACTAACCAGTTTTTAGGTTTTTTGGGAAACATTTTGTCATTGGCTTATTTCAAATACCTTTTAATAATTAATGAATTTTGGGATTTCACAAAACGAAAAGACGGGAAACCATTTTTTATTTAGCTCTTCCCACAATTTCCTTTTTCTTAAGCCCAGAAATTTACTGATTTCCCAAAATGGATAGACTTTCCAAAAAATATGTAATATTTTGTCGCCGCCCGATTTACAAAACCTGAAAGTTTATTGATATTTGCGCTGGTCACCCAAAATTGTGCTGTGGCTCACCTAAAAATTTTTATTTCTTCTCTGTAGCCCTTTTGGAACATACTGTGGCCTCTAGTTGAAAAACATTGAACTAGACCACTGAGAACCAATTTTTTATTACAATTTCTGGGTGGTAAAAACTTCCAACACCACACTACAAAGTTCAACGGAAGTTTTAATATTATTATAGAAAACAGAATAACAGTCAATAAAGTCTAGTTTATTTATATATTATCTTCTTCTACAATGATCGTATTCCATTTTTCTTAGGGGACTTCCATTCCAATCATATACGAAGACAGTTTCATTGGACCAGTCATAAAAGAGGAAATCGTCACAAACGTTCGTTCGGTAAAATATGAAATCCAACGTTCATGTATTGAAGATCAACCCAATCATCAGGTAAAAAAGTCTTTTAATAGACATTCTAAGCCAGGTTTTCTCAACCGGGGTTCACTTGGGTCCCTTGGGGCCCACAGAATGTTCCAAGGGGGCCACAGAATTTTAGGGCAGTTACAGCACAATTTTTGGAAGCCACTAGCACCCTGAACACAATGAACAGAAAATGTGCTGATTCAAAAAAGGTCATGCATCATTTTCTTTTAAAAAATCCGCGAGTTCTGAGTTATTGAAATTTACCAGAGGGCACAATTTTCAAAAAGTCTTTCAATCCCAAGATCCCAAAATAATTGTGGTCCTAATCTTGAAAAACTAATTAATACGGGTCTAAAGGCCACGGTAAAATATGAGACTCAAAAAAGGTTGAGAAATTATGTTCTAGACCAGCGGTCGGCAAAGTGTGGTCTGCGAGAAAATTTTGGTGGTCCGCAGAGAAATCTGACATGACTTTATGAACTTGGTGCATTTTTAGACGCATTTAATCAATTTTATGTAATACTTAACACAAAAGTCCAGTTAGTGGTCCTCTGGATTAAAATTGTGAATTTAGAAGTCCGTGGGTCCAAAAAATTTGCCGACCGCTGTTCTAGACCATAGTTTCTCAAACAACAATAAAGTTTATTATTCTTAAGTTTCCAATATTGTATAATAACTTAAAATTTATTTTGTTTTTATTTTAGTCCCTGATTGAGACTGAGTGTCTATCGTTGCCGTCATCAACAGCCCAACTACCTTATAGTCAATTAGAAATCGTGAAACAAGATTTCAAAAAAGAATTCACAGAAGATGAACAAGTCGCTGTGGTTTTGGTTCAAAACGAATTGTTCCATGAACAAAATTTCGTCTGTAGTTTGTGTTTCATAGTATTTGAAACTCGCGAATTGTTAAAAACACACAAAACTATCCATAGACAATTGTTAGTTGAAGATAATAATATGAAAGAGATAGGCAAAAATTGTCAGTCAAAACTTTTCAAATGTGATATATGCAATTATAAACAGTGGCGGCCCGTGGATAAAATATCTGGGGATGTTGCGGTAGATAAAAAATAAAAAAATGTACATTTGAATTATATTTTGTTTCTCATATCTAAAAATTATACTTAATTTGTACTTTTATTTAATTGTAGAAATCATTCTTCTGTCTTTTTTACTTGAAAAATGTCGATCACTATTTCGCTATTCGACAAAGCCGTCAATTTTTCCTGAAACAGTATGTCAAATATATATTTATGTCGTATTTTTTTTATTGATGAAAAACACCGTTCTGGCGCAACGGTAATCAATGGATTTGAAATCAAAGTTTTTAAATTAGTTTTGTTTCTTCAAAAACATCACAAATATCCATGCCTTTGAAGAGAAATCGAACGAAAAAAATCTGTTCGTACTGGGATTTAAGCGCGTGAGGTCTGCCATGAAAGCCAACGACGTTGACCACTGCGCCATTGGATCTAACATTTTATATACTGAATTAAAAGATATATACCTACCACTCTTTGTTTCATTTGATAACACTTAAAATAATTAAAAAATCCTAAACATTTTACTTTTGTGGATATTTCATTTTGTTGTCAGTCCCAAACATTCTGAGCAAAATAAAAATTTTAGCTTTTAATATTGGAATAGTTGTCCGCTTGCAAATTAGCAATAATAATTACTGAAAAAAAAACTTTTTTTGCCAAACTGTTACAATAAATGCACCAACTGAGCTATTCTCAACAAAGAATTAATATCTTAGGATCTTATTGTGAAATTACTTCTTTTTTAACATTTTATTACCTACCTACCAATCTGCTTAAATTATTTTTTGCAATAATTGTCTATGCCACATTTAAATCAAAATAAATGTCATGTCAGTTTGACAGATAGCCTCAAAATTCCTAAAAATGATAATACCAACATTCAATTTGCTTTACAGCATGCTACATTTTTCTACCTGAAAATTAGCTTAATATCGATTATTATAATGCAGTTATGTAGGCAATTTAATTACAATTAGTAAAATGCTAAATTATTACACACATAATTCACGAAAACTGATAATTTACGTGAAATACGAACATAATATCAGTATGAAAAAATCATTATAACACATCAAACGGAACTTCTGATAGCAAACCATAGAGAAAATTAATTAAATATATCGATGATTTTTCGTAATTTGCATAAATTATCAGTTTTTTTGTTATTAATGTACGATTTTTTGATAGTGTTCTATTTAAAAATAAATTTTCTAGACAATTGCATTGTTATTTGCGTAATTTATTCAATTTTCAGGGAGAAAAAAGTAGCATGTTATAAAGCAAAATTACCTTAATTTGCATGAGTTTAATTTTAATGTTTGATGTTTTTAGATCTACTTATACACTATTCAGTACAGTAATGAATTTGATTAATGTTTGCAGGATTAAGTCGATTGTAATGTAGAATATGGGTAGCATGTTGTAAAGCATATTTACCTTTTTACTGCAATTTAATTAGAAATTGCTCCTGAACAATCCTGACATTGAAGACGCAGTCCAAAATCCTGGTTGAATGTCATATTTTACTTACCAGGACTCGAGCTTATGAGCTCCCCTACCAAAACAACGACGTTGTCTTCTCGTTAACAGAACCCGACTTTAGGAATTGTTTAATACTAGGATAGCACATTGCTCATAGGAAGGGTTGATAACTTTACCCTTGAAGGCAACTATTGGTTGAATACAGAGGATATGTTTCTTTTCATTTTTTCTGGTCGATATCGTCTGATACATCCACGCCCTAGATCTTAAATTCCCTCACAATACATTAACCCTTAGAAGTCCTAAGTCGAGCTGGACTCGTCATTACAGATTTGGCAATGTTCTTTAATTTACTGATTTTTTTAATAATATAAGTTTTTTTTTCATCCAAATATTACCAATATGCATTGTGCGCAAGATAAATTTTGCTATACTGAAACATTCAAAATGTTTGGTAAATATGTCATACAGTAGCACATTGACTATTGCGGCGAAAAACTTCATAAACTAAGCTGAAAACAACGCCACGATTTAAAATTATTTTTTGAGGGCTTGATAATTGTGTTAAAACCACACATTAAAAAGAAGAACACTGATAAATTATACAAAATATTTCGTAATTCGTATAATTTATCAGTGTTCTTCTTTTTAATGTGTGGTTTTAACTCGATTTATCAATGCTTCAATAAATATTTTAAATCGTGGCGTTGTTTTCAACTACTTTGCCGCAATAGTCCATGTGTAAGTAAAGGATAATTTAAAAAGTATGGCGGTGTACAGTGAGAATATGTCATATTTTGAATAATTTATTTATCAGTGTTCTTCGTATTAATGTGTGATTTTAACGCGATCTATCAATGCTTCAATAAATATTTTAAATCGTGGATTTGTTTTCAGCTTAGTTTGTGAAGTTTTTCGCCGCAATAGTCGACGTGCTACTGTATGACATATTTACCAAATGTTTTTTACTATAATTATACGATAATAAATGAATTAAAGACGAATTAATGTGAAAACATATTTCAATTAAAGAGTGCAAAGGGTTAAAAAAATATTCAACAAGTAATCTGTAATGGGTTATGTTTTATAATGCGGCATAGCGAGGCCCATTAGCTAAACACTAGTCCTTTCTTGATAGTCGTTGAGAAACTGATAAGTCAATAAGATCCACATCGAGAGTTGGCGAATGGAAATTTTTTACTAATTTTATTCCTCAAGAAAGCAACAATTATCCACAGATCTGAAGTAGTTGAAGCTGTTGGTATGCGAGGTATCTAAAGCTATGTTACATAGATAATTATAATGTAAAAATATAGTAGTAGTACAAAAAAGCAGCTCGCCATTCGTTTAGGAATGGCTGGAGCCACATTCAACTCAATGCGGAATGTCTGCGACACACAGCTGTACTCGATTAATACCAAATGCCACTTATTCTGTCGGTACTGTTTTACGGTTGCGAATCATGGCACCTGACGAATACTCAGAAAAACCGTATACTGAGGTTCGATAACAGCTGCTTGTGTTGGATAATGGGGGAGAGGTGGTTTGATTTTGTGAGGAATTCAGAGATAAGGGAGCGTACAAGACAGCGTCCCGTCACGTCAGAGGTTGTGGAGAGACGTTGGAACTGGCTGGGTCACGTGCTGCAAAAGCCTCAATCCTGCCTGCCTCTTCTTTTGACCGGTGGGATTCTGGCGTCTCGGATGTCCGTCGGGTACTATCCATAGGATGTACTCGACGGAACTGAGGGATGCTGGCATGTCATGGAAGGAAGCAAAGCAATTGGCGGGAGACAGGGAAACATGGAGGTGCCGCGTGGCGGCCAAGTGCTCCACATAGGGAGCGAACATGGCCAAACGAGAAGAAATATAGATTCATTTATGCCGATCTGATACAAATAATAGTTTGAAATGAAGATATTTTTTACTCCAACTGCCTGTTACTCAGTTTCTCAATTCAGCTAATTCTAATGCGCTAAATATTTTAAAGTTGAAAGATCATACGAGAAAAACTCAATGAGAATTTATTGTAAGTCATTCGAGATTAACTCAAAGTAAATCACAAACACCAACGTCTTAGGTCTCAAATTTTAAATTTAAAAATCTAAATTTGACATTTTAACCTTACCGGGAATCAAACCCAGACCCGCCTGGTGGGTAGAGCAAGCTCTAACCAACTAGACCAAAAGCGGGCGATTGATGATGATTTTGTATACATAAATAAATACCAGGGCAGTGGAGTCCGAGTCGTGGAATTGCAATGTTATAACTGGAGACGTGCTCGGCAAATACTTTTTTTTTTATCCATGTCCGCTCCCAATGTGGAACATATGGCCTCTTAATGGAGGTATTTCAACTGAAGTTTTTTCTACGAGGACTGTTTGTTACTCAGTCGCTTCACTTCTCTTCTTCAAAGAGAGTAATTTGGATAGTAGAAAAAGGCTTGGACAGTACTAGCGATTAACTAATCACTCTCGCTACGCCCAGTTATTAAAGGATCGGATAGGCTCGAAGGGAATTTTTAGACTTCACAAACACCCATGCCTTCGAACAGAAATCAATAAAAAAATGGGGCTCGAACACGTGAGATCCGGCACGGTAGCTCACAACGCTAACCGCTGTGCCATTCTTCTACTTCTTTGACCAAATTCACTCCCTATGTGGAGCATATCACCTCCATGTTTCCCTGTCTCCCGCCAAATGCATTGCTTCCTCCCATGACATGCCAGCATCCCTCAGTTCCACCGAGTACATCCTATGAATAGAAACTGATGGACGTCTGGGGCGCCAGAATCCCAACGGTCGAAACCAGAGGCAGGCAAGATTGAAGCTTTCCGGAGGCATCCACAGCCTGGAAGCTGTGCCATTACTAACACGGAAAATACTAATAACTTCGAATACTTCTAAAAAATCTTTGTACATATTATTTAAATTGCTGAGGTCAAAAGTGGCGCCACTGCATGCTACTAAGTCTAAAAAAATAATTTAAATTATGCTATGATCGGAGTTGGAGTCGCTTAATTTCTTCACGACTCCACAGCCCTGATAAACACTGTCAGTCATGTAGCGGAGTGGTCCACAATGCTGGTCTCTTCTCCACCTGGTTGCGAGGTAACAGTTTGAATACTGGAAAAGAAAATTCCTTATATTAATAAAACTTGAACTGTTAAAATGTAGTTACACTACCATATGTTTTGTCACTTACGACCTAAGTGTTTTCTTCCGCCACTTTCATGTATTCTTATCACTACATATATTTACGAAAACTAACAGATATTTGTAACTTTTTATGTGAGTACTATTCAAATTAATTCATAGATGCTTAAAACCCAACCACGCCTATTGGATCTGTAAAATGGGGCACAGCGAGAGTAATAATCATACCGCTAGCTTTGTCTATACTTTATATTATAGTTCCTCAACCTTTTTGGGCCAGTGGCCCCTTTCGAGTCTCATATTTTTTCCGTGGCCCCAATACCTGTACAAATAAGTTTTTTGAGACTCGGAAATTGAAAGATTACAAAATAATTTCAATTTGCCCGTGGTCCCTGGTTGAGAATCAGTGCTTTATAATTCTCTTTTCAAAGAGATCTCTTTTCAAAAAGAGAGGTTGATCGAATAAGTAACCAGCAGTTCTTATAGAAAAACATCTGTTAAGATAAATTTCAATTGGGAGTTTTAAGAGAGAAAATATTACATTGCTGTAAATTTTATCTAAAGATATAACATATTTTATGTTTATTAATTTTACATGAACATTGCAAAAGATTGACTTAGTCAATCTTTTGCAATTTTTCATTGTTTTGTAAACAAAACTGAAAAGTCAACTGAGTAAGCTCTGACATTTTAAGCCCTATATTGCCCTTGTTGGTGCGATCGCTCTTTCATGGACACCGTAATGAAAGACTTTTATTGTGAAACATTAATTAAATAATAAAAAACATTTTCTTCTTCTTTTTACTTTGACAGTTTACAATGTGACTGATAAATTATTCGGATTGGCTGATAAATAAAAACATTTTTAATAGAAAATTATCCTATTGAAGTTTAATAGGCAATTACAAAATATTTTGGGAAACTGTTATAAGCTAAAGCACGGGTTCCCAACCTGGGGTCGCCAACTTTTTTCGATTTTGGAGATTTGAACAATATAGCGAATTGAGGATTTCAAATTCTTCGGGGGGGTCGCTAGTCACATGGCTTTTATAAAAAGGGGTCGCCACCCGAAAAAAGTTGGGAACCTATGAGCTAAAGGAAGGCGATCACTTATTACAGAATTTCTAAAGGCTAAATCCTAAAATACTCCCGAGTCCTCTGATAATAAAAACTTACAACCAATCTTGAAAAAGAGCCGAACATAAAGAATTGTAATTGTAATTATAAGCGATGGTAAATAAATAATTTATTATATTAATATAATATTCATGTATGTTATCAAAGTTTTTTTCAACAAATAAGTAAATGTATATTAATGTCGATTGCTTGGTAAAAAAAAAATAAAGGATATTTTAACAACCTTCGATATTTTTTTAGAACGCACGCAATTTCTGTATGAACTTCAAACCTCGTATTACACGGATTTGTACTACACAACCATATGACCGTGTTATACGAGGCCCAAGTGTACAGTGGAACCCCCAATTACACTACCCTGAATTACGCGCTGGCTTTAAATATTCGCCGCAAATCCCTCAATCGCACTGTCGCATTCCATTGTCGTTGCCACGCGATTGTCGTCTGTACGGCGCATACAGTCAAATGTTGGCTAGCGTCTGTGTATTCAACACGTGGCAGGCTATACACGTATAGCCGTGCGACTGTCTATGTGTTAGATTTTGGCGCGTTTTGCATTTTATCACTTAGTAACTAAATATTTCGTCCATATTTTTTTTTTTGAGACAGGGAAACTGGGAATTGAGATAGGTAAACATGGAGGTGCCGCGTGACGGCCATATGCTCCACATAGGGAGCGAACATGGCCAAAGAAGAAGAGGAAGACTAAGGGAAATCTTTTTGCGGAAAAAACCAAATCGCTAATTTTGTGAGATTCACTCCCCCAATTGCACTACCCTGAATGACACTGTCCCGACTTTAGTGTAAATGGGGATTTTACTGTAGTTGGTTTTTTTGTATACTATTATCTGTATCTAGTTATTTTACTAATCTTGCTGATGTTTCAAAGTTACAGGGAAATATCAATAATTTTAAAAGAGTTTTCTTACAAACTAAAATACTTCAGTGTTTTGTTATAAAGGTTTACCTTTCAGCAATCGATTGGCATACTTGTCATAAAAATCGACCTTTTTCACTTAATCTCACTGTTGTTTTGTGGTAGCGATATATAGGAATAGAAAATGTAAACACAGTTGTAAAAACAAAATAATGCACACAAACATTAACTTTTCCGGTTCTAAGCTCAAGAAATGCGACCCCAATACCCACATTTCCTTAAATATCTATTTTAATATGGGTGATACAATGTTTATAATTAAGGTATTCTTATATCATAGTTTTTTTTACCTTTTGTAGTTTATATAAATACGCGATAACGGAATAAAGCGATAAGCGATCGTTCGTAAGATAGCTGGGCTAAACTCGTCAGTTGCAATTTCATATGTGTGCTGGGATGATGTCTTTTTTACGCGCAACTTAAAATATAATTATTTATTAAAAAACCATGAATTTTTATTAAAAAAATGTACGAGGAACGATGCAGAGATATTTTAAAGCTCTTAGACTATTTTCTTTGTTGAAATTCATAAGAATAAGGCCAATAATGAGGAAACCACTGGGGTCCCTAAACGACCCCCATCAGATGAGAAGTATTTTTCTAGTCTCCGAGCCGCGAGAGTTAAAAATGATTTTGAGAAAATTTCCCAGATTGTAATTACATTCGAATTTATCATAAGTCTCCACTTTAACTTAATTATTCTTTGATGAGTTTTGAAATTATTTTTAAGAGGTAAGTAATAAAACATTTTTATAAGTTACTTATTTGTATTTTGTACCTTTATCTGTAAATTCCTTTCAATACCAATTTATTGTTTGTTATACCTTAATCATTTTATTCTCTAGTACAAATGAGTATTTCATTTTCTTAATTGATGTGCAACATGATTGATTAACAACTAATTTTCCTAGATTTGCAAATAGTCCAATACATTTTAAAAAGGACACACTGAACCATGACACTGCATAGTAGGGCTTGTCAGTTTTTTTTGCTAAATTTGTGACATTCGAAAACCAGTTTTTCAACTTTGTAGCCGGTTTGTGCCGAATTTTCCATAAACGAGTCTATAAACAAAAAAACAGAAAATTTGAATCTTTTATTTGATGGCTTAAAGACCATATACCCCACATCATTAGCAAGTGAAAGGGTAATTTCGATATCGAGAAATTTTGTTACAAAACGATCAGTGGACGCTTTGTGTTTTTTTTTACCATATTTTCTGAAGAGTAACACCAAATAATTTCTTGTTGTGTATTATTATGTATATAAACAACATAAAAAAATTGAACTTTTTCTCGCTATTTTAACACTTCTTAGTCGGGCTTTTTAAAAAATAGACTCAAGCCTGTAGCGGGCGTTTTTTAGTGATTAGCGCACAAATATATTACATTCTTAAAATCAACACAACTTCTAAACCAAACGATATTTTCGATTGAAATTTTTAAAAAAATCATACGTGACATTTAACCCTTACCACTCCAGAGCATTTTTCATTGAAATTTTAGCAAATCCAAGCATTAAATGCAAAAATATTAGAAAAAATTAGTATACTTATAAAAAATTGAAAGAAAAATTTCCAGTGAAATAATGAATATTTTTTTTAAGAATTATATATTTATGATATTTCTTAAAACAATCTCCTAAATACATATGTGGTTTGTTTGGACATGTGTCACAGTATTCGCTGGTTTCACGTCTGCCGCCTTTCACTGCCCTTTTTGAGCAGACCACACAGTCTCTCTTTGCACCTTTACTCAAAATATGAAGTTTTCCATCAAGTCTGTTCTCTGATGGAGCGGAAGTAGATGGCCTTTTTCGGAGATCTTTGTAGTCATTCACTAATTGATCCACTAAAGTTTTGATAAAATTTAAATGGCTCATAGGTTTCTCATTATTCTTTTTTTACGACTTTTTTCTACGACGTATCGCTAGCAAATACAATGCACAATTGAATGCCAAGTGTTTATACCAGCGATGAGATCATTATACCGTCACCGCTATCGTAACTTGTACTCATTGCTTAGGGCGCCCGTACGGCGACATCGGAGTTGTTTAAATATTCTCTATGTCGCCGTAGCGGCGCCAACGGAGTTTTAAGAGTTAATCATTAAAAATAAAATTAGAACATTTTGATAACATCATAATTTCACTATGTTTCTAAGCTGAATATAAAACTTGTTATCAATTTAGTAGATAGCACTCCGTATGTTATAAATATTAAATATTCAAAATATTCTATATAACAAAACAGCATATTTATCAATATTTTATAATTATATAAATAATTATAATATATAATCGCCATCCCTACAACTTTACTACCACTAGAAGTGTAAAATCTAATGCCATAAAAATCACAGCGTAAATATTCAAAACACATGTGTCACCCTTTCTAGTAAAGAATTAGGACTAATGTTAATTAGTTGCGGCATTTTATTTAATGCCGACAAACAAACCCGTGATATTATGTGTCCCGCAAAAAAGCGACGATATAAAAAAACGTATGATGCCGTGATCTGCATTCTACCGACAATACGCTAAAAACGACTTTTGTCGTTTCCCACATATTAAGTGTTAATTGAATAATCCATTTTTCTAAAACCGGTTATCGAACAATATTGACATTCGACAACCGGTTTTTGTATAAGCCCTACTGCATAGTAAATGTGTTCTATTTCAGGATGAAATATTCTTTGAAAGATTCCGTTTTTCTCAATATTACTTTAAATTATTGAAAGTAAGTAAAGAAGATTCGAAAACGAAATGTCGGCTCCGCTGCACTACCGATAATATGACTTCTAATTTAGAAATTTATCTTGACGGAAACGCTTCTACGGTGCCTCCCTGTTACTCAATAGTAGGGATTGAAAGATAGGAGGCTAGTACAAGATTAATGATTACCTAATAGCTTTCAATACACCCCATTTTTAAGATAAAATGCATTTTAATACCAATATGCTATGAGGACATGACAATAATTTTAGTGAGGCAAAGTCTACCCAACGTGTAGCGGGTGGACTCTAAACTGAAGTCACTTTTACATGTAAATTCCGGGAAAATGTAAATTGTGGACCGTAGAAAAATTAAAAACGGTAAAAATATGTTTTATTTTATTCTTGATAATACAGTAGAGCACTTTTAGGGTGTTCACTGTCAATACTTGGTGGAAAGGCATTATATTAGTAAAAACACAATATTCAGTTGACGATGCTCATAATGAGCGAAACCGGTCCTGACATATTAAATAAAGTGGAATGAAGTACAAAGGAATATTGTGTTTTTACTAATACAGTAGAACTTGGTTATTACAAGGAAGATGGGAGCGACTGAATTTGCTCGTTATTTCAGAGAATAGGTATTTTTAAATGCTTACAAACATACCCATCACACGAAGACATGAATTATCTAAAGCGGTCACATAACACAAAAAGTTGCTATTCAAACAAAAACATACAATTAGAATTTATTTACATACATATTACATTTTTCTGTCAATCCACTCGTCTTAAATTTCCCCTCAAAGCACTCGACCCATTAAAAGACTCTTGATTGGTGAGCTAATGATATATGCTATGGCACGTCCATAGCATATATCATTAGCTCTGGAGATCGTAGTTACTGGTTTGGATTTTTGACAGTATTTTTGCTTGGTATCCCCAAGTATTAGTCCGTTATAAAAGTGAATAAATGTATAGAGAAAACCATAAACTAAAATGTCAACGAATATTTCCTGATTACATTTAAGATCTTGCTATTTCTGTGATTGTAATAACCGAGTTTGACTGTAATATATTACAATTTTAGACAAGGGCGTGAAAATATTTGTGACGAAATGTGACAAAGTTCCACGAGACATTCGCTTGACAACCTGAGTAATGAAATCAAACGCGGTGATGAACTTTTTCTTAGCCATATCCACTCCCAAAGTAGTGCATATGAACATTTAATGTATTCCATCTCAACATTCTTAACACAAGTTTTTCTACGACAACTATTGGCTACTCAGTTGCCGAACCCCTATTCTTTAAGAGAGTAGGAATAGGCAAATAGATCTTAGACTAGACTAGTGGTTAGCTAACGGCATCCACTACACTCCGTTTTAAGGCTCGGAACTGACATCCATGGGTTTAAATAGAAATCTATACTGTAATAAAATCAAAACCAACGGCGGTAACCAATTGAGCACGAACCTGGTCATTTTATATCAGTATTTATTTATATTTAACGTTTTTGAAGGCATAAAAAAACGTAAATTGCGGAAAAATGCTAATTGGGGTTATTATTTTTGATTACTTTTTTTTTTTACCATGTCCGCTCCCAATGTGGAGAATATGGAGTTTATCTCAACAGAAGTGTTTCTATAAGAACTGTTACTCAGTTGCTCAACCTCTCTTTTTCCAAAGAGAGTAGAAATAGAAGGAAGCGGTTATGAAAAGACTAATGGTTAGCAGTGGTTATGGAGAGACGTTGGAACTGGCTGGGTCACGTGCTGCGGATGCCTCCGGAAAGCCTCAATCCTGCCTGCCTTTTCTTTCGACCAGTGGGATTCCGGCGTCCCGGACGTCCGTCGGGTACTATCCATAGGATGTACTCGGCGGAACTGAGGGATGCTGGCATGTCATGGGAGGAAGCAAAGCAATTGGCAGGAGACAGGGAAACATGGAGGTGCCGCGTGGCGGCCATATGCTCCACATAGGGAGCGAACATGGCCAAAGAAAGAAGAATGGTTAGCTAATCGCTCTCGATACACTCCGTTCATAGGATAAGATGGGTGGGAGGGGGGAATTCAAGACATCACATACATCCATGTCTTTGAACAAAAATTCATAAATCAATTGAAAAATCAATTTATAAAACTGCCCATACTGGGATTCGAACCCGTGACCTCCGTAGCGGTAGCCAACGACGTTGACCATTAGACCACACAGGCGGCAACTTTTGATTACTTACCTTCATTATATTTTTAAGCAAGGGTGTAAAATATTTTGTGACGAAATGTGACAATTTAGGAGAGTGTCTCTTGTAGACACTTTGTGTGATTAAATTAAATATGGTGTATAAAATTAAATATGGAGAGTAAAATTTTCATGAAATAATTATATCCGTCAGATTGTCAACATTTTCGACTCAGATTTTTTCCAATACATTTGAGAACCACTGTTATTATTATTGTACGTCTTGTGAATCGAGCATGTCAAATTATTTACGAATCTTTAATTTATCAGAAGTCTTCAGTAAAGTATTTAATTTTGATTAAAAAAAATATTTTTTCAATATTTTTTACGTCAACTGTCGTAAACAATTTCATATAGTATGTGTGCTGGCAGCACCCGAGATCTCTTGTGTCGAAATAATCCAAAATGGCCGTCGCTGTGTATATCCTTTGTATTTGCACCACCGTCTTGGAAATTGCACCCTAGCGCCTCCTAAATAAATCTGAAGTAACAAATAAAATACGCGAAAATTCAGCAAAGCAACATACGACAAATCAGTGTGGTTTTAGTGCAAAAAATGCGTTCGGAATCGCCGTAGCCGAGCGTCAAAAGTCGTGTTTTTTTCCATGTAGTATCCTGACATTTTGTAAAATAATGTGATAGTGAAGATTAACAGTGATGTCTGTCGAGGGCGGACGCGCTGTCTGCGACGACTCGGCCGCGGGCGCGTGCCCCGTACCCCCGCCCGCTCTTCACAGCTCCCTGGCCCTCCAGAACGCCAGAAATTCCGACAGGAAGAACCGAAGGGTCGCGTTCCCCGAAGATGACAACCTACTTGTCACGGGCCAGCTGGAACCTGTCACCCCGTGGAGTTCAGGTAACTTGCGCCAAAATGACAACAACAAATGATTCTGCAATTTTCTTTCGCATCTACACTAAAAAAACTGCCTAATTCTGTTTCACAAACAAAATATATAACATTATTCATTTAACAAGATAACTTGACATTTCTTTTATATACATAGGTACTGTATTTTCCTTTGGAATCCTTTGTATATTGAATTAACTGGCGTTAAATTTAAGAATAAAACACACGTAATTATAATCATTGCTCGTTAATTGTACCCAAATGTAATTTATTTTTTTCCAATCAAACAAACTTTTGTTGTTATTATTTTAGTGATGTACATTTGTAATTTCAAATTTCGAATTTTCTTCCTTTTTTGGCATACGAAACAGTTAGAAAAATACTCTATGTACCGAATTCATCGTTTTACTTTGACGATTATTCAAAAATATGTTTTAAATATTATTAAATAAAAAAAAATATGGTAATAATCTGTATTTTGCTGTCAGGTTGAATTCTATATCCATAATTTGATCGCTTAGCCACTGAAAGCTGTCAAATAAAAATGCAGTAGGAACCATTCTTCAAAGTGACCTGTCAGAAAACCATAGTCAATTTAAAAAATATATTTGCTTTACAATATGCTACTATTTGTCTCCCAGAATGTTTACTGAATCCCGCAAAAATAATGCAATTCTCTGGAAGGCTTAATTACTGAAATATTAAAAAATTCGTTAGAATCAAGTAAACCGACAATTCATGCGAATTACGAAATATTTCAAATTTTCTCTATGGTTTATATTAAAAAGTTTCATTTGAATATATAATGTTGACTTCTTCATACTGATAATATACAATCAAGCTTAATATACACCCCTGGTTAAAACAGATGCTTATTTCATTGTTTTCGATCTCATTGTTCTTAATATTTCCCCTCAAAGCACTCAACCCATTGAAAGATTCTTGGGTCGTTTCATTGCAAAAAATCGACTAGCTCGTCCAATACATCATAAGCTCTGGAGATCTGATATTTTTTCCCGAGAAGTAGCTCGTTATGTATGGAGAAAACCATAAACTAAAATGTCACCAAATGTTTCCTCATTACATCCGATATCTCGCTATTTCCGTGATCGTAATAACCGAATTCTACTGTATTTGTATTTCACGTAAATTATCTGTTTCCCCGATTCCTGTGTGTGATGATTTATCATTATCCTCTTCGTAATTCAATTTCCTACAGAGATGCATTGTAATTAGCTGCATTTTATTAATTTTCATGTTTAAATAGAGTGTGTCGAGCCGCCTGTGTGGTCGAGTGGTCAACATCGTTGGCTACCGCTACGGAGGGCACGGCTTCGAATCCCAGTACGGACAGTTTTATAAATTGATTTTTCAATCGATTTATGAATTTCTGTTCGAAGGCATGGATGTATGTGATGTCTTGAATTCCCCCCTCCCATCCTATCATATGAACGGGGCGTATGGAGAGCGACTAGCTAACCACTAGTTCTGTCCTAGCCCCTTTCTTCTATTCCCTACTCTCTTTGGAAAAAGAGAGGTTGAGCAACTGAGTAACAAGCAGTTCTCGTAGAAACACTTCTGTTGAGATAAACGCCATTAGGAGTCCATATGCTCCACATTGGGAGCGGATATGGTAAAAAAAAAAAAAAAAGAGTAGCATGTTGTAGAGCATTTTTACTCAAATTTCATTTACACTTTGAATATGTATTTTAAAATCATAATTACTAAAAATTAATTAATGCGTGAAATAGTAAGCATGTAATATTCTTCCTAGATTGACCCATAACTAGGGCTGTGGAGTTGTGAAAAAATACAACGACTCCAACTTTCCTCCCTTGAAATGAATGGTTGAGGATTTTTTTTCAATCATTTCCTTAATACTTTGTGTACTTATGGATTACAACATAGGTGAACAGGGGTGTCAATTCCTCATATTTTGTCATTATCTGGATAAAGAATTGAGAAGCTCTTCTATGATTTTTGTAGTGTTACAAAATACTGTTTATTTATTTAATTCATGTCTGCGCCCAATGTAAAGCATACGTCCTCCTAATGGAGGTATCTTAACATAAGTTTTTCTACAAAAACTTTTTGTTACTCAGTCGATTAACCTTTCTTTTTGAAGAGAGGTTGATCCTATTCCCGATATTCTGGTACTCGGGTGCTAAATCACTCTCCTGTAAATTGTCGATAGTTTAATTTAATACCAAGATCTCTACGTCCGGTAATATTCATATAGTAATCAATTAAAATCTAACCAAGAGGATATTATGTTAGTTAATGAATAATTCTTAGCAAACGTGCGATATATTATTTTTCCTTGGACAAGCGCTTGACCTTTCTACCGCTGTTTGTTATTTTTTTTGTGATACGTTCAACAATGCTATCTCTGATCGTATTTATTCATTTTAAATAACATTACGTATTTATTTACAGAAATGATCTAAGATTCGATCAATTCCTTATCTGCTGGACGACTTGCATGATACGTATTTTGGAAGCAATCGTTTTTAATTTTCTACTCGTACAAAACAAGAAAGACTTACAAGCAATGTTCCCTCTGAGCGGCCAGCCAGGGGTTCGAAAGCCTCCACGCAATCATTCCTGGTTGTCGTGGATTCCAATACAAAACTATTCAGACAATATTTATTTGAATTGCAATTACCCTAATTGACCGAAATAAATTAGAAATTGAACATTTAGTTAGATAATTCAAATAGAATTATTTTTTTATCTTTTATCACAACAGATTAATCTAAATCAGGCATGCGCAACCTTTCCTAGGTCTGGGGCCAAATTATCATTCTGTCTCCGAGTCAAGGGCCGGATCAAATTATTAAACATGGCAAAGTAATATTAAATTAAATAAAACATGTTGCTACTTCTTAGATATTTTTTTATTTATATAATGAACGACATAATATTAATATTATATACTGATTACAAAATTTAGTGTGAAGATTGGCCTTGAACTTGAATTACGAGACTAGCAATATTGGCTCACTGGAACTATTAATTTCTTTCTCTATTACTTCGCCGAGATGAATCAGGGCCGGACAAAATAGCTCGGTGGTTGCCCATATATGATCTAAATGGAGTAAATATAAGAATTAGTTGTAAGGAACGACGTAAAAAGCTAGAAAATTTAAAATATTATGTTACTAAATTCATAAGCGACTGATTATTTGTTCATTCTGTTTATTTTCTTAATTTGTGATTGATTTTATTTTATGTTAAAAAAGTAGAATGAATTCTGTTATTTTCTTATGTTTTATTTAATACACTTATTAGTAAAAACTTACTTTAATGCAAATTAAAACAAAAAAGACACTAATTATTTATCAAATATAACTAATTATGCCGCACATTTGTTGTATTAGTCAGCGCAGCTAACCTCTCGTCTTAAAAGGAAGTATTGCTAATAAGAGTGCAACAAACACTCGAGTCCCTGAAGGTTAAATAAACATACCTCATTTTCCTCTACTTTTTACTTATTTTCTTGCAAATTATTGATTGCTTTTTGTCTGAAATAACGACCCATAATCGGCTAAAGAACTTAAGCGACACAATTCAGTAAATTACAAAGGTGTCAAAAATTTCAAAGCGTTGCCTCATTCGCTAAATCTTTTTTTAGGGCCTGTGCATTTTAGTGTTTTGAATTGTTATCGTTTGTTCCACGTGGACCCCTATTGAAAAACGCTGATCTAGAGAACTGAAAGCAGTCGGAATAATATCAGGATAGGCATTGACCGTATAATACTATTTACTAACTGCACTTACGGAATTCCTTTTTCGAACATAATTAAAAAAAACCTGTGATGTTTGTATATTGTCGGTTACGAATTTCTGCCTATTCGATCGATATCTCGGCATCCACTGCTCCTATTGATATGTCCCTTTTGCCACTTTATGTAATATGTTATTTTATATCCGGTGGCATACTTATCGTCGCTAATTTTCTACAAGCACGTATCTCAACTTTCGTCAGTGTTGAATTTTTTTGATGTAATGAATTCAGAATTTCAATTAGAATTTATTTACACACATATTGCATTTTTCTGTCAATCCACTTTTCTTGTAAAATTTAAAATTGATTCTTGTGTCATTGTTTTGACGATATTTTTGGTCTGTATGCCCGAAAAGTAGCTTGTTAAAAAAGTGAATAAATGTATTGAGAAACCCATCATCGAATGTTTCCTTGTTACATCCGGGATCCACTATTTCCATGATCGTAATAACCGAGTTTGACTATATATCTTAAAATAATTCTCATATAACTAAATAATTTGGTTACTTCATTGTTATACGCCAGCCGGTGAAACCTTCTATTTATTTATTTATTTATTTATTTATTTAATTAACATTGCAAAAGGTTGACAAATTATAAATTTAAAACTTTTACAATGGAGAAAAAAAATAGTACAATTTAATATTAAAATCAGTAGAAAAAAAAATGGCAAAGAAGTCAACTGAGTAAGCTCCGACGAACTCTACTTTAATACATAAAAAATAGTATTCGTCGGAACTCACCCACGTCTACGTGGAATATGTCGACATCCGAAGCAATATTGTTGAACACCGTTAAAGCTCTCCCCAGTGGCATCCCCATTGGCAGGCTGGTTCTACACCTTGGGAGAACAAACAATTCAATATGACACATCACATAATATCGACTGTGGCTTCTAAAATAGCTTTTTTTGAAAATCACAACGTACAGTCAATCCTCTTTTTATGCGATTTCGAAGTTTTAAAAAATGTACTATATTTTACGATAGATAAAAATGTTAAATATTACATCTAGAGCACGTATCACGAATAGAGAATGAATCATAAACGCAACCGACATTTGGAAAAAAATACAGTTTTGGACTGTTAAAATCATGTTGCATCGGCTATTAAACAATTAAAATTATCGAAAAAAGAAAGTCTGAACAAACTTTGATCACTAATTTCATTGTTATTACTATTTCTTCCGAAAAAGATTGATTTCGAACGACATGCAAAACGCACTTAGCATTTTCATACAATGACGATAATTTTACTTAAAATGTTTCTAAAGTGAAACCAACAAATTTTATTTTATAATAAATAATATTTTTATTTATTTTTACGCCGTGTTTTTCCCATAATTTTCCTATACTTTTTATGTGATTTAGGGTATATTTTAACTCGCTGTTTCAAAGTTATGCGAATTTTAAAATTTATGGAACGCATCCCCACTTTTTGTATGGAAGTCAAGTATTTTTTATGCGATATTTCGTGGAACGCATCTTTTTTTTTTTTTACCATGTCCGCCCCCAATGTGGAGCGTATGGACTCCTAATGGAGTTTATCTCAACAGAAGTGTTTCTACGAGAACTGCTTGTTACTCAGTTGCTCAACCTCTCTTTTTCCAAAGAGAGTAGGGAATAGAAGAAAAGGGCTAGGACAGGACTAGTGGTTAGCTTATTGCTCTCAATACGCCTCATACATAGGATAGGGTGGGAGGGAGGAATTCAAGACAACACATACATCCTTGCCTTCGAACAGAAATTCATAAATCAATTGAAAAATCAATTTATAAAACTGCCCGTACTGGAATTCGAACTCGTGACCTCCGTAGCGGTAGTTAACGACGTTGACCACTCGACCACACAGGCGGCTAAGCATCCACCGCATAAAAACAGGATTGACTGTAATCAACTTGATACACGTTCTATCAAAAGGATGTAAGCTGAAAATGCTGAATTGTTATCTAAATTTAGCTTTAAGTTTGAAAACGAATGACCTGTGAAAATTGTGATCAGTAAAAAAGACTTCATTCGATGTTTACTCACAACTATCAACCTGTTGCTTATTAACTTCTGCCAGTACTGTTTGTATTACATTTGAAAGCCATTTAGCCAATTATGTTTTTAAATTATGATGAAATGAAGAAAAAATGCATAACAAACACCCTCGCTTTAGTTTGAAATCTGAATTGGATGTCGATATTGTCAGGACTTGAACCTGGACAAATCTGATCGCTCGGGTACAGATGTAGAGATCTTACCACTGCACTACAGATGCTGGCATTCCTATCAAATAATAATTTATCATATATACCGCTTGAAAAGTCTCATCATCATTTTGACGTTATCTGCAAACATGAGAAGCGAAAATTGTATATTAAAATTTAAATTCATATCGAAGCGATGCTTTTATTCATGAATGAATAAATTTTGCCCTAGATTTGTTTAATATAATCAATATTATGTTGCCCCTGCAGAAAAATGTTCCAAAAGTCTTGGTTGTCAGTCCCATTGGATGCATGAATTTTTTTGTGGATTTTTTTCATAAAACTCGCGGCTCAGAGACCAGAAAAATACAAATCTTCCGATGCGGGTCGTTTAGGGACCCCAGTGGTTTCCTCATTATTGGCCGTATTCTTATGAATTTCAAAAAAAAAAAATAGTCTAAGGGCTTTAAAATATCTCTGCATCATTCCTCATACATTTTTTTTTATAAAAATCCGTGGTTTTTTAATAAATAATCATATTTTAAGTTGCGCGTAAAAAAGACGTCATCCCAGCACACATATAAAATCGCAACTGAAGAGATTTCGGAAAATTTGCTCATGTCCCCCCCTTTAACCCGTAACATGCCATCCTAAAAAATCACGTTCCCAGCCATGATGGCATCTCAGTTTCACTGTTTATTGACAGTATTTAAACCTAAGTTAGAAGCTAATAATAATTTTTTAAATGTATATATGCTAGAATATCTAAAATGATAAATACTTATTGACAATATTAAGAGAAATATTGAATGATTTAATGGCTCAACTATTTACGATTGCATCATGGGCATGGAGGTGTTAAACTGTGCTGTGGCTCCCCTTAACAAAATAAATCTCTGTGGCCCCCCGTTGGGAAACCCTGGCCTACAACATAAACAATTTATTGAATTAGATTCATTTGCTAAACCTAAAGATATTCCAGTTTTTTTTTTAAATACCGGAATCCCGTAATACAACAAGATAATAATATAATTATATGTATTAGATGCTAGACAAAAGAATATGCGATAAGATTCAATTTAATATTCAAATCGTGCTAATATGTAAATCTCATAATAACAATATTGTTGTGATGACATCTGTGACGTCACAGGCGTCCGCGTGTCTGGCGACGTTCTATTGTTTTTTTATTACCTACATCGCCGCACATACATTACGTATTTTGAATTTAGAACGAATTCGAAAAAGCTGCGCTCGTCCTTGAAACAAATGGAATGAAAACTATTATCGCATGGTGTCGTGAATTTATATTTTTATTATTGTTTATGGCTGTTGGCTTTTTTCACTATACGGTCGTAATGTTTATTTTTATATTAAAACTAACGTAAATGTATGTAATTCTCTATACATTTTTTTTGTTATTACTTATTATCACTTTTAGGGTGTTCACTGTCAATACTCGGTGGAAAGGCAATAAATTAATAAAAACACAATAATCCTTTGTACTTTATCAGTCACCACTTGAAATTGATTAACCTTTGATGATTTTTATCAGGGCTGTGGAGTCGCGTAAGAAAAAGACGACTCCGACTCCAGCTTTAAAATAATTAACGACTCCGAGGAAATTTTTCAATAATTTAATTTTAATTTATATATATACATATATGTATACCATCAGATTTTGTTTTCAAAAAAAAATCGAGCCGCTCATTTTTCACGACTCCGACTCCAGCCAAAATACCGCGACTCCGACTCCACAGCCCTGATTTTTATACTATATGTTAGAGGTTGTTTAGTTTCGGCGGATAGTCGGATAGGAACCCAAAACAGCATATCATCCTTGTATCTTAACTCTCATTTAAAAAGAAAGTAAGGGCAACTGATAAACAAGCGGTTCTCGTCGAAAACTTCTGCTAAAATAAACTCAATTAGAAATTCATATGATCCTAAAATATATGTTCACAATTTCTTCTTTTATCGTATGTATGTATAACAAAACCATTTAAAATTCGTCTGTGATACATTTATCTCGTTTGAAAATGGGTAGTTTTATTACCTATGTATTTTCTGATGTACGTTTTTATTATCTCTGGATTATGTCATAGTTTTATTGTCTCTGACATTTAATGTCGAATGGCCGCTTTTATGGCCGCATAATTTTTTTTTATCACGCAACTTTCTTGTACATATTTAAAATTATATATTGTTTTTTACCTAGGTAAGGTTTAACTAAATTTAAAATAAATTATCATATATAGGTAAAAGGATGTTTCTTTTTTATTCCGTATCTGCTCCCAATGTTGAGTATCATATAGCCTTCTGAAAAAGGTATCTCAAGAGACGTTTTTTCTACGAAAACTGCTTGTTAGTCAGTTGCTCAACTTCTTTTTTTCGGAAAGATTAAGGCTAGAAAGTCCTTATTATACTCAGGATGGTTTTTGTATTTAGTTTTTACGATTGGTATAAAATCAATTTATATATTGCGGCTACATTCACTGTTGTTATAGTCAATCTGTCAAACGTCTTCATTCTTCTTCATTTTGTATGTCTGATTAATCATATCCACTCGCTATGTGGAGTATTTGGCATCCTAATGAAAGAAAAAAAATGTATAATACAAATCCGTGTTATAAGAGGTTTGTTTGAAAGTTAATACAAAAATATTTTTTTTAACCGTGTTATATGAGGCCCAAGTGTAATAGCCTCAATTGTTCTAAAACCGTGCTGTAAAAAAATATGTTACGAAATTCATAAACCGTGCTGTAGAATTGCCGCGCAATATTAGTCCAGTGTATTCAAATTTCTACCACGAGATTTCAATATTTTGAATGATCGGAATCTCTGCAGGAATCCAATTGAATCACAAAATGACTCATCGGACCGTATCCACAAAACGGTGCCAATTTTCTTCTATGTAAACTCATGCACCTATACTTAAGCGGCGATATTTCAACATTGTTTACTGGCCGTCGCCGTGCGCTCGTAAACATAAAGGTGCCCATACATCAAGGAACAAATGGTTCCAGAACATGTCCTGGAACACAAAATTTACCGTGGAATCGTGGAACATTTCACGTGACTCAAGATAGGTTCCCATGTTTACGCTCTGGAATCGAGCGCAAACGGGGAACATTCATGCGCGCGCAGCTGTAGACGAACTGCCATATTGATGAAATGGAAAAGTGTTTCAAATTCATTTTTGTGTAAATAGCACTGTTAAACTACATTTCTTATCAGTTGTCAATGCTCGCAACGAGCGAAACCGGTCCTAACCTTTCAAATAAAGTTGAATAAAAATTACAAAGGAATATTGTGTGTTTATTAATACAATGCCTTTCCAACAAGTATTGACAGTGAACACCCTAAAAGTGTATTTATTTAATTATTATTTCTAAAAAAGAATCCAAACCCTCTTTTCCATACATTTCTTAATCTCGCTTTACACGGTTTCGCTTAACACGGTGATCTAGCAGAACTTATATTTCGTGTTAAGCGAGGGATGGTTGTAATTAACTTTAATTGCATTTTAATTATTTTTATTCTGTACACTTCCATAAAGTTTGTCGATACCGACCCGGGTTTCGCCTTTCGGCATCTTCTGGTTTTATCTAGTGCACGAATGCACTTGAACTGGCTTGACTTGAAACCAGAAGATGTTGAAAGGCGAAACCCGGGTCGTTATCGACAAAATTTATGGAAGTGTACAGAATAAAAATAATTCAAATTTGACATTCAATTTCCATCAAGCACCTTCAGTCGAAATTCTAAATTGCATTGCATTTGTATGTATCCAATAAAATCAAACGTTCGTTCGGACGCAGCAATGACCAACATAACCAACATAACCTCAACGGGTGACGTTTCCATGACCCATAGTGCGTTCAAGAACGTGTTCTGGAACATTGTTCCTGGGACATTACGTAGATGTTCAGGGTCATGTCCCGGGACCTTTGTTCCCAGGTGTATGGGCCCTATAACCCTAAAATACGATGAAGTCACCCCACACACGTTCTAAATATAGTGTTTCTGGAATTCGCTGTTATTATCTTATGTACTAAGTATAGCCAAATCTATGTATAATACGTGCTATAGTTATATTTATTAAACTCGTCAACTGTCACCAGGCAGTCTGCTTGGATCGTGTGGTGTAACCAGCTGTCACAAACTCGCGGCATTGGTGATAGATTCCGCGAGTAAGTTCTTCCTACGACGTACTATCCCGGGATTGATTATTCACAATAAATGTTGCTTGAATCCCAGTACGAGCAGCATTTTTTCAATCGATTTTATCGATTTCTGTTCGAATTCACGGGTGCTTGTGATTAGGGTATCCAATCCCGGAGCCTTTTTCCCGGGATTGGAATTAGTTCACCGAGGAATTTGAAATCCTCAATTCCCTATACGTTTTCCTCAGATTATCTCCGAACCTTGTTTTTTTTTTTTAACCCACCGATGAATTTGAAATCCTCGATTCGGTACACTTTTTCCCCAATTTGTCACAAAACCTCGTTTTTTTTTTTTAGCTCACCGAGGAATTTGAAATCCGAGATTTTGGGATCAGAAAATTGAACAGGATCCCGAATCCCGGGATTGGATGCCCTACTTGTGATGTCTAAAAATTCCCTCCCGCCCTTGCAATCCTAAAACAACCACTAGTCCTGTCCTAAACCTAACCTTACTATTTTTGAAAGAATTCTTTCTTTGACTGACTAGCAATTGGGTAACAACCAGTTCTCGTAAAAATGTTTATTTACTTTTCTGTTGTTATTCCACGTCCGCTCCTAATGTGGAGCACACAACCTCCTGAATGAATTATTTATTTTGTTTTTAGAAGAGAGTGGGGTTAGGACAGGACTAGTGTTTCACATACACCAATGCATTATAAAAAAAATGGAAAAAATAATCCATTCTGTGATTTGAACCCTTGACCTCAGAAGTGTTTTCAATTTCTGATATATCTATCTTCTATTATAAAATAATTGAAAATCTATTTTTTTATTTTATTAATTATTTTTAAAAAAGGTTCACCGTAACTTTGTTTGCTAATTGGACTTGGCAGTAGATGAACGCGAGATATTTTTAACATTGAAAAACACTAACATTTTTTCAGTATCAAAAACAGCAATAACTACACAATGATTCATACAAACTTTTCCATTATTCATTATTAATCACGTACGTAAAACGTTAGAATCAAAACTGAATATATTTTGTATGACGACATATAAAGATTTCTATTTTTCATACTCAAAAATTTTAATAATCAAAGTCAACGATATTCAATCGACGGCCATAATAAAACTGTTCTATTTTCGAAATTCAAAACAATTCAGAATCAAAACTGAAAATATTTCCATAAAGTTAGTATAAAGATTGTTGTTTTTGATATCCTAGTAACAATCAATAACGGCAATCTTTGTATAGAAAAGTAATGACGTATTTCATTATTGATACTAACTACGTTTATATTTGTTCCACGCTATACAAATACTTACAGAATCAAAACCGACAATGTTTGTATTATCTCAATACAAATATACACGTTTTTGGTCCGATCAAACTTTGTATGCCAAAGTTCAATATTGACATTATTATTTTACCCTTTCGTATAAAACTTTCGGAAACAAAACAAGCAATCTTACAATACACACACACGACTATTGCTATTTTTGTTGTTTTATATTATAAAATGTTGTCAGAATCATAAAACGAAATCGTCACATAGCTTTATATGCACATTTGCTGTTTTTGATATTGTATATTTATTTTAGTATTCGTCACTTTTTGGAAACAAAATACGCAATCTTTCATACGTTTACATTTTTTATTGCTACTTCTGATGGTAATATTTATATTTTTTTACTTTATGTCGGAATCAAAACGTATAATCTTTTATACAATTTATTAAAATTTTTGCTCTTTTCGATTGTTATGTTTATATTTATACTGTTAGAATCAAAACAGGCTATCTTCAGCCAGTTTTTCACACATTATTTCTTGGTTTGATAATATATTTTTTTTTAATTAGCAATTCTCACGTTCTAAAAAGAAACACATGTAATAATAATATTCTAGTATGTGTTTGTTATTTTTTTTATATGTATTAGTGTATATGTACATATATAAAAAAAATAACCCACTAAATAAATTCTCAGAAATTTTATTATTTTTGTCACATGTAGGTACAGTATATATATATTCAGTATGAACTATTTTAATGAAACAAAACCGGATATCTCCAATACATAATTTATTGGATATAACTGTTTTTGATTTTTCAATATTCAAACTTTTTTATTGATTTCTTTTTGACAGTACGGGTGTAGCGAGAGTGACTAGCTAACGACTAGTCTTATTCTACCTTACCCTCAAATACCACTAGAGCCACTTAGTAACAATCAGTTCTCGTAGAAAAAAAAGTCAGTTTAGATAAACTCGAATAGAAGTCCATATGCTCCACTTTGTAATCAGACATGGCTAAATAATTATATATTTACTTACTGGAACAATGTTGAGCCTGTAAAGTGGGCTCTAAGTGTCCTGCTTATTTTTATATCTAAGGTTAGCTTTAAGTACTGTATCAATAAAGAGTGTCGGGTGAAGTGATTAAGAATCACCCCATACGAATACTGATTAAAATACATCAAAATTTATACAATGTTAAGAAATTTTTATGTATTATGATTCCTTTTTTAGTCCGATACAAACTAACGCACTTGGTATGACGTAACTGTACAAATTTTATAGTAGTACTGACCCGATGTGATGTGCTAGTGTTGTATTTGTCGGTTTCCAACACCGCCGCGACATTTATTTTGTTCAATCATAACAGCTATTGTTATATTAGATGTACTTTTGGGTAATCGGTGAAGTGGTCAACATCGTTGGTTTCCGTGACGAATCTCACTGGTTCAAGTACAAACGGATTTTTTCGATTTCTGTTCATGGACATGGGTGTTTTTAAGGTATGAAAATTGACTCCCACCATTCCAATCCTAAAATAACAGCGTAACAAGAGCGATTATCATACCGCTAGTCCTGTCCTAGTCCAATCCTCCTATCCTTACACTTTTCTAAAAAAGGGCGTTGACTAACAAGCCGTTTTCGTAAAATAGATACCTCCATTAGCAGGCCATATGCCCCACATTTTGAGCACACATGGTTATACTTTTACCAACCTAACTGTATAAATTTCGCATTTGTACTGACCCGATGCGCTGTGCTAGTGTTGCATTCGTGTGTCTCCAATCGTAACATTTTTTAATTATTATTTCCAGTGGAGGAAATCACAAACGAGGAGTTGATCGGGATGTACGAGAAGTCGTGCGAGAAGCACTGCACGCAGCCCATCCAGACCGTCGTCGATCAACTTAAGGTAACGCGCAATTGCTTGTTAAATTGTATACAGTCAACCCTACTACAGCACCGACCTCAAGACGACACTATAGAAACCTACCCTATAGGATACTAGCCACCCACACAAAATTTGGGGTTAAGTTTTTTCTGGTGTATTTTGTAAATTGCGTAATGTTGGTAAGTAGCAGATTGATAGTTGTGAGTAAACAGCAAGTGACAAATTATAAATTTATAACTTATCCAATGATGAAAAAAATAGAATACAGCGGAACCCCCGATTACACGATCCCGAATTACGCGCTGGCTTGAAATATTCGCCGCAAATCCCCCAATTGCACGGTCGCATTTCATTGTCGTTACTATGAGACAGTCGTCTCTGCCGCACATACAGTTAAATGTTGGCTAGCGTCTGTGTATTCAACACATGCCAGGCTATACACGCATAGCTGGGTATCTGTCTGTGTGCGGGATATTTACTACTACAAAAACTAAATATTTCGTCCACATTTTGTTTTTTTGCAAAACTAAGGGAAATTCTAGTTTTGCATTTTCTGCGGAAAAAAACCAAGTGTAATAGTGTAAATGGGGGTTTTACTGTATAATTGAAAATTCAATAGCAGTAGAAAAAAAATAATTATTTATGTTTTGCAAAAGTAAGCTCTGACAAACTCTACTTTAATACAGTCAACCCTCCTATAGCGTTTGCGGCGGTCTTTTCGTGTAGCGTACTTTTTACAAAATTCTGTTAAACCCCAGTGCGGCGTGGCGCTGTCGAAAAACATTTCAGGGATATTCGTCACAATACAGTAAGAAAATATTTTTCTACTTGTATACCCGTGGAACATGCCGCACGTTCCCCTACACTGATCAATGATATAAGCTTAAGCTGTCATCGTGGATGATAAAATAATCGTATTTTCAATGTAGATCAAATCTCGTTTGTTCGGACGCAACACTGACCAACATAACCTCAACGGGTGACGTTTCTGTGACCCCTCGTGTGTTCAAGAACATGTTCTGGAACATAGTTCCTGAGACATTACGTAGATGATCCTGAGATCATGCCCTGGGACCTTTGTCCCTTGATGTATGGGCCGTACAAAATGAATAGACATGGACAATTGTCTGTCTTTAAACCAGTATCAATAATTGTTTCCAGGTGCTGGGCATGATTGACGGGGTGAGGCGGGGCCGTCTGTCCATCAAGAGCTTCCCGCTGAGCGCCCCGGCCTGCGAGGCGCTCGAGTCCATCTTCAAGAGGGTCCGGTTCAACCGGCTAGAGCTGAGGGAGTGCTCTCTCACCGACGAGACTGCCGTTAGTATTGTTTGTTTACTTTGTGTATAGAAAGTGTTATCGATATCTCAAGTACTGTTGGTGTTAAGTGTGAAGGCACTCGATCATCGTTGTGTTATGGAAGGCGGCCATGGAACAGCGGCTGTATGCATGGACAACAGTGGTGGAACCGGTGGTATCAATTCTTCTATTCCAATTTGTACCATCTCAAAAAACATCGTTTTGATACAATTTAGTAACAAGATTTTAGGTTGCCTTTTTGAGACCTATTTATTAGTTTCTAAGACAGTGACAGCGAACCTTTTTGGGTACGCGTGCCGACAATCTTCAAATATTTTTTCTCGATTGTGTCGTAGGGTATCCAATCCCGGATTTAATTGGGATTAGCTCACCGAGGAATTTGAAATCCCCAATTTGGTATACTTTTTTCCCGGATTGTCACAGAAACTTGAAAACCTGTCGTTTTTAAACATTTGGAAATCGTTCGCGTGCCATCCAAATTCTCAAACGTGCCACCTCGGGCACGCGTGCCATAGGTTCGCCATCCCTGGTCTAAGAGCTTAAAACTAATATATTTCAGAATATATCCCCCTCCTGAGAAGTTTTTTTTATACTTGGCATTACAGCTAATGCCAAATAGTTTAAAGTTGAGTGATCATATGAGAAAAACTCAATGAGAATTTTTGTACTGTAAGTCACTTGAGGTAAATTTTAGTTTTTCATCATTTGTCAAAAATGTTGTAAGATTCCAAAAAAGATGCTCAGAAACTATTATTTCATAGCGTTTTTACCGGATTCCAGGTGGCCCTGTTTGACATGGTGGAGTACTACGAGAGTGCCAGCGAATTGGACATATCGGGGAACCACCATATCGGGATTCTGGGATGGGCGGCGTGTTCCAGAATGATCCACAAGGTAATATCTCGCGGAGAACCGACCATTCATTTGTGTCCACTATCATTACTCGGGGTCCACGGACGAATGGACTAATTTGGCATTACAGTTTATTCCAATGTACCAAATATTTTGAATGAGAATTTTTTTCGTCAATCACTCAAACGAGAATTGGCCTCCACGTCTTAGATCTCAGAGCTAGAGAATTTGTTTATAGCGCAAACGTGTTAATGAATTCATTTTCGGTGTGTGCAGTCGCAGTGCCTGGAGCAGCTGAAAGCCTGTGAGACTTCCCTGGCGGAGAGCACGGCCCCAACGCTCGGCCGATCCCTGCGGAACCCTTGCAACCTCCGAAGCTTGCACCTGCAGAGGTCCAAACTTGCAGGAAGGCCTCTTTTGTGCCTCGGTAAGTGTCTTATTGTCTTAATACATGTGTGGCTGATTATACGCCCACTATTAGCATTATGGGACTGAATACGGTCAAAGAAGAAGAAGAAGACAGTTGTGCATTAGGGCAGTGGTTTCCAAACATTATGTTACTACGCCCCCTTTACAAAAAAAAATTATCGCCGTGCCTCCTCACTATGGCATCCAATCCCGCACCCTCTTTTTGATCCCGGAACTTCGGGATTCATAATTTTTGTTTCCGAAAACAATGTCGGAGCGACACAGATTCCAGACTTTTTTTTATCCTCATCCTTTGAAAAGTGTACAACGTTGCTTCCGTCGTTTATTTTCTGAAATTCGAGGCATTATTGTAAAAAAACTGGTTATACATTTATGATTGAAACTATTGTCCATCGCTGGCCACTACTTTCTCCCATCATTTGGGCAGCGTACAAATCCCTCGCTTGTCATCATCATCATCATCTTTTCAAGCCATCCACAAATCGATCCAATTTCCAAGACCGGAATTGCTTTTGTTAGCCAGAACGTGTGTCATCGATCGAAACAAGTGTTAGTCAGACGGAGCAATGTCTGGAGAATACGGCGGGTGGGATAGGACTTCCCATTTCAACACTTAAATTATGTCTCGACCGAGCATTATTGTCATGCTGCAAAATCACTTTATCGTGTGTCTCATTGTATTGCGGCCGTTTTTCTTTCAATGCTCGGCTCAAACGCATTGATTACGCTCGATAACGATCGCCTGTTATTTTTTTAGTCGGTTTTTAACAGCTCCTATTACACTACGCCTAGCTGGTCCCACCGAGAGAAAAATTGAAAAAGAATTTTTAATGAACAAGTAAATCTGCCAAATTCACCACTCTTATACCCTATATGTGAGTAAATATAATTCAAACAAAAATAAATATAATTCTTAAAATTATCCACCATTCAAATCTGTAGGCAATTCCCATGGGTTAATCCTTTCGCCAGCAACGGCTTTAAACTTAATATTACATTTATTTATTATTTAAACACGATACATTCGTTTACTAAGCGTCAGTTCAAGTTCATCCGTGCACTTGAACGCTTAAAGATGCCGAAAGCCGAAACCTGTTAGTTGACAAAGACTTGTGTGAATGCACATAATTTGAACGATTCAAATTTAATATTGAAATTCCACCAAGCGCTTCGAAATCTTAAATTATACAAATACAGAGCATACATAACCTTGGAGGAAAATGATACTTCTGTTATTTTGTGTGTGTCTGCCAGTCCAACCGCCTTGGCTACGGTTCACGCCTTCCAGTTTGGAAATCGCTGGGTTAGTGAAATGCTATCTTATGACCACCGATATGGTGCCTTACATCCATGTATAATCCTTATACCCCATGTCTGTTGGTAGTTATCGAATATCGTGTTTGGTATTTTCCAGCCGGGTTCTTAAAACAGAACAAGTCAGTGCGAGAGCTTCACCTCGGCGATAACGAGCTGAGAGCCGACGACGCGCAGTGCCTGGCCGGAATGCTGAAGGGCAACTCCTCGCTGCAACTGCTGGACGTCAGCAATAACGACATACAGGTTCGTGAATACTTTTTTTGGAACCGTACCTTCTCTTGATAAGGGATTGTGATTGGAAATTGGAAATCCAGGTAGTCATGGTCATTTCAAATTTTATTAAAACTAATGTTCCCCTCTGTGGTCTAGTTGAATAGAGCTTGCTCTACCGATCAGGTGGGTCTGGGTTCGATTTCCGGTAAGGTCAATATCAAATTGGATTTTTTTCAATTTTAATTTGAGATCTAAGACATGGGTGTTTGTGAAGTCAATTCTCCTTGAGTCAATCTCATGTGACCTACAAAAATGAGTATATCTCGTATGATATTTCAACATCAAAATATTTGACGCATTGGCGTAAGCTGTAATGTCAAATATTTTTTAAAAAATTAAAAAAAAAAATGTTAATTTTGAAATTATTCACGAATTTATTTAATTTCCTAAATGAAAAATGTGCGACCTTTTTTTTACCTCATGTCGAATACATAATGCGCAATATCCGTTCATTATATTTAGGATGCCCGTGATCCTAAATATAATAAATATAGATCAGGGGTGGGGAACCTTGACACCCTCCCTCATAAACTAAATATTTTTAATTCACAATGTAAATTAGTCAAAAGGCCGCATCAGAGTTGCCAAGAGACCGCAGGTTCTCCACCACTGGTCTAGTTAAACACCGACGTTCTTAACCTAGTATAGTTTCTCATTTCAGGACACCGGTATCGAATCGATAGCCGAGGCTCTGGCGGAGCAGTCGACGATGAACTCCCCATCAAGTGGGTCCAGTTCCGACTCCCCCATGTCGTCGCCTCAGTCCGCTAGTTCAGGTTTGTTGTCACAGTCCATGACAGGGGTCATATTATCATATTTTATCTCCGAACACTCCTTTGCCATCTGCAAATGCCATAATTTTGCATAAATTCATTTTTAATATGAATTTAAAACATTGTTATTCTACCGATTGTGTTAAAAATTGTAGGACAGGTGTCATTGTTGTTGACTTACAACACGAAAGTCACAAGCTCGAATCCCAGTTTGAACACTTTTAATAAATTGATTTTTCCATCGATGTATGGATTTCTGACCGAAGGCATGGATGTATTTTTTGCCTCCCGCCCATTCTATCCTAAAAACGGGCATATCAAGAGCGATTAACCGACCACTAGTCCTGTCCTAGTCCTACACTCTTTGGAAATGAGAGGTTGGGCAACTGACTAACAAACAGTTCTCGTATAAAAAACTTCAGTTGAAATAACTCCATGAAAAAAGACAAATCTGATCAACAAAATGGTCAATGGATATCTGTTTGAAGTTCCTCCCACCCAACCTAGTCCTACACTCTTGAAAATGAGGGGTTGAGCAACTGACTAACAAACAGTTCTCTCTCTGACTAACAAAAATTGTCTCAATGCCGATTGCCAATTTATACACGACGTTATGTTGAGTGTTCAATCCCGGAATACCATATTGAAAAATTTTCAATCCTGGAATCATAAAAAGCGTCCAGAATTGGATACCCAGCAAATCAAGGATTTGAAATTCCCCGGTGAGCTAAAAAAAAAAAAAGAAGTTTCGGAGACAATCCGGGTAAAAAGTATAGCAAATCGAAGATTTCAAATTCCTCGGTGAGCTAAAAAAAAAAAGCTTCGGAGACAATCAGGGTAAAAAGTATAGCAAATCGAGAATTTCAAATTCCTCGGTGACCAAAAAAAAGGGGGGGTCGCCACCCGAAAAAGGTTGGGAACCTATGCCCTAATCCTTACTACTCTTTTTCACAAAAGAGAGGTTGCGAAACTGACTAACAAACAGTTCTCATATGAAAAACTCTGTTGAGATACCTTCGTTAAAAAGGCCATGTGCAAGAAAAATTATGAGGGTAATTAAAAAAAAAAAACCATCTGTAAAATGTACGAATTGACGTTTACGCTTTTCTTCCGATAACAAATCAATACGCTCCGGAACGGACTTTGATCGCACTGTGCGCATCAGTGAGCGGGCTCTATTATCGCCTGGACAGTAACAAATCCGTGAATAGGACAGTAGGTGTAATAATAAATGTTAAAAATACCATCGCTTCGTACAACAGTAAAGACAAATTCACACTCAGTTACTTCTTTGCAGGATCTGTCCAAGAGAGAGGGCTGGCGGTGCTGATCGTGTGGAACAACAACCTGACGAGGAACAGCGGCCAGCACTTCAGCAAGGCTCTGGTGAGTTCACCACTTACACGTTTGACCTGCGTAAAAGACTATTTTTAAACTTCCAGGAGTACATATGTTGAACACATTGTGGTCATTTTGAATATCATATTTACTGTAATAATTTCACTACAATAATTTATTAAAAGTTTTGTTTGTACTGCCGTGAAAAATTAATCAATCTATAAACTCTTTTTACAACTTGCACGCCAACGACTCACCGGTGTGTCAAGCGCTTACTGACTTTGAATGAACTTACCAATTTTGAATGAGCAGGTAAATCTTCCAAATTACCCACTATTCAAATCCATAAGCATTCCCGTGGGTTAATCCTTTTCTCCGCCAACAATGGCTTTAAACTTAATGATGCATTTATTTCTTATATAAACACGAAGCGTTTGTTTACTAAGCGTCAGTTCAAATTCATCCGTGCACTTGAACGCCTGAAGATCCTGAAAGACGAAACCCGGGTCGTTATTGACAAAACTTGTGTGAATGTACATGATTTAAATGATTCAAAAAAAATTAATAAATTATTTACTAATTGAAATGATAAGAAATATTCTTCCCAAATGGACCCATTTTTCTGTATGTGTCTAGTAAAAAGCACTTCAAAAACGTGCCCTGTTTTGATGTCTGTAGAAGTCATAAAAACTTTTTTTTTTATCCACTTCAGACGCGCTGTCGATCTCTTGAGGTCTTAAACGTCGGTCAGAATCCGCTCGGAGGCGAGACGGTGAACCGGATAAAAGGTGCCCTGCAGAAGAACCGTTCTCTTCTATCACTGGGTATGCAGAGTGCAAGGCTGGGCGCCGAGGCGGCCGTGGCCCTCGCCGAAGTCATAGAAGACAATCCTGTCATCCAGGTAACAACAACATAAACCTATAAATATATAGTCATTGTTAGAAAGAAAATATTATTAAAAAAAAAAACATTTTAAATAATCACCATCGTTGAATTGATTTCCATTGGGACTTGACCCTACCCAATGAAAGTAATCAATTTGTAATTAGTACTATCAACATTTGTATCTTACCCCCTCCCTGCTTCCAGTAGAAATGGACAAAACCTGGACTTTTATTTTGTAATTTATAACAAGAATTAGAATCAATTTTTAGTTTATTTTGCGTTTCTCAAACTGTGGTCTGCGGTCCTCATGGGGACTGTGAATCAGTTTCATTGGTACTGTAAAATGACTAAAAAGGAAGCGAAAGCGAATTAACGTTGTCTTCGATTACGTAGACCCTGGGCTCAAATCCCAGTATGAACATTTTTTAAGTTTAAATTGATTTTTCAATCAATTTGTGAATTCCTAATCGAAGGCACAGATGTTTGTGATGTTAACACCCATTGTATTCTGTCCTAAAAACGAGGCATACTGAGAGTGATTAGCTAACCACTAGTCATGTCCTAGCCCTATTTTTATCTATTCCGGCTCTCTTTCGAAACAAACATTGAACAATTGAGTAACAAACAGCTCTCGTAGAAACACTTTCGTTAAAATAAATTCTATCAGTCCGTATGCTATACACTAGGACCATATGAAGACATTGCTTTTACAATTTTTAATAAATGAAATCGAATGATTGTTTTTTTAAAATGGTAATGCAATTTTTGCAATTGGTAGATATGTTACTTTGAATTGATTTTTTTTTTATCACAATCAACTTCTTACGAGAAACCGATAAGAAATTGTGTAATGTCTAAAAATTCAGATCGTAGCAAGATCGATTAGCTAACCATAAATCCTCTCCTAGCCCTATTATTCTACCCTCAATCTCTTTGAAAAGAAGAGATTGAGCAACTGAGTAACAATCAGTTCTCATAGTAAACACCCCTGCTGTGATAAACTCCATTAGAAGTTTCAAATCTCTGCTACCATAACCCTGATACTAGGGCTTCCAAACAGGTTTAAACCGAAACCAGTTAACCGGCTTATCACGTGTTTTGAAAAAATTCGAAAACCGGTTTATTTCACTCGGTTAACCGGGTTCAATCAAAAATAATCTTTTCTTATTTTTCATTGTTTTTTACAAAAAGAAAAATGTTTTATAATGAATTTACTGCGTTATATAAGAAACAATTCGTAATATACAACAAGCATGTACATATATAAATATATTGTAGAATAATCTACTTCTGTCTCAAAGTTGTCCATGTTGTGAACAGAAATGACTCTTTTAAATACTAAAAATTCTACTCTATTTTTGTCTAAATATTGGATTTCTTGTCTTATCCAGTTGGTATTTTTTAAAAAATTGAATGCATTTAAACATCATTCTTTTAGTGAGTTTTATAATCAAGCTCTATTTTTTTTATTTGACGTATATTTTTTGTATCATAAAATATTTTTTCACATGTTATAGTAATTGTTACTTTGCCATAGCAAACAGGTTGGTAACTAGAGTCCCATTAACATAAATGTCGTGTTTTTTGTTTGGAATTGGAGTATTAGCTGTTATGCCAAATATTGAAAAATTTCTACGATTTTTTTTTTGCATACCTACCTAATCAAAATACATGATATTTCGGTTTAAACCGGTTACCCGGTTTATTTGTCAGAAAAAAACCGAAAACCGGTTAGTGTTTAAGTCCGGTTAATTGGAAGCCCTACCTGACACCCTTGTCACCTGAGGAGCCCTAATGTTTCGATTCTGTTTTCAGAGGATAGACCTTCGCGACAACCGCCTGCAGGTTGCCGGTCTTCTCGCGATAGCCACGGCACTGCGGAACAACCGCGGCGTCACCAGAATCGACCTGGACGATGCTCCGACGCCTACGGTATGCTTGTTTCCGATGTCTTTCCATTTCTCACTCAGTCTCGCTAAACAATTCTTGCGACATTTTGATGTTATAATTCTTTGGCAGATCTACTGATATCTGTTCAGTACAATCTGCAGGCGTTCAAGTGCACCGATGAACTTGAACTGACGGATGGACGCCTGAAGATGCCGAAAGGCGAAACCCGTGTCATTAGTGACAAAACTTGTTATTCCACGACCGCCCTGTTCTTTCACCTTGCATATGATTTGCGCGTCCTTTTTAATAAGGGAATTTATTTTAATATATCACCCGTTTATATTTGCAGAACGGTACGTCAGAAGACCGTCACCCTATCGAAGAAAACCGACTGCTGACGGAGATCAGAGCCGCCTGCAAAAGAAACCTCGACTCCCCCGCCGCACCCCTGGCCAGAAAAATCAGTTTAACCTGTCAAACACTACAAGCGACCAGAGTCTCGATACCTGAAATTCAGACGCCAACGCATCTATCTCCGCCCAGATCGCAGAGCAGGCCTCTCCGATCGCCACTCCCGAGTCCGATACCCTCGCCCGCCGGAAGCCCCGTACCTAGCCCCTCGAAATCGAGCCGGTTCAAGGTTTCCAGAGTCGTCGACCAGAAAGAGGCGAAGACGAATCGATTCAGCGTAATCCGTAACGTTAACCTCTCCAGCGATTGCAATCGGAGCGATCCGGAAATATTCACCGGTAAAGAACTGAGGCCGGAACCGTGCGTCTGCTGTAAGTCGAGGAGCATCGACGACCTCTCCAGGAACACATGCACGTGCAGAGGAATTAACTTATCGAAAAGCGAAGAGAATTTGGCTGACAGCATTTTGGGTATCTCCAACGCCAATATACTGAGAAAATCAGCGTCCAGTACTGTCGTTGAGACATCAACCGTTATCAGAACGCTGCTGGATAGTCCCGACGCTGAAATATCACGTGTTATGATGTGCGATTTCGACGATAGCGCCCCGCCCACAAGACCCACCGTTGAAATAACAGATTTTAATAAAATTGCCAATGTTACGTCAGCGAAAAGGCCGGACTGTAAAAAGATTGATGGATTCTTTTCTGATGATTTGAGTAAATGTGAAACAAGGCGGTCGATATTATCAGCGTCCTCGAACGAAAGCAGCATGGAGTCCAGTACGTTCGAAGCCGTATCAACATCGCAGTACTCCAACCAGCTAAATTCGTCGGTTTCCTCAAATGAAAGCGTTTCGCCGAACATGTTCGGAAAGCATCTAACGTTGCACGGTTCCGTCACCAGTTTGGAAGCCAGCGTCAGTTCCGTAGACTCGTTAAAGAGTTCCAACGGTAACAATGTGTTCAATTTCAACCCTGACGATAAAGTAACACTGGATTCGAGCAATTCGAACATCGACAGCGGATTCGAATCGAAATTGACTCGAAACGAATCAATCTCGTCGAACGAAGGCACCTTAACCAGCAGCTCGAATCTTCGATCAAATATATTCTCAAACGATTCGGCCAATAATACTTTAACGGATTGCGACAAAACAAAGAGTCTTCTCTTGGACGTTCCCGCCGGTTCGAGTCCGAACAGCTCTCCAAGGACGCGAAAGATCAGCTGGATCGCACCGCATAACCCGAACCCTGTTCCTTTTCATCCGAAAGCAGACGTCATCGAAAACGTTGAACCTGTCAAACCGCAGACAAATCTCGAGAAGCTTTTGAGTATATTCCAGCATCCGATTTTTTCAAGGAATACCGACAGTGCGAGTATTGAGAAAAAAAGTGTTGACGTGAATGCAGCAACAAACGTCAGGCGTGATTCGCAAGGTTCCAATTCCTCGTTTTGGTCATGGAGTTTGGGCGGCGGTTCGAGTTCGAATTCTTCCGTCGCCAAAACCGTGGCTCCTGTCGTTACGGCGACCGTCGACAAGCTGAAACGTTTCGGCGAGAGTTTCGAATCTACGTCGTCGCAGGACGCCAATGCGGAATCGTTCTACAGCAGTTCTGTTTCGGCGGAGTACACTCTACGATTGGCTGAAAGTAAAAACGATATCGCTGAACAGTTTCCGGTGAAAGGCGACGCTAAAAAGACCGTCGAGCGTATCGTGCAGCAAGATAACTTAATGGACGAAGACAAGAGTTTGTCTATTGACGATATCGCGAATATTGACGATGATCCGTGTCCGAATGTTGTTTCGGCGGGTACTCCCAGCGACGTTTGTTCAGAGTTGTTAGAACGGCAAATATTCAACGTGCCACTCGAAGTCGTTTTAGAAAACACGTCGAATTCCCCTAAAGAGAATACTGCACGGCAAACGTTCGAAGTTGATACCAAAAATTCAGAACACGATTCTTCGCCGCCGCTTTTAGAGCGACAAATATACAGCGTTCCTGAAGAAAAAACACGTACACGAATGTGTTCGGATACCGACGTGTTGCTACGTGAATATGACGAACGGATGAAGTTGAATCAGTTTGGTTTCGGTAGAAGCATTGAAATCGTGCCGGTGTTGACTAAAGATCCGAACTACGTTCTCGAAAGGTTGGCGATCGGCGACAAACCGGTCGTGACGACGGAAATCGTCCTCGAGAATAGGTTGGCGGGCGGCGGTAGCGGTATTACGCCGACGTTACCGGACGTAGCCGAAAACGCGTCATTTCTTCACGGCGATATTTCAATTAGTGATGAAAAACAAACTGTAGTTAAAAACGATTACTCAGAATCAAATAAAGACGTCGACGAGTGTAATATCGTCTTTAACCCGACGCTCGCGCTCGGCGCATCAGATTTGCACCGACGGTTTTTGCTAAATAGAATCGTTCTCCAAAACGAACTCGAAGATTTACCAAGTGCTACCGAACGCGATCCTTCATCGTCACCTGATGTTGAGGAATTAGACGATTCGCAGTGCCTGCGCAATGAAAATGTAGTGACAATCGATTCAACGTTAGTTTGTGACAATAATATTGATATTACGGTCGCACCCAGTTTGAATGCGGTTCCGTTTTGCTTATTGCCAGAAGACGGCGAACAAATTTCCATTTACATAGACAATATTATATCGGAAGCGAGGGATATTTGTATAGAAAGGTTGTCTATTAGGGCGGATAATGAAGTAAATAGTACAAAGTGTGATGTTTTACCAAGTAATAGTACAAATTTAGAAGGCACAGTTGCCGATGGGTGTGATAGTACAAACGGTGGAGAGGCGAAAGACACTGATGTGATCCTGACAGAGATTGCCGAGAAATCGGCCGATATTGTAAATATATGCGAGAAAATGGCGGTAATTTTAAGAGATAAAGAAGAAACAAAGGTTGAAACGGGTAAAGAAATAATTAATAACTCGGTCAGTGAAGGAACGGATCCGATCAGAGAAAAATTGGCAAATCTTGACGACGGTTTTTGCCGCGAGAAAATGTTTGATTCTTTCAATAAAGCACCCTGTGATATAGTGGCCGAGTCGAAGAGTGATATTGGGAACGGGAAGACAACCGAGAAAGTACAAAGCGAGAACGACGCGGCGGTAGTTTTAAATAAAGAATTTGATCTCAGCCATAAAGCGGTGCGGCCGTCCGACTTCCAACAGAAGACGACGCCCAAAATGGCGTATTCTTCGGTGCTGAAGCAGTCGATAGGCCTCGAGAATAAATCGCAATCCGGCGAAAGACAGTCGAGCCCCGAAACGGGACCCTCGGTCGATAATTTACCGAGCAAAATAATCAGGAGAATCAAGGAGAACATAAGTCCGGAGAATACCTTGACGCCGAGTATGAGCAATACTCAGACATTAGCTAAAGAATTGCTGGAGACCAGGTCCGTTTTAGGCGTGTCGTCTATTTCGGAAAATCAGCCTCAGGAAGTGTTCATCGCGAAGTTGTTCGGAAAGTTAGACGAGAGCGACGGAGATGGCAATAAAGACACTAAAGGTTTTGATGTCGCCGATGTAATCCTCGAAGAACTTGTCGGTAAAATAACGGTTAGAGACGATTTTATGGGTGTGCCGATGAAAGTTGCCGACTCTGAAAGAGTCGTGGATAATCCTGTGGAAGTTTCCGACAAGAACAAGGAAAATACTGCTCCGGACAATGTTTTAATTTTAGAAATTCCTTCTTTTGTACTTAAATCCGATATTCCGAGCCAAAATATTGATTCTGTTTCTTTGTTATCTATTGAAAGCGACAAATCTTCAAATACAGATGTGGGGTCCGATACGAATGTGATGTCCAGCCTGGATACGTCACCCAACGTGGATGTGACATCCGAAATGGATATTGTATCCAATATGGGTGTGTCATCTAAAATGGATTGCGTGTCCAATATGAATTTTGAATCTAATACGAGTGCCGATACATTATCCAAAATTGTCACGGCGTTCATAACAGATGTATCCAAAACAGATAAGACATTCAATATGGATGCGACGTCACAAATGGATTTGCCGTTTAAAAATGACAATTCGTCTAACTATAACGTTGAACATTTTGAACAACGACTTAAAGTGGATGAACATTGTTTAGAAGTTAGCTGTAACCCTATCGATCAACATTTTCAGATGTCGAATTATAATTTAGAATTTCAACCGGATATTTTAAAAATTGTAGAAGGTTTCAGTATAGACGCTTTGGATATCGAAGTAGTTACGGCGGAAGAGGCGCATAATCCGTTGGCAGTGTTGCCGTCGACACCGTCGTTCATCGACCAAGCCAAAGACGCTTTGGCAGGAATTTTCGATTACACGCATCAAATCGACGGCAATACGAACGTCGCTATAGTAGTCGAGGCGTGCAGCGATGTAATCACACCAGACGAACGTGTTGATAGCATTGTCGTTGACTCTGCGCAAACTGTGCCTATTGAAATTGCGACAGCGGTCGACGCGTGTACAATTACCGAATTGAATAAAACTGCCGACGTTTGCGTCGAGGCGTGTTCTCACGACGTAACGATGGATGACGTATTTTTACCGTGCGCGTCGAAATCGACCGATTGCGATTTTCAACCCGTGTCGATTTTAAAAAATAAAAATTCAGAAGCGGCCTCTTCGAGCAGTCCGAAAGATATTCCAGATATACGGATGAAAAAGCCTTATCCGAATTATGACAGAACGCATCCGATACCTTCGAAGAAATCGATGCACGACGGTAAAAATGTGCCTCTGCGCTGCGGCAGCCTCCCGGAGACCTCGAGCCCGCGATCATTAAATCCGAACGTCACCCCTGTCGGCTCGAGATCCCCTATCGGCGGTGGGACCATCGGCAAACTGGCCAGGGATTCCCTGTACGCGCTGAATGTCAGCGACGAAGAACTGGACCGGATAAGGTTCGGCGGACAAGCATCAATGGAGAGCGTGGCGTCGCTGGGCTCTGTCTCCGAAGACGTCAGCCAGGACGACGAGCTAGAGGTCTCATCGAGTTCGTCGCTGCTGATGTCAGTTACCATGGAGACCGGAGACGAGTGAATTAAAAAATTTCAACTTAGACATTTAGTCTTTTTTTTTTATTGTTATATGAAACAATACAGCCGTGCGTCAAACTCGCGAGAAACGCTTGTTAGCTAAAGTTAAAAACTCATATTTTTTTTTAATATTTCTGTGTTCAATGTTGTAATATATTGTAGTAAAATGCAATAAATAGATATTACGAGGACTTCTTGTCGGTCATTCACTTATCAAAACATTTGAATTTTCAGCATTTGATTGGAGTAAAATGCAGTGCATAAATATATTTACGAGGACTGCTTGTCAGTCTTATCACTGTTCTAACCGCTAGACCACAGTATTGTGCACAGATAGTATATCGATTTTTCAAATCATCCTTTTGAAATTTTGTAAATGGCTAACAACCGGTTCTGGTATAATAGATATTCTTACATGTCACTAGCGTCTTTGACGTGCGGCTTAAAATTACAATTAACACTTTATATCGACAATCTGTTTACGGCTTGCTCACGTGTGAGGTCATCGTCAACGTCTGTCTCTTTCTGTTTCAATGATATGTTTAATGTGTTAGAAAGAGACAAAAGATTTTTTTTATTTACATGTTTAATTCGATCAAGTCTGTTTGATGGCATGACTATAAATTCCCCACCCCCCGTCATTCCAACGTAGTGAGAGTGATTAGCGAACGACTAGTCCTGACCTAGTCGTATCCTTTCCGTAGAGTTTTTTTTTTTTTTACAAAAACTGCTCGTCACTCGGTTGCTCAACTTATATTTTTCAAAGAGATAAGGATGGAACTAGGACAGGACTAGTGGTTAGCTAACCGCTCTCGCTGCACCCGTTTTTATGATAGGACGGGTGGGAGGTAATTCAAAACGTCAAATGCCATAAATTTATAAATCGACTAAAAATATCAATCCATATAAACTGTCCGTACTGGGATTCGAACCCGCCACCTTTGTGCTCTGAGTCTCATTGAGTATTGTAATGTGTTTCCGCAGACAATGAAAGGAACGCATATAACGGCTGCACAGACCAATCGGGCAGCGGATCGCATTACCCGAAACCCACGGACAAGCCAAAACTTGCCGATTGTCGATGTATTGTAAAATTAAATAACGATTTTACATAGTTTATCGTTATTCAACATCAGGACCAGTTTTTCTAAGTGTTCACCATTTAATATTCATATATATATTATTAATAATTGTTAAATTGACTATTTATGAAGTATGCCTTTTTTTTAAATATATATTATAATATTCTATTCTAGTCATCATCAGTTGCCGTAGCCGAAACGCCAAATGTCCAATACATATACAGTGGAACCTCTCATAACGAGTTTAATTCGTTCCTGAATCTTACTCGTTATGTGAAACACTCGTTATACGAAACAATTTTTCCCATATTAATCAATGTAAAATACTAAATTTGAATCGTTCAAATTATGTACACTCCCACAGATTTTGTCACTAACGACCCGGGTTTCGCCTATCGGCATCTTCAGGCGTTCAAGTGCACGGATGAACTTGAACTGGCGCTCAGTAAATGAATGTTTCGTGTTTATATAAAATAGTGGGAGTGTACATAATTTGAACGATTCAAATTTAATATTGAAATTCCACCAAGCACCTTCAGTCGAAATCTTAAATTATATCAATGTAAAATACAATAATGCGTTCCATGCCGAAAAAAAAAACAATTTTTTATATTTTTAACGTGTATTCAAGTAAAACTTTTTTACCCTGTCCGCTCCCAATATGGAGCACATGGACTCCTAATGGAGTTTATCTCAACAGAAATGTTTCTACGAGAACTGCTTGTTACTCAGTTGCTCAACCTCTCATTTTCCAAAGAGAGTAGGAATAGAAGGAAAGGGCAAGGACAGAACTAGTGGTTAGCTAATCGCTCTCGATACGCCCCGTTCATAGGATAGGATGGGTGGGAGGGGGGAATTCAATACATCACATAAATCCATGCCTTTGAACAGAAATTCATAAATCGATTGAAAAATCAATTTATAAAACTGCCCGTACTGGGATTCAAACCCGTGCCCTCCGTAGCGGTAGCCAACGATGTTGACCACTCTACCACACAGGCGGCTTTTAAACTACATACTTATAATTGGTTATGGAGCGTAACAACCTGGAATGCGATTTCGAGTTGCAAAAAATGATAAAAAATCGACTAGTTTATGCTTCTTAATGTACGATGCAACAGTTTCACATGCTTTCAGCTTTTCTCTTATTGCGCCAGAAGATTGTTTCTTTGCTACTTCCTCCTCCTCCACTAATAAACTCTCTTCCATAACTTCTTGCTGTGAAAAACAATGCAACTCCGTAAGCTTTTCGGTTGTCAGCTCTTGAGTGTACTCTTTCACAAGCTCATCAATATCATTTTTATACACCTCCAGTCCCATGGTATTGGCCAAAGACACAATCTCGTTGACTGTAAACTTCACAGGTACTGTTTCAAACCCCTCAAAATTACATTCGACAACGCTCCTTTGCAAAGCTTCTTCCAAGCTGAAGTGAGGGTTCTCTTGGTAACGCCTTCCCACGCCTTGTCAATCATCTTGAGGCAAGCAACGATGTGAAAGTGATCTTTCCAAAACTCTGCATCACTCGTTATGCGAAATATCGCTCGTTAAGGGAGCATTTTTTTCACAATCTGTTTTGCTCGTTATGTGAATTATTCGTTATAAGAGGTGTTCGTTGTGAGAGGTTCCACTGTATATACTCTGTACATTTTCTCAAATAAAATTTATTCGGACTCGGATACTGCGGCACTAAATTTTTAAAAAAAGTAATTGCTTAGGGGTTTTCCATATATGCCCTTTGCAAGTGACACTACTGACTAGACGGGCTAGTATTAAAAAAAAAAAAAATTGACACTTTTTGAAAGGTTCTCCATCACTGCTATAGGAAAAAGATTTTTTTATATAATATGACAATTTGTGATAATGGAGCGGGTAAAAGACAACCAAAATCATGCAACATATACAGTCCTTATTGTATTGCTGGTTTTGTTTCAGACATATTTTGTTTGTAATTAACAATGTCATCAATCTCTAATGTCACTATTAATATTTTGCTGCTTTTGTTTCTGAATAATCATTATTCATCGAAAACAAGTTTGAAAATTTACAACGACGCCTCATAGAAGTTTGTCAGTTTTGTTTCTCACAAAGTAATCTGTATTAAAATAAATTAAAGAGAACAAAAACAACAATTTTCCTCTACTATTAAACATTGCTGATTTTGATTCTGACATCTTTACAATATTATAATCAAAAATGACATATTTTTTGCACAACTTCTAAATACATTGCTGTCTTTGTTTCTGACACAAATCTTTCACACTAAAATCTTCAATCTCTCATACAATCACTTGATAGATTGCAGGCATTGTTTCTAAGACGTTTCTCTGTTTTTGAACAGTGCATTTTTAGAATGGGAAAGTAACTGACTTTGCTACATTCTTACTTTTCCATAGAAGCAAACAAATGACTCGTTCATTACAGATATTGAATCTTTCGGATTCGTTCGCACATGAACTTTATTCAACGAAGATGCAAATTATACAAATGTTTATATTGCTAATATTACTAAACCCAATGCAGAACTGCACGGAATCGACATTTTTTTTGTCATCTTAATTTAGTATTTGTCAGTGGTCAGATTCCAAGATTTTTTTCAAGGAAACCTGGCATTATCGTTGACAACTAAGCCCACTGCAGAACTGCACGGAATTGACCGTGCAACAAATTTTTTTTTTTTTTTGGTCATTTTAATTCAGTATTAGTCAGTGGTCAGATACCTTTTTTTTTTAAAGGAAACGGCATTTTTGTTGACTACGGCTGATGATGATTTTATAAATATTATAATATTGTAAAAAACTCGCATGTTACTTATATTGTTAAAATTACTTATAACGTATTTAAAAAATATATGATTAATCTTTAAAAATCACAAACACCAATCAATTTAGATAGAAATAATCTCTACTCTCTTAAGTATTTATTACTATATTAAAAAATAATATATATTATTGTAAAATATATATATATGAAAAAAAATATTATTAAGAATGTTGCTATTATATAGAGAAATAAAAAAAATCCTTTTTTAACATCTTACACATTATTTTAGTCACATAAGAGTTATTGAAATTTTGTTATTATTGTTGATTTTTTTTCTTCTTTTTTTTGTTAAGATATTTATTTTTTACATGTCACAAACTGTTTTTTTTTGTAGCCGTCAAAAGGTGTTATGTCCGTTTTGTGTATCAAAAAAGCTCTATGTCCATTTTGGACTTTTGTCCTTTTTATACTTATATACCCAGTCAACTTGTCGAGGAGTTATATCCTTTTTAAACTTTTTAATGTGTTAATTAATATTCAAATACTTTTATGTAATATCGGCTATCTTTATTTTTTTTATATCATTTTCAATTTCAGTTTCACCTTTCGGTATCTTCAGCTTTCACCGATCGTCTGAAATTAATTTATATCGTCAGTTTACTGCCAGAAGTCATTAAATGACATTTGTTTTAGGGGGCAATGGGCAAATTTTCCGAAATCCCTATTTCAATGATTTTGAATTTGAAATCCACGGAAGAGTTAAAAAACAAGGGTCCCGTGCTTATTTGGGCTAATCTGCAAATTCCTGGGAATTCGAATTTTTATGGGAATACAAAACAATCGTATGGGGTCCACTTAACCAAAAAAGTTGAAATGCTGCCCTAATACTCATGTCACTGCATTCGTGCATTCATTGTTACATGATTTTTGCAAGAAGTCACTAATTGCGGTAACTTACTATTGAAAACTTGAAATGAGAGAAAAAGTATCTGTGAGACGTTTTGGAGATTTTCAGAGTGTTATTATTTAAGTTTGGGCATAATTAAAAATTTAATTGATTTTCTCAGAATTAGCATTTTGTCACTTATTGACTTCTGGCAGTAAACCGACAATATTCGTAAAAGCCTGATGATGGCAAACGGAGAATATTCTTTATAAAAACATAGAAATAAATTCCGTAAATCATTGCGGAAGAGCTAATTTCTTTTATTCACAACGGACATGCAACCTTTTGACGTAAAATAATAAATTATTACCATAGATGTCTGTAAATATTGAAATATGTCTAATTAACCTTCGTAAAAGTAGCCATCTGTTTCCTCACTGTCACAAAGTCTCAAGTCCGCCGCAGACATACAACCTTTTGACACTTGAGTTATTATAACTATAAATAATTATTCTTGTAAATCGATTGTACAGTCACACCGCAGCGTCAAAAAGTCTTATCTCTGCATCGGACATGTGACCTTTTAACGTTTATATAGTATAATCACACTTAACTATAAATTTATACTTAATAACGATCATGTTTATACCTGAAAGGGCTTATGTCAATATTATTCTTTCTTGATTTAAAGGACTTAGGTCTTTTACAGTACAATGTTTTATGGTTTTATATCCACAAAAGCGTTTCTATTTACTTTGCTCATTCTCCTATGTCATACTTTGTAGGAACTTAACTATTGCGTCAATCCATCAGAACAGCTTCCAGGCCAGACTTAAGGTGGCTCAAAAAGTATGCGTTGATTTCTAATATTGCTTCATTATCGTCTTCCGTAGCTTAATGGCTTACAATGTGTCCATTTTTCAAAAGTATTTGGGTTCCATCCGTGAATTATTCACCCGTTAATAGGGATTGCAAGACCGGTATCACAAAAAAACGAGCTCATAGTGTACTTACCCCATTTTTGTCAATTTCGTTACTTGCTGACTTCTGCCAGTAAGGTGACAATACGCCCTTTTTGTAAAGGAAATTCTTACATTACAATTTTTCTTTTGTAAACTATAAACTTCATGTCGCGTCCTGTGGCGCAACGGTTAACGTTGTTGTCTTCCGTACCGTATCTCACAAGCTCGAGTCCCAGTACAGAAAAAATCGCTCGTCGCCCGCTGTGGTCTAGTTGGTTAGAGCTTGCTTTACCGATCAGGTGGGTCCGGGTTCGATTCCCGGTAAGGTCAATGTCAAATTGAATTATTTTAATAAGAGATCTAAGACATGGGTGTTTGTGAAGTTAATTCTCCTCGAGTTAATCTCATGTGACTTACAAAAATTCTCATTGAATATAACTCGTATGATCTTTCAACTTCAAAATATTTGACGCATTGGCGTAAGCTGTAATATCAAATATTTTTTTAAAAAAAATCGATTTCTGTTCAAAGGCGTGGTTGTTTGTGACGTCTGAAAACTCCCTTCCGCCTTTCCGATCTTTCAATACTTAGGCTCTATAAAATATAATAACTGACTCTCTTCGGAAAAGAGAGGTTGAGCAACTGAGTAACAAACAGTTCTCATAAAAAAAGTTTTGTTGAAATAAAAAAATACTTTACATTGATTGAATCGACTGTTTTTACCACCTTTTGAATATTTTTCTGATAGAAGTAATTGTCTTCTGATTCCTCTATAGGCAGTTTTATAAATTGATTGTCTTACGAGTTTGTGTTCAAACACTAATTACTTATTAGCTCACAACTAGCCCTATCCTTTCTCGCTTAATCTTTCTGAAAATGGGAGGGACTCTGTATCAAGCATCTCTCCTTTTTTTTCTTTTTTTATTGAATTTCATGTGAAATTTTCAAATTCATAACTTTTATGACAAACTGATCAGTTCTAATTATCCATGAATTCGAATGAATGAAGACGCCCAAAGGTGAAAGCTGGGTCATTACTGACGTGACAGTCGATGTATTTGGTGCCTGGCCACTGAAGACTAGCCAAGGCGCCAGATATTTTTGAAATTTTCAAATTACTCTGAAGAACTGATTTTTTTTTTGTAGTCTCGGGGTTGTATGAAAGAAAGCACTCGTAAGAAACATTGCCAGAGCTGCGCTAATTTCAAAATCTATTGCCGCTTAAAAGCCACATTCAATTGCAATAAAATGCAATATTCAAACGTGTTTAAACGAGGACTGCTTATTAGTCATTCATTTTTTTTTTCAATGATCTGTGTTGATTTTTGTTCTTCCCGCGGGTATCAGACAATCACTAGTACCACCGGTCGGTCAGTTCTTACGTCTCGGAGACGATTGACGCAACGCGGCACTGCCTTATCTCCGAGTTCGTCACGAAATTAAACTGCCACACCTCGAATATCTATTGTCAAAGCTCAGTGTTCAGATCCTTCGTCAGGTGTCACGGTACCGTAACACAGCGCTGGTAAAATTTAAGCTTTGGACAAATGTCAATTAGATTTTATTATTTTTTTCGCTATCGGCTGAGGTTTTACCTTCCGGCATCTTCAGGCAATGATTTTTTTTTAAATGATGAAATACAAATTAACTATTAACGAGATATTGTTTTGTCATGGTCCATTTACTGTTATAAAATTATACAGTCGACCCCCCTATAGCGTAGAGATTGAGACTGCGCTATAGAAATTCTACGTTATAGGGAACTAAGCACCCATACAAAATTTGAGGTTCAGTTTTTTCAATTGGATTTAGTGAAATAATCAAAATCAAAAAAAAAATTATATATCTCTGACTCTGAATAATGTATTTGATAATTTTTTTTGTTCCACTTGTGTTGCAGCAAAAAAAAAAATGTTGAAATACTCCATCCAGTATCGTATTTTGTAACGCAACAAGTGGAATAACAAAGTTATCAAATCTAATTTTGACATTAGCATATACTGGTCCGTCAAAGATTCTTATTATAGTCCGTTAGAAACTTGCCGTTAAAAATTTCATGTACAAAAATCTTTCACTATTTATTAAAACGAGAGAATAAAACAATTGGGTCGAATTGATCCCTCGAGGGGTGAAGTGAGCCAACTATCACAATCACGTCTTTACTTGGTGCTTTGGTGGATTGCATACGTTTCATTTTACGGAGATAACACTATTGCAATGCGTATTAAACTGACGTTACTTCGTATTACTTTGAACGTGTAAAATATTACAACGCATCTAACTTTTGTTTTTTTTGAAATATCACTTGACTCACTTCACCTCTAATGGGCCCAATTAAAAAAAAATGGAACCGACTTGTCTATTTTGGGTTACGCCCTTATCAGAACTATGGCACCTTAAATCCTAAGACGTGGATCTTTGTGATATCAATTTACCTTGAGTGACTTACAATAAATTCTCATGATCTTTCAACTTATTATATTAAATATTTGGTGCATCGGCATTAGCTGCAATTGTCTATGGCACTGTGGATAACGTCGTTGGCTTCCTTGCTCGACCTCACAGGTTCGAATCCCAGTACGAACAGCATTTTTTCTAACGATTTTTCAATTTCTGTTCGAAGGCATGGATGTACGTATGTGATGTCTTGAATTCCCAAATCCCACTTACCCCATCATAAAAGCGAGGCGATTAACTAACCACTAGTCCTGTCCTAGCAGTATCCTCTTATTCCTACTCTTTGGATAAAAACGAGGTTTAGCAACTTAACGAAACGAGCAGTTCTCGTAGACAAACTTGTGTTGAAATACCTTCTTTTGGAGGCCATATGCTCCAACAAAACAAATACTAGATAAAGTTATGGAATTTCAACAGAAACATTAATTTTCTAAAAATATGTCCAAATGTAAAGCTCAATATATTAAATATTTGGCATTACAGCTAACGCTAGTGCGCCAAATATTTTGAAATAAATATCAAACTCAATGAGAATCTTTCGTAAGTCATTCGAGGTGAATTGACATCACAAACGCCCACGCCTTAAATCTAAATTCAAATAAAAGAAAATATATAAATTTAATGTTAACCTTACCGGGAATTGAACCCAGACCCGCTTGGTTGCTAGAGCTTACCTCATATCAACTAGACGAAAGCCGGCGGGAATATCTCCGTTTTGAAAATTTTGGTTCCATTTTGTTCAATTTGACCCAATTGTCGTTTTGACATAGGAATACAATATTTAAATTTGACAGCTCCTAAAATTTAAAACATTAATTATTATTATAAATTGAAAATTACTTAATTTTTTATAACGACTAATTGATTATTAATTAGGTTTTATAAATGAAAAAAATTATAATTTACAATTGCGCGCCGGCGATTTCGTATTGTAAATTGTTTAAATTTTTTGTTCTTCGATGTACCTATATAACATTAATTAATTTATTCTGTAAGCTAACAAAGAGTTTTTGTAAAAAAATAATGTTTTATTGTTACAAGAGTTAGTTGTTAACGGTATATATTTTTAAATATAACTTGTCGAAAAATGTATTTTGTATGTACGCGGGAGGTGCAGACTGGACAGAAATTTCCCTAATTTTTTACTAATAAGTAAGGCTTTGATGTCGGAGTCATGATTTTTTTTAATTGGAGTCATAAAAATGACCTTTTTTTTTAATAAATTAAAATACAAAAAGTTATGCATTTTAGTAGATATATAAGATTTTACATCTTTTTTAAATTGGAATTTTCAACGACTTCAGCCTTGCTAATTAGTAAAACGTAGACTTACAAAATTGTATATTATGGGAAGGTAATTATATTTGCAGTCGGTCAGGTCCGTGGCCGAATGGTCAACGTTGTTGTGAGCTCAAATCCTGATATGGATAGTCTTTATAAATCGATTTAAGGATATCTGTCGAAGGCATGTTGTAAACCCTTTCGTTTTATCCCTATTTTCAAAAGAGTAACAAGCAGTTCTCGTAGAAAAACTCAAAATTTGTCGGATCCTTGACTTCCATGACGGATCTCACGTTGTTCAATTCCCTTTTTTCAATAGATTTCTATTCCAAGGCATGGATGTTTGTGATGTCGTAAAATTCTCTTTTCATTTTTCCAATTGTAAAATTAACGGACCGTAGCGAGAGCAATTAGTTAACCTTTGGATTGGTGGGGAACCTTTTCATTTCTAAAGGTCACATTCATTTATCTGATTTAAAATAAGGTTGCAGTAAAGAAAACGTTGAACTTTTTTTTTTGACTGTCGAAAATATAATGCGTCGATTACGCTCTTTTTCCAAACGCTTGCGTATAATTTTTTGATCAAGGCCGCAGGTTCCCCTCCACTGACCAAGGCACTAAATATTTTTTAATCACGTTAAGTATTTTCAATATTTTTTTTTATTTAAGAGAAAAGACACAAAACAAAGACTCCTTGTTCAAAATCTAGAATTCAAATTTTAAAAATCTCAATTTGATATATCCCTTGCCCTCAATCGCAGACCTATCCGATCACTCCTCTTATCGCTGGACCACAGTCAATGTTGTCACCTCTTTTCCCTCTGGCCCTACCAATTTAAAATTGTTTTTGAATGAAAACCTAACAAACAGTCAGCGTTTTAATTTTCACTCTTTCATCGAGATCTGCTACTGATGCGTAAATGGCTAACAACCAGTTCCCGTAAATAAGATATCTTTAAATGCGTCTTAAAAATTACAATCAACACTTTATACCGACAATTTGATAACGGCTTGTTCACGTTATTTTTGTAAATACAATAATACGATTGTCTCTTTCTTTTTTAATTATATATTAAATGTGCTAGAAAGAGACAGAAGATTTTTTTATTATTTAAATAACTGTTATTCATCAACAATATTTGCTTCTCTTTTCCTTCAATGAGAAAGAAAGAGACGCATCACATTACACGTTACTATTTTAAGTCTGGCAAAAGTACTGCGGTAATACTGCTCAAAGGGTAAAGTTTATGTGTTTTGAATTGATGGGCTACGTTGGACGCGACCTGAGTGGCCATGTTCTGAATGGAATCATGTGCAGCGTGCATATTAAACACGTGCTCCATGAATTACAGTCCTTTTGTCTGCGCCAACCTCGTATATATAATACATTCATAACTTACTTGTAACCTTGTATTATATAGGTGTCTTTTGCATACTTAAAATATTGGATAAATTTGTGTAGAATATAATATATATATATATGAAATGATAAAACTATAACGTTAAACGAGGTAATATTATGAAGAGGGCATGGATGAAATCATAAATTATATTATTATCCAGTATATTGTCTTAATGAATTATTAAATTATATGTAAATAAAAGATTTTGATCATGCTGCAAGTGTTTTATTATTCTTCATTGACTGTACCCGCCCCCTATGTGGAGCATAACCTGTTATCTCAACTGACTCTTTACTCAGTCGCATTGGCTTAAAAATAAATACAAGACCAATGTGAAGTGTGGTCGAGTGGTCAACGTCGTTGGCTACCGCTACGGAGGTCACGGGTTCGAATTCCGTTACGGGCAGTTTTATAAATTGATTTTTCAAAGGATTTATGAATTTCTGTTCAAAGGCATGGAAGTATGTGATGTCTTGAATTCCCCCCTCCCACACATCCTATCCTATGAACGGGGCGTATCAAGAGCGATTAGCTAACCACTAGTCCTGTCTTAGCCTTTTCCTTTTATTCTCTACTCTCTTTGGAAAAATGAGAGGTTGAGCAACAAGCAGTTCTCGTAGAAACACTTCTGTTGAGATAAACTCCATTAGGAGCGGACATGGTAAAAAAAAAAAAAAAATATGATGTGTAACCAAACCAGTTATGACTCTGATAGGACAGATCATCGAGAGGGTTGAAAGCTTCAGATATGTATTCCGGAAGTAGGTAGCCCATAGGAATGCCCACAAGATTTGAATAGTGGATAGTTTTAAGAATTATATTTTGTTTGTTGAAAAAGGTTTTATGATTGTATTTATATAGGGTATAAAAGTGGAGAACCCGGCATATGAATCTGGTCATTTAAAATCGTAAGACTGTTCAATTGTGCTCATAATATTCCACTGACCTTACTGACTTACTTGATTTATTTTGCTCGTTCACAGGGAATGATTTGTAACCTACTTAATTATTGTACTAATCCATTCGACTAGTGAGAACAAGCCAGTGATAATTAATTAATTAATGACCTTTTGAGCTTTCACACAGTGGAAAATTAAGAATTTTACTTTTCTAAGTTGACTTCTTGCAAGAAAACAACGGAAAACATTTTTTTTATTTTCTAATCAAATAAATTCATAGACAAAACATAAATGGAATACTTGATTTGATGGTGTCAAATTGTCTATTTTTAGCACTGTTTGACTTTGACAGATGCAAAAATGGCATTTTTGCTGTTTACCTTCGATTTTTTGTCAAAAAATCAATTAAAATCGTAATCAAGTCGTAAATTTATAAGATTAAAATCAAATAAAAACATAATTCAAGAGCACTCGATTAAATTCAGTTCAAGAATGGTGTTCGTAATACAAATTACGAAAATTGTTTATTTGTTATTTTAAATCAATTTTTTGTTGTTTTTGTTTACTTATCACACTAATAAGTGTAAAAATATCACAATGGCTTCATACAAACCATACGAAATGGACATAATCACGCCAAAATGCGTCGAAAAGGTGCCAACAATGCAAGACCAAGATCCAAACAAACGCTTCAATCCGAAAGGAAACACGGAATTCAGCAGCAATTTGGAACACATCATCAACAGCATACACGAAAACAGTGATAGAGCACCATATAGTAAAAAAATACAGCTTGAAAACACAGGAAATACACAAAACACTTACGATTTCCTAACCTATAATAAACAGACGCCTGTTTTGATTTCCGAACAAAAGAGTTCGATAATTCAAAAATCGAACGCTTTTGTTTTGGAAGACAGCAGTAATATGCCGAGCACTTCAAGTGGGATTTTCAATATGGCCGTCCGTAATAAAGATTTCGATATTGCAATGCCCGATTTGGAAATCGCGTCTAAAAATCACATTTCTAACGTAAATGGCGATTCTGATGACGACATCGAACGAGAAACGGCTGTTATTATGGGAGAAAACGACGAATCGTCCAAAATGGATGAAGATAATGGAGCAATTGACGATAGTACTTCTCGTATGGATGACGAATTCTCGAGAGATAACGCGGGGGGTAAAGTCAAGAATAGCGCTGCCGGTGCTAAAAAAGATTTGGACGCTAGTTCTGACTTGAACGAAAACGACGGATTCGTTGAAAATGGTAATTTTCAGTGCGTCAGCTGCAGACGTGCGTTCAAAACAGACCTGGAATTGAAGAAGCACGGAATTTGTAACGCTGGATTCCAGCTCGGTCTGGACGATACCGAAGGACCGCTGTACACTTGCGGTCTTTGCATGTCGGGTTTCAACGAGCTTAAGGATTTGGAGTATCACGTGAAATGCGAACATTCTAGCGTTCAGGTTTGTTATTTTTTTCAGTAGCGTGTAGTATTTTAACATTAGTTATATCGTGTCTGGTCCGTAGTTCATTGGTCAACGTCATTGTTCTGAAATAGCAGCAGAATGTCACGAGAGCAATTAGTCCCGCCCTAACTTAATCGTTCTATCGCTCCATTCAGAAAAAAAGAGAGGTTAGACTTTTGACTAACAAGCAGTTCTTAGTGGCACCATTCCAATCCTTAAAAATAAAGGAGTGTAATGATAGTGATAGCCCTATCCCTAATCTTTTCGAAAAAAAAGAGGTTGAGCAACTAAGTTACAACCAGTTCTCGTAGAAAAAAAAGAACTTCTGTTGAGATACCTCCATTAGAAAGCCATACGCTCCACATTGGTAACGGACATGGATTAAAAAAATTAATTGCTGTATTTTATATACTCGCTCAGTATTGCAAACCCAATTGGCTTATTTTTATCCCTAGTTATATTACTTCAACACCTTTCAATTTTTTACCCCGCGTCTCTTCTTTTTTAGTTACCTGACGACTTCATAGGCGGCGCCCAACGCCACAGCGACGAAATATCCAAAGTCGAAAAGGCGGCGATCGACATGATTGTGAATAATAAATTCAGGGACGTGCGCAGGCTGCTCGAGACGTCTCGCGTTTTTCTCACGAGCTTCGGCGCTGAGGTGATCGGACACGTGTCGACGAACCTATTCGACAGGTCCGTCGACAGAATGTACGAGAAGATCGACACGCTCATCGAGAAGAAGGGTGACATTTTGAAAGTAAAAAATAAGAAAACCAATAAAAAAAAACGGAGGCTCGTCAAAGATGATATGTCGCTTGAAGAATACGCTAATTTGAAAGCCAAGAAGAAAAAGAAACATAAAAACGGTATTAAAAAAAAATTGAAGAAGCTTAAAAAGACTAAACGAATTAAAATCGATCTCGGATTTTCTTCGGACGACGATCTGTGCTTGAAAGATAGAATCGTTTTAGATCAACGCCTCGAAGATGCGAATCTCGTCGACGTGGATGGCTGCGATGTCGCCGATGAGATCTGTATACCTTTCTATGCCGTACCTGAACGTCTGGACGGTAAACAACTCTCACTCATGGATTTAAATCGAGTGAGAACGACGGTAGATTTGCTTTGCAACAGTATTAGTACGGTAGATTTAAAAGCCGTTAGTCATATACGAATTAAACGCTACGAGAAAGAGGCAAACGAAATTATTCCTTTAAATGCGTGCTTTTACGGATATTACACGCGTAAAAATACGCATTTCGACGACGTCAAATCGTTAAGCGATCTGTTTAACGACCAGAGAATGTTAAACGACGAATTATTTCCGCACGATAGTACTGTGGTCGACGATAAAACCGACATTAAAATGGTGGAAAGCGTTGACGTATTCGACGACGACATCAACAATTTCGAATCCGATTTCGACGATTATGACGATGGATTCGACGCGGCGACGAGTCATCTTTTGAAAGGTAGCGAAGAAATGCACACGTGTACGAGGTGCAACGCTTCATTTACGTCGAAAAAAACACTCAAATCACACGTGGATGATTATCATGGAGGCCGTAAACGGCACGTCGACCTTCCCGGAAATTATTCGTGTGACACGTGCGGAGAAACGTTTCAATACATCGGTAAATTACTCCAGCACGAGATGAAAACGCATTCCGGGCTGAAATACAAACATGAATGCGAAGTCTGCTTAAAGCGGTTTGCCACGCCTGTTTTAAAAGACGGCCATTTCGCGAGCGTCCACGGAAATACGTCGGTCCTCTCGTGCGGTATTTGTAAAATGGATTTTAACGAAGCCGCGATATTAAAGGAGCACTACATCGGCATACACAAAGGCGGTAAAGTTAGTAACGGTGTTTTTAAGGCTTTCAAGGAAGAATTTAAGTCGGAGAACGCCGACATATTAACGGCGACGCTGTCCAAAATGGTGACCAAGTATTCGAAGGACAGCGAAGACGCGCCCACCTGCGATATCTGCGGGAGGAAGTTCACCAGCATGGGCAGGCTGCAGCAGCACAAGTCCGTGCAGCACGACGGCAAGGCTTTCCGGAGGAAGAAGAGCAAAAAAAACAGATCCAGGGACGACGATGATTCCGACGACGAAGTGGACGCGACTGAGTTCATAGAAGTCGACGTTTCATAGTTAATTTTGATCAAATTGATTTCTCTTAGCCTTTTTAGTCAATCATTTATCTTAACTCACTCAAAAGCAAGCTGCTCTTCTATACAGCAATTAGTCGACCAATCATGGTGTACGGTACTCCATTATGGGCTTATGCTCACCAAAACCATATGAAGACTCCAGATTGTCCAAAATAAATCTCCGAGACAGATATGCAACGATAATTGTTCGTGAAATATCTCAAAAGTTTCACAGTGAGGTAGGTTTGTTGGATCAAATTTTTAATCATTCTATGAAAATAAGCCGTCGATATCTACATACGGTACTAATTGTTAGTTAATTAAACCTTTTTTTTAATCATTGGATGATAGAGAGGGAAGTTAGAGGAATTCGAACCTGTGAACCAAAGGCCAACGATGTCGGTCACTCGGTAAAACTATTATTTTGTATATTTGTACTATGAGAGCGATTGGTAGCCAATTTTTTTTATATGAATGTAGTATATTATGATGGCTGTTTGTTAGGCAATCGCATTGGTTTTAAATTTACGACCGCGTACTATAAATGGGTAAATTTAATTTGATTGAATTTTCTTTGTCTGTACATATTAGTAGAATTATCTTAAACAATCAGTTTTTGCCCAGAAATAAAATATATATTTCTAAATCGTGACTCGTTCATGTATGAAGGTACAGCTGTCCCCATCAGTTCCCTATGTGAAACATATGCCCACAGTGTTGTACTTACATAATACCCATTCTCCTTGCTTCCTACCAAGTCTTGTAAGTGTCCTGTGTCTCCAAATTCTCTTAGCAAATTAACAGTATATAGCAGCCACGCGGCACCTCCAAGATTCCCTGTGTCCTCCTGATTGTTTTGCTTCTCTCAGGTCCTATGGATATTACCCAACGGTTGTCTAGGACGCCGTAATCCCACAGGTCGGAAGAAGAGGTAAGCAGGTTTGAGGCTCTCCGGAGTAGGTAATCCACTCGGTTCCGACACGTCTCCATTATCACTTACCGAAAAAGGCGCTGTCTTATTACTTCTTATGTTTAAATTGCAAGTTTTGTCTTTCGGTGTCTCCAGGCTTTCAAGTGCTCGGGTGAACTTGAACTGATATTTCACATAACCTCAAAAATTTCAACGTCTTGTCATACATTTAATCGCCTGAAGATACAGAAAAGTAAAACCTAGATTATCAATGACAAAACGTATGGAACTGTATACAGTAAAGATTTTGACTGATTGACAGTTGAAGTTCATATGTCGATTTTGACGCTTGAAGATGCTGGAAGATGAAACTCGGGTCGCTAGTGACAAAACATTATTAATATTGTTAAAAATGAACCACAAATTTATAGATATTATTTACTTTTATTCCAGTGATAGTTGTTCATAATACATTTAAGAGATTTTCATACAAAAATATTACTCATGTATAACATAATACAAAATTTAGATTAGAGTCATGCGAATGGTCGCTACACGAACGGTGAGAAATTTAATTTACATTGACCCGCGCCAGTGGCACGCGACACGTCACGCTGTCGTGTAACTTTCAAATGAGTTAAAAAAATATTACTTCATAGAGGACGAATTAAATTTAAGTCGGGCAACACCAGAGCAACGGTTAGTGCAAAATTCATGGCACGTCAATCGTCCAGTTCATTACTCGGACAAAGGAGGAGGAGAACCTGCGGCCTTATGACTTGATCAAAATATGTCGAATCAGATAAATGAATGTGGCCTTTTGAAATGAAAAGGTTCCCCGCCCCTGGTCTAGTAAAAAATGTGATCACGTTGAGTGTGTGACGATTGTAAATTTTTGCATGTAATGAAAATTCGTGGGACGTTGATTTTCCAGTTCTTTACTCAGACAAACCAACGCTTAGTGCAAAATATAATGACGCTTAGTGCAACTATGAATGATGATTGCGAGTTTTTGCGCCGGTGATTGTTCAGTTCATCACTCAAACATCTCTAAATATAGTTTAAAAACTTTTTGTGAAAAATCCGCGACTATGTCCGACTTAAAAAAAAATATGCAAAATTGTATATAGTTTGATTGGCCAGTTCATTTATCAGACATGTTCAAATATGGCGCTTGATGGAACTTCAATATCAAATTTGAACTATTTTGATTCTGTACTCTTCCATAAGTTTTGTCTATAACAATCTGGGTTTCATGACCTGAAGATGCCGAAAGGCGAAATATCAATGGGTCGTTATCAACAAAGCTTGTGGACGAGTGCAGAATCAATATAATTCAAATATCCAAATATCTTGGTTTTTTTTTAATAACATTTATGAGATTTAAACATTTTATCATCAGTTGTTTTACAGGTAAGGTGTTCAGGTCCGGTTCAGTAGTAGAACATTTAGAGATATTCGTGTAATAGCCCAGACAATATATGAATACACTTGTTTCAATCATGCATCGACAAATATAACACTTAGTAATAGAAGAGTATTGATGGAAATAATAGAGCTAGGACATGACTAGTGGTTAGCTAATCCCTCACCCTACGCCCCTATTGAAAGGACTACTGGAATTCGAGCCTGTGAAGCGTGTCACTGATGCCGACAACGTCAGCCACTGTACTGCGGACTTGACTTTAGATTCTTTTTTCACTATCCATAGACAATAATTTTTAAAATAGCCGTTGCTTTGATGTGGTACTGTCCCGTTACATGCATAAATTATATTATCTAATATTACACATAGATTCAATAATAATGATACATGATATAAATTGTTTATATTTAACTTAAAATTAATTTTAAACATCTAGTATAGATTAAGTGCTATTTTAAATACAGTGAAAGAAACATTTTATAATACAGTATTGCACATTTGCCGCAATCCTTCCATTTACGACAGCTGCCGTTTACGTTTTCTTCTTCTTTTACTTAAATGTACTTTTTTTTTACCATGTCCGCTCCCAATGTGGAGTATACGGACTACTAATGTAGTTTATCTCAATAGAAGTGTTTGATACTCAGTTGCTCAATCTCTCTTTTTTCAAAAAGAGTAGGAATAGAAGGATAGGGCTAGGACAGGACTAGTGGTTAGCTAATCGCTCTCGATACGCACTGTTCATAATATAGAATGGGCGGGAGGGGGAAGTTCAAGACATCATACATATCCATGCATTTGAACAGAAATTCAGAAATCAATTTATAAAACTGTCCGTATTGGGTCGTAAGTGACAAAACTTGTGTGAATGTACATAATTTGAACGATTCAAAATTAATGGGGCGATTAACCAAATGCCGTTTTTTTAACGCTTGCATTCTAACAGTGATGCTTTATGGTAGCGAATCATGGCACCTGACGAAAACTCAAAAAAATAAAATATATATACTGAGCTTCGAGAATAGATGCTTGTGTGGAATAATGGATGTGAGTTGGTTTGATTTCGCGAGGAAATCGGAGATCAGGGAAAATACAAGGCAGCGCTCCGTTACATCAGTGGTTATCGGTAGACGTTGGAACTGACTGGGTCACCTGCTGATGATACCTCCAGAAAGCTGCTTATTTTTCCGACTGGTGGTACTCCGGCGCCTAGATGTTGGCATCTCATGGGAGGAAGCAAAGCAATTGGTAAAAGACATTAAATTATGGAGATGCACATATTCTTAATAGGGAGCGGATATGGGTAAAAAAAAACATCGTCAGTAGAGGACTAGTGGTTAGCTAATCACTACGCCGTGTTCTTAGTATTGGATATGTTAATGCAAGGAATTTCGGATACACACACCTTCAAACAGAAGCTCATATATCGATTTCGAAATCAACACATTACGAAACAGTTCATACTGGGATTTGAACCCGTGACCCTGATAATAGAAATTGCATTGATCTATTGTGCCAAGAGTCTCCAAACTACGGTCCGCGAGCACCAACAATCCTGACGGGACACGCCCGGTAATCCAAACTACATTATGTTAGTAGGATGTGCTAGATAGGTCTTGGCGCTTGGGACTTAGCGGAGGTGTCAGTGTGGACGTTAGCCTTTGAAGATTGGAGACCCCTGCACTAGGCTATGATACGAAATATTTTTATATATATAATTAATAATGTCCTTGAACACGTCAGCTAATATTGGAAGCCGATCTCCTTGGGTATATTCCCAGGCCTTGTCGGGATGATATCCAATTTTGATAAACACCAGTTCGGTCGATTATGGTCGAAAAGGAACCACAGTTGTCTAAATGGAAGGATTGCTTTAACATTATTATTGTAATCGTATAATACAAGAGAAAGTGACCAAGTGTATTCTTATAAATATAGTTGTATGGAAGAAATGTCTAACTGAATCAAAATGTCAGAAAATGACATCACTGCAGGGGAGCTGTTCTCAAATTTATTATGATGTAAACACTAGTTAAGAGGGGATCTTTTTGATACTTGATTAATTTTTGTATTTCGTTTTTACAGTTGGTATAATTTTATAAGAGAATTTTCGCTCGTTATGTGGATTATTTGGCCTCTTAATTAAGGTACAAGAATTTCTTGTTAATCATCAAGAGAGTAGGGATAGAAAGAATAGAGCTAAGACAGGACTAGTGATTAACTAATTGCTCTCGCTATGCCCCGTTATTTTATGATTAGAAGAGCGAGAAAGAATCACAAATACACAAGCCTTGGAATAGAAATCGATTGAAAAAATGCTGTTAGTACTGGGTTTTGGTACGAGCTTGTGTTCACTTTGAAAGTTTGTTTCAAAGCACTCTTGATTGGTCGAAAAAGTCATAAAATGTCGACTCTAACAACAGTGAACGTAGTCGCAAATATTACATTTATTTTATACCAACCGTAAAAACAAAATACAAAATTCTTGTAGAGTAATAGAGACGCATTTTAGTTAATGTCTAGATCAGTGAAGGTTAACCTATGGCACGCACCCCAGTACATTAAATACAATCGAAAATTTACTAGGGCTGCAAAAGTTGTTAATTTTCTTAAATGTGACACGGCACCGAAGTCGAGCCAGGTTTTTTCAGAGTTTTTGACACGTTAAAAAGGTTACCTACCACTGTTCTATTTTCTAATAAATTCGAAAATAACCACACAGAAGTTTGAATGTAATATTACAGGTTTTTAGCCATTTCAACGGAGCGATTGTTAAAAAATTATAAATGTATCTACGAATGTCCAAACGGTTCTCTTAACAATTATACTATTTTACACTTGGTCACTTTCTCCTGTACTGTGATATCATGTTTGATACAACATATAAAGTACAATTATTCAAGTACAAGGAACATGTAATTTTTACGGTGGGGCAAAAACAGATTTCATGAAACAAAAATTCTAAATATTTTTCCACTAGAAGAATGTATTTGTCATCATTTGTACTTGACAGAAATTTATCATTAAAATATGGCACGGAACGACTCTATTCCCGGATCGACGGCACGCTAAATGGGTAACAATACGACATCGCCTTACATGAAAGTGTTCTTGGCTGTTCAGGAAGAACAGAAAACATGTTCATGAATGACTAACGTATAAAACACATGTTTGTCGTCAAAGTGCTCGCAGAATTTGATAGTAGACAGAAAATCGCAAGGCTTAAAGCACACAATATTCCTTTGTGCTTATTTCCACTTATTTATCAAGATACGGACCGGTTTCGCTCATGCGCATTATCAACTGATAACAAATCGAATTTAACAGTGTTAATTATATTCAATTTGCTTTGTTTATTTTTTTAATTTATAACTTTTAATCGTAAACCTTGCGATGTTCTGTCCGATGATGCTTTTCAAAGAGACGAAACACGTGTCACAGTTTGTAACACGGCATGTAGAATAAAAAAGTTATCAAATTTAATGTTATCAGATAAAAATGCTCGTGACGGTCGAAACCGGTTCTGATCCAGCAAAATATTTTTTTATTCTTTTAATTAATAACAAATGATGAAGAGGTACTTTTTTGATAGCTATTGCGATATCCCGCTTACAACTAAACTATTAGTTCTGATGATGGCCCGGTGCCGAAATAACTATCAATCATATTACATGATTCCTGTGAAACTAAATACATAGTTTTACACGGCAGTCGATCACAGAATGCTCATCACGCCACGCCCTCTGGGCATGTCAGAAATATCTAATCATGTGACACGCCCTAATATCAATCATTCAATCAGAGATTCTGTAGCTTGTTTCCCATTACGTGTTTCCGCCGCTGCCATCCCTGAATCAGAGTCTCCGTCGAATAAATTGAAAACAAAATCCTATGATATTTTTTACACGTTTTGTTTTTTACAAATTTAAAAAATACCTTACAAAAAGTGGTCCGATGGATATAAATGTTGATTTGAAGAACAATTTTCTATGCTAGGTACCTTAACTCATTGGCTGCCCGTTTGTTATATGTTTTTTTAAAAATGTCCGCTCCCAATGTGGAGCATCTCAACGGAAGTTTTTCTACGAGAACTGTTTTTGGTACTCAGTCGCTCAACCTCTCTTTTTCAATGAAAGTAGTAGGAATAAAAGGATAAGGACAGGACTAGTGGTTAACTAATCGCTCTCGCTACAACCAGTTAATAAAAATTCCTCTGCGGTGCTAAAAGATATGTAAGAACCAATTGGGAAAACATGATTTAACATTCACCACCCTTTGCTGGACGGTAAAAATCCAGGACGTATATTTCTAAAAAACATGTTTTTGACTTGGTTCTTAAAGGGCCAGCAACGTATCGGAGGTGTTTTTTAGCACAGTAGGGGAAGTGCTAAAGAATCGGAAAGGGTGGGAGGTCATTTTTAGACATGACAAACACCCATGATTTCGAAACAGAAATTGATCGAAAAAAATGCTGCTCGTTCGAGAAACGAACCCGTGAGATCCGGCACGGAAGCCCAAACCGCTAACCAATGCACCGTATGACCCAGCAGTATACTTGGCATTCCTTTATTATACATCATATCAATGTCACAATCTAACGTGAAGTGAAATTGTTAGTTGACATGTACGTTTGTTATTCTGACACCCAACTTGTCTTTTCCGAAGAGGAAAAGAGTAGACGAATGGTGCTAGGACAGGACTAGCGGTTAGCCAATTGCATTCACTGCTTATCACTTTGCCAACTATTGCCAGGTCTACGAAAAGAATGGCAGATTTAACGTCAAAAACAGTTCTCGTACTAATAGCATCGTAATCATTCGTCCGCTGCAGTCTAGTTGGTAAGAGCTTGGCTCTACCAATCGGGCGGGTCTGGGTTCGATTCCCGGTAATTAATTTGTATTTAGTGAGCGATTGTAATGTAAATTACTCGGATGGCGTAAAAGTCCTCTAGTTACGCCGCTGATAATTCTTTTATTTATACAAACGGGCAACCAGCGAGTTAAATACATTCTATTAAGTCGAATGATAAAATTTTAACCTCTTAACTGCCGCCATATATAAATGAATAGTTACGCCGATACCACATTTGGCAGCCAAAAGGTTGGATAATCTTTTAAAGATACAAAATTTTTAAATACAATATCAATGAAATGGGACATTTTTTTACAAAAAAACAATTGTTATCATTTGTACAGTTGTCAATAATATTATTAGTATACAAGTCAAAAACCGGATTATATATAAGTCATTTTGTTTGCGGTTTTTGGCAAAAGGCCAAAACCGAATACTCATTGCCAATAATTAGGTGAACAGATTCATCCATACAAGATTTTTCCGGACATTAATTCTTTACAAAGAATACTCCGTACACCGATTTTTCCGTAAACAGCAACTTCCGTACATGGAAAACTGTGAACACATAATATTCCGAACATTTACTTATGTGTTGAGTGCGAAATATTTTTCAGGTTGAGGACGAGTTAAGATTTTTTTTTTAACCATGCCCACTCCCAATGTGGGTCACATGGATTCTTAATAGATTGATATCTCAACAGAAGTGTTTCTACTAGAACTGCTTGTTACTCAGTTGCTAAACTTCTCTTTTTTTCAAAGAGAGTAGTAGGGATAGAAGAATAGGACAGGACTAGTGGTTAGCTAATCACTTTTGCTATGCCCGTTTTTAGTATATCAATTGGTAACAAGCAAAAGATTAAATATTATCCATGTCCGCTCCCAATGTGGAGCATATGGTATTCTGACGTAGGTATCTCAACAGAAGTTTTTTCTACGAGAACTGTTTGTTACTCAGTCGCTCATCCTCTCTTTTTTTAAAGAGAGTAGTAGGGATAGAAGGATAAGACTAGGACAGGACTAGTGGTTGTCTAATCGCTCTTGTTGCGCCTAGTTATTTAAGGATCGGAAAGGGTGAGATTGAATTTTTAGACATCGTTCCTTTGAACAGAAATCAACTGAAAAAGTGTTGTTGTTCGTACTGGGACTCGAGCCTGTGAGATCCGGCATGGAAGCCCACAACGCTAACGGCTGCGCCATATAATCTATAGTCTCAATATTGAATTTCGAGTATTAAAAATATTTAAGTGTACGAAATATTGTGTCTGGAGTTTTTTTGTTTACGGAAGTTTCTGTGTACGAAAGTGTCTTGTTTGAAATACAATGGACCGAGTTTTTTTGTACGGAGAATTCGTGTACGGAAAAGTCACAGAAAGAACCCAATAACTATTACGAAAAATGGATTATTTTAAATAACCATCGAATTATCGATTTTGTTACGGTTTTTTTGTATACAATCAAAACCATATTAGATACAAGGAGACGTCTGGAGAAAATTCAACTTTTTAAATTTTTAATTAAAGTCTTCTTTTTTTGAAATTTCCATCCGTTGTCTTCTTTAATACTGCATATTCAACAATTAAATAATGACTTCCGGTGACACCCAAGTATTCACAACTATATCTGTCTCACTCCAATTCATGAAACAGACTATCAAAACTATTCCACCCGTCTCGCTCACACTCGTGTATTATTAATTTACTATGGAAAGTCATTGATTTTGGACGATTCGTTTTGGCAATAGACAATTTTTTTATTCACGTCGGAAAGTGTATTTGATTAGCTTAAACCACACCCAAGACACGCGTTCCCACAACCACATTTTTGTGTCTTAACATATTTTGTGTCCGACACTTCTTTTGAATTGTCGGATAATCCTCGATATATATAATCAAATTTAATAGTAAGGAGCATTGCAACAATTACTAACTCCAGTTTTGACGGTTATATAATGGCTGATAATACATAATCTCTTCTTTTTCTATTGCAGTCAGTGGCGTAACTAGAAAATCTGGATCCGAATGCAAGAGATGTCAAAGTGGCCCATATTTTTTTTTTTAAATAAAATTTATGTAAAAAAGAACAAATTCGAGTTGCTCCCAGCTATCGTCTTTTAATGTTTGCCTTTTAAACCCCTGAGCCCAAGGCCCCCAGACCCCGTTATATGGTAGTTACGCCACTGATTACAGTATATAGAAAAAAAACGCTTGGCTATCAAATAGTCTTCAAGAAAAACAGTATTTCAGTAGGTATACCAGAATATTACAAAATTAGTAACCAGACACGTGACAAAATTAAAATCTGTCTAAAACCAAAAATTGTGGTTACGGTTTTTCAAATTACTGATTTCGGTGTGTCACCAAAAACCGAAAGCTTGGTTTCGGTTTTTCGACTAAAAACTGTGATTTTAATGTACATAATCAGGGCGTTGCTTTGTTTTAATAGAACTCCATTAACTGTTTTTCTTCAAGCTTCAATATATTTCAAGATTCGGTTAATTTGCTCTCTATTGCTGTTTCTTTTTCGGAGGCTCGTAGGCAGCTATATATCTCAGTATGTCCGTCTCGCTCTTGCCCACCCACGCCACGTTGAGGGCTATGGTCTCCAAAGACCTGTTCAAGGCGGGGCCTATGTCCGAGTCCGCATAGAACTCCGAAACCTGGAAATAGAAAACTTAAGTAAATTTTCTGTATCGTATTATGAATCAGGGTAATCTATACAAGTCTTGAAGTCAATATTTTAACAGTATTTCAACAGAAGAGTTTTTTTAAAATAATATTGACTTGAACCCATGGACACCACAATCGAAAATGTCAATGTTGATCATTCGGCTACATGCCTGACAAGCTATACAGTATTTATACAGCAGTTTTTTATTAAAATCATGTCCTCTCTCGATGTGTAGCATATGGATTCCTGATGAAGCTGTCATTTCACTTCTCTTTTTCGGAGAGATTAAAGATATTAAATTGGGTATAGGATGGGATAATGGATTAGCTAATCACCCTTGCCTAGTGCCAAAAATTTTGCACACAAATATATTTGGCATCACAGCTAATGCCACTGCGCCAAATATTTCAATGAACTCAATTTTAATAATTATTAGTCACTCGAGATCAATTCGGGTATCTCAACAGAATTTTTTCTACTAAAACGGCTTGTTACTTGATTAGAGAGTAGGGATGGAAAGGATAGGGCTAGGACAGGACTAGTGATAAGTTAATCACTCTCACTACACCGCGTTATTTAAGGATTGGAAGATTTGAGACCAATTGGGATCGCAATACAGGGCGAGCATGAAAATATATAAGAATCATAAACCACCATTGCAGTCCCAATCCCTATATAGAACTCCATTATAATAATATAGAAATAGGAGTGAAATTAAATTGTGTACTCTTGCATAAATTTTGTCGATAACGACCTTGTTTGTGACCAGACCTTGAAAGTGGATAGGTGGTTCAATGTGGAGCATATGGTTTCCTAATGGAGTTATCTCAACTCAAGTTTTTCTACGATGGCAGCTTGCTACTCAATTTCTCAACCAAGTTATTTTCAAAAATAGTAACGATAGAATGCCTAAGCTAGGACAGGACTTTAATGACAGAATTTAATGATCGGAAAGGTGAGGGGAATTTTTAGACATCACAAACATTGGCTGATTGTCTTACCTCTTTGTAATCTTCAGCGCTGGACATATGCTCGGCCACCGCCGCCAAAAGATCGGGTCTGTGGGGCTGCGGCCTGGAGCGAAGGTGCCTCCACGCCAGGAGTCTGCCCGGTTGCCGCTTTGACGCCGCCGAAAGCACGACTCTTGCGTCCGCCGGAGTCACGAGACGGGGATCCACTGTCGCTTGAAGGTAACTGCAAAAGGAAATAATAAGATGATTGAACGTTATACGAGAGCCAATAATATACGTCGCTGTAGACCATCGACAAAGCTTACCGATTCAACAGCCAATGATCTTTGGTGTCGGCCATCGCGTTGAGGAGCTCCTCTCGCTCGACGGGATCAAAGCTGGTCTTGTAGGCCCTCCAGCAATGCATCCACGCCACTTCAGAGCCGTGCCTTACTCCGGCGCTGTAAACGGCCTGGAAAAAGGTCAGAAGTTTGTATTGGTTCGTCTCGAATGGGGTTTTTAGCAGTGGTTATTTTAACGAGAACTGGAGAGTAGCTAAATCCTTATTCTAGACAGAACATATAGAAATGAATGATAAGGAAATGATGTTTATAATGACAGCAGATAGTTTTAAACTATGTCCATTTTGAACATACTTGCTCTATGAAAACTGTTTGTTACTAAGTCGCTCATCCTCGCAATTTTAGATAGATTGGATTTAAAAGGATAAAGCTGGAAGGCACTAGTGGTTAGTTAATTGCTCTCAGAAACATCTATGCCGTCAATTTTTTTTTATTAGAAATATAAAACATTTTACATTGTTGGCAATTGCCAAAGCACCAAATATTAACGTTAGAAATGCCAAGTATTATATACTACAGTAATAAAGTTGTCAGATCCGTGGCGCAGTTGTTGACATCGTTGGCTTCCATGACGAATCTCACGGGTTCGAATCCCGGTAGAAAAATAATATTTTCAATTGATTTATTGATTTCTGTTTGAAGGCGTGGGTGTATGTAATGTCTCAAAACTTGAGTTGAGTTGAGCTAACCGCTAGTCCTGTCCCAGCCCGTATCCTTCTATTCCTACTCCATTCGAAAAAGAGAGGTTGAGCAACTGAGTAACAAGCAGTTCTCGTAGAAAAAACTTCTGTTGAGATAATTCTATTTAATGGCCATTTGCTCCAGATAGGGAACGGTGTCATATTAAGAACGCTACTATGCACTAAAACCTATTTGCTCTCCATATGACACAAAAAAATTGCCGCCTACATGTCCTACTTTCTGTCAGACTGTCTATTTAAAAATAAGATATTCCACGAGAATTGATTGTAGATCAGTTGCTCAACCTCTTTCGAGCATATGGAGCCAGCAAAAGTGTGTCTACGAGAACTGCTTGTAGCTCAGTACTTTTTTAATGAGAGTTAAGAGAGAATTATACTGCTATGCCAGGATTCGTGGTTAGCTAATCGGATTGGTCGGAAGGATTTTTCGGCATCACCAAAATCAATGTCTACTTACAGAAATCCATTAATCGATCGGGATTTGATCCTGCGAGCACTACAATTGAAACCAATGGCATTGACCACTAGACCACGGACCTGGAAATACCTATATTACTCTTAACAGTGGGTCTCCAAAACCTAAATATCATTTTCGGTCCTAAAAAGATGAAGAATTGTGCTGAGTTACCCTTCGCAGCTCTATCGGAATGGTCTCGTTGGTGTCGGCCCATTTGTCAAAGACCTTCCTCGCAACCTCCACTGCTTCCGGCAGTTCAAACTCCACCGCCGCCTCGATCAGATCTTTATCGGCAGGTCTGGGAAACGAAAAAGGCATCAAAAGAAGAAGAAATAAATGCTTCTATATGACATTTTGCATATAGTATGAATCAATATATATTGTTGGTTTTGTTGTTGTAATCTTGAATTCGGCAATGTTTAGTATAACTGCTTACAATTTTGCTTCTATATCTATATATATAAAACAAAGTGGGGTTAGTTACACCACGTGGGTCTCCAAAACCTAAATATCATTTTCGGTCCTAAAAAGATGAAGAATTGTGCTGAGTTACCCTTCGCAGCTCTATCGGAATGGTCTCGTTGGTGTCGGCCCATTTGTCAAAGACCTTCCTCGCAACCTCCACTGCTTCCGGCAGTTCAAACTCCACCGCCGCCTCGATCAGATCTTTATCGGCAGGTCTGGGAAACGAAAAAGGCATCAAAAGAAGAAGAAATAAATGCTTCTATATGACATTTTGCATATAGTATGAATCAATATATATTGTTGGTTTTGTTGTTGTAATCTTGAATTCGGCAATGTTTAGTATAACTGCTTACAATTTTGCTTCTATATATCAAATAAATTAAGAAACAAATCTTTCAAAGATTAGTCATAGTTTGATGGATATTGCTTCTTTTGTTTCCGTAATTTGTTGACAAACAAATCCACCGATGAATCGTCAAAGTGAAATGAATATTGCTACTTTTGATTGTCGTATTATTCTTTAGCTAAAATATAAAACGTATAATACTAAAAACTACAATGTCTCATACAAAATAATTATACATTGCTGCTTTTGTTTCCAATGTTTATCAAGAATATTCAGAAACAAATCCATCAATAAAGCATTGTAGTATGATAGACATTGCTCATTTTGTTTCAATTAATATTCCTACGCCCATCAGATACTTTAAAAAACCAAAAACTTCAAAGTCTAGAATAAATAAATAGCATTTTGCTGTTTTTGTTTCCAATACTTATATAACATGTTAGAAACAAATCCACCAATAAAGCATAATAGTATGATAGACATTGCTCATTTTGTTTCATATACTATTCCAAAGCCAGATATTAATAGAACCAAAGTTTGCAAAGTCTAGTATAAATTTATAACATTTTGCTGCTTTTGTTTCCAAAATTTGTATGAGAAACAAATCTATCAAAAAAATGCAATAATATTATTAAAAAATGCTATTTTTGTTTGGCGTGATATTCTAAAGCATGTCATTAATAGAATCAAACACTGCAAAGACTAGTACAACTTTATTATATATTTCTGCTTTTGCTTCCAAATTTTATATTAGAATCAAATCTGTCAAAAAAACGTAATAGTACGATCAAGATTGCTTATTTTGTTTGGCACAATAAAAAATAATGGAATCAAATACTGCAAAG